>JAUPMG010000019.1:7860017-7870601 GCA_031762675.1 Pachysandra terminalis
TTTTTGGAATAACACATGGGTACCCTCAAAACTGGGTACCCTTGCTAATTTGCCTTGGGTACCATTTTGGTATCCACATGGCAGCAATCCAACGGTGCTGTATGGATTGCTGCAAGTCTTAAGCTATAAAGGATACGAGCCCCTGATTTGTATCCTAATGGGTGAATGTATGTCTTGGGAAGCGGAAAATCTGTTAAGAGTCTGCTTACTGTTTGTTTACTTATTTTATTACAAGTGGTAGAGAAGAAAGAAATTTACCACCAATGTGTGGCTCAGCTGGTAGCAAACTGGGCTCTAGTGGGCGTCTCCGGAGGTAAGCCTAGATTTCGAATCCCACTAGAAGCACTCGTGGTCAGGAGTTTACCGTAATTGCTCCCGCTCTAAATGTGGATTAATCCCACACTCAATGTGATGTGGGGCCACCACGTGATTAAGACCAAATAAACAAAAAAATATATATATTTATGCTCGAATAGGGTGTTTATTACGTACTTCGACACAAAGACATGTCAACGTGGCCAAGACCAATCTTCTATATATCAAGGGAGAGGATCTATAGGAAAGCGTTTTAAAATATTTTAATTTATAAAAAAATCTTTTAATATGCTAAAATATTTAATATATTTGTAAATAATATTATATTTTGGTTTATTTTAAGAGACGTTAAGGTTTCAAAAAAATGTTTCTACTTATTTTAATAATAGAAGAATTGACGTGACAATAAAACAGTTATATCTCTTTCAGATATAAAAAAATAATACGGCAATAAAAAGGTTAACGCAATTTAGAGTGTTTCAACGTGCAAATTGCAATAGTGCCTGTGCCACCCACTAGTATATATAAAAAATACAATGTTATAGTATTTATGTAAAGAGTTAGTCCACGGTACCAACATTTTCTCATTACATAGTAGAAAACTTTATGTAAACCATCAATTTTTTTTATATGTAAAATCTCAACCGTTAAAAATGGTTGGTACTTCGGCATAGTAAAATTCTCCTTACGTAAAAAATATATTTTTCTTCTTGTTTTGAATTTTTTAACATTTAATTTGGGCCAGTCCGAACCCAATAAATTGAGTTTGGGCTGGGCTCTGGCTCAATAGATTTATTTTCAATTCGGACTGAGTTGGGGTTGGGCCAACTGATTGCCGAACCCTAACTAAGTTGAACCCGACCCAACCCGCCCGACTTACAGTGATGAAAGTATAACTTCGTTTTTTGAAGTTTTAACTAAGTTTTTAACATAATGCTAACGACTTTTCATAAAAGCAGTTTACATTCAAACAAAAAAAAAGTTATATAAGCATCTCCCTCCTATTACTTCCATAAAAAGCATCATTTGAAGCACAATGTTGAGGTGTGATTCATTTAGAACGTCTCTTATTAGGCGAACAATGTGAATTGGCAACATCATTATACTCCAAGTGGCACAAAAGGTTATGTATTATCCAGCAAGAGCACCTAGTAAGGCAGATCAGAATATCTTTCACCAATTCTTGTCTAAAATATGCGAAGTGGGTAGAGTTAGTAGTGGGCCGGGATCTTCTGTGAGCAGAAATCCTGTGTGAGCGCTTGTGGTGTAGAGACAAAACTCAGGGGGCAAAAATACCATTTTGCCCCTTGGGTGCAGTTTTGGTGAGCTCTGTTTTTGGGTGTTGTCTCTACGCCACAGGGCGCTCACAGGACTTCTACTCACATAAGATCCACTCTTGTTCATGGTTGGGTTGAGTATCAGTTTTAATAGGTTTATTTTCAACTCAAACTCGTAATTAATTGAAAATAACCAAGCTGAGCATAAAGTCCCTTAGCCTGTGTTTGGCCCGGCTTTGTACTTCTGGATAAGTGGCTCAATGGGAGCACTTATCCACAACACAATAGTAAACTGCTTATTTGAAGAAAATAGCGTTTGGTGAATACATTTATTAAAGTGCTTATGAAAGTTTAGGGGTAAAATAGGTACTATGAAAATATTACTAACGTTTAGAAATAGTTTCCCGCATAAGAGATAAGAGAAGTAGTTTAAGGTCGTATCAAGGAGCATTGCAGATAATTTAGGTTCGTATCAAAGAACATTGCAGATAGTTTAGGTTCGTATCAAGGAGCTTTGTAGACAGTTTACGCTCGTATCAAGAAGCATTTTTTTTTATTTCTTTTTTTTAATATGGTTGCTATATTTGTCTTCTTTCGACGAGCAACCAGGGTCTAACCTTCATCGTTTGGTTCCAACTTCTTGTATTCAGATGCATTTATGCCCCCAATCATCGAATAGATTTGATTTTAGATTTGGAGAAGATACTGATGAAGAAAAGAGATGAAAGGCAGAGATTGTCCCACCGAGTGTGCCAAAATTGTAAACACAATTTTTGTTTTGTAAACACAAATTTTGTTTATTGAGGAATCAACAAACAAAATCTATTGATACGGAATCAATTTGTAGAGATTTAAAAATGGGAGATAACAATCTCTATGGATTTTCTTTATACAAAAGAAAATGTATTTTGATTATTGTCTTCGAGGTTTTCAATCCAAGGGCTGCAATAGTTTGTTCTTGGATTGAATTTGATCTTCCTTGACCTATGCCTCCGTTGCGGTGATTAGGAAAGTGGTAGATCTCACGAACAAAATCGTAAGGATTTGTTGCGAAGTCTTTAACTTGGTCTTCGGGTTTGTAGACTTATGAAAGATGTAGACTGGAGCTTCAACTTTGATTTAGATCTCTGGGCCTTTTAGTGTATTCAAAGATAGAGGGTTTTATCTTGAGACTTGAATGCTTGTATTTTGAGGCTTCAAGTCTTCAGATCTTCAAGATAGTAGACTGGTAGGACTTTAGAGTTTTTTCTCCTTGATCTTTCTTCCTTGAGTTTGATGATTTTCTGAATCTTCGGCTTGATCTTTGTGCTTGTAGACTTATAGAAGATGCGGACCAAAAGTTTAAACTTTGGTGTAAATCTTTGGGTTTTTGAGCGTATTTAGAAATTGAGAGATTTTATCTTTAAGCTTGAATGCAACTTTAGAACTTCAAGTATTCAAATCTTCAAGGTAGTAGACCATCAGTGTTTTTTTCTCCTTGATATTTGTTCATTGAGTTTGATCACTTTCCAGGCTCTAGGGGGCAGAACTTCTTCTATTTGGCTTGCTTCTATCCCTTGCCCCTTTTAGAATGAGGGAGAGCCACCTTACTTATAGATGTAAAGGTGATAGAGTTGTATTTGATCTCTACCACTTTAAAGAATTATCATCAATTTTTTGGAAATAATTATCTATTTATCAAGAATTATCCAAATTTAGTGATAACTCTCTATTTATTAAGAATTATAAAGATTTAATATATAATTCTTTGTGAGACCCATCAAGAGCAATTTACGTAGCTCTTTTTCAAAGTTAAAAGATTCCATTTTCTTATTTGATGAGTCTTCTCTAAGTGGGGTCCACCTTATGAGATCGTGCCATGTGTCATATTTTTATCTCAAAATTTCTCTGTCTACAGTGTCATTATTTCTTTTATATGCCTAAATTTATCATGGTATCATAGCGACTGTGGCTCTAATTTTTTTTTAGATCTGCAAATACTTATAAATAATGACACAAAATATAACGAGGTTGGACTAGTGATAGCCTACTTCCTCAGGAAAAATCTACACGTAAAAGTTGTATGGCTACTTCCTTTATTTCTTGTATTTATATATTATAATTGTAAAAAATTATACGAGAAGAAGGTAGAAAAAAGAAATGAGAGAAAGAAGGATAAAATACAATCTTTCTAAAGTGGTAAAGTGGTTGTAGAGGAGTTAAGAAATGTGTAGAAAATGATAACGTTTCATATACTCTGTCCAATAAATTTAAGAAGCGTGTAAAAAATGATAACGTTTCTTAAACTTGTCCAATAAGATACACTAACCAGGCTTTTAACACTCATTCAAAATGTAGTGTCAAAGCTTAAATAATATATAAAAAATGATGATTAGTGCAACAACAAAATCCATTACAAGTATATCAAACATTTAATAGGGCTGTCATCTGGATTGTTTGGATTTGCTACATCAAAAACAAAATTGTAGTACTGGTTAGACGATAGTTTTTTTTTTTTTATTACCAAAAAAAACAAAGAGGACAATAGTTTTTGCCTAATAACATTTTAAAAACAATTTTTTGCAAAGAAAATGGCAAAAGTGGTGGGTTTGTAGAACTAGAAATCTAACTGGAGCAGGGATGGTGGCAAATTGACCGGTTCAACCATCTAGAATGATTTATTCGTTATGAACGCACTCCAGTTATTACTGAACATAAATTACCAAAAAAAATAAAAACTATTATTGAACATCAAGTAAAAAAGAAAGAAGAAGAAGGCCAAGCACAAGTTTGAATTTGCCATTTCTGAGTGGGGTTACAGGAGCAGACAGACCAGTCAACTCCGAATCCCCCATTAAAGAAAACGCGTTTTTTTGCTATTATTACAGTCAAAAGCTTGCCTTTGAAGAAACAAAAAAAAGTCCAACATCCAAACTTACACATCGCAACACCAACAACATCGAAAACATCACAGGAAATGAAGTTCATTCAGATGCAACAAAACACAAACATTATTCCTTCTTTCTCTTCTCCTCAGAGATGAATGATTCTTCTCTGTTAATTACTTCCAAAATTATTATCACATGGCAAATCCCACAACACCAACATCACCAACAAGCTCACGCTTAGCTGCTCTCGTCACCACTCTCTGCAACTCAATCCAAGCTCTTGGTCGAGGCTTTGATGTAACCTCCGATATTCGGCTTCTGTACTGCAAGGGAGCTCCTGGCTCTCGTCTTGTCCACCTCGATGAAAACAACAAAAGGGATCTGTTCATCTCTGATCAAATTGTGATACCCAATGTCTCGGTTGATATCGAGTGCTCAACCGAGAAGGGAACCATAGAGACTCTCCCTGTTTGTAGCTTCCACGAGGTAACGTTCTGATCGATTTCGTTTTTGGGTTCTCGTTTTATGGATATATGTGTGTTTGGGTAACTAAATTCTCATCTGGGTTTGCTTTATTTCTTCGATTTTTTTTGTTGATTCATCATTATCCATAAAATCTTTCGTAGTTTTCGTGTACTCCTTTTTTTTTCTTCCTGATCTGGGTGGTACCAAAATTATCAATTGGTATGTAAATTATTATTATTATTATTATTATTATTATTATTATTATTGTTTTTTTTTTCCTTTGTTGATTTCTTTGGGATTTTCACTTGTTGTGTGTTTTCTAAATTTTGCATTTAATTGGAGTTTTATATCCAAATTATATGAGGGGCTTGTCCTGCTTTTGATTCGAACGAGGGGGATGCTTAGATTGGATTTTGTCCAAACCCCAATTCTTAGAATGTGGATCTAATCAAGGTTAGGTATATCAAATATGCTCTTGTAAGGCTGGGAAATGTTGAATTTCTTTAAGTTACTGCAAAGGTTTGGAGATTAGGGATACAATTTAATGAATCTAAAGCCAGGAAATTCATAATTTAGTGCGGTCCCGAACTAATCAGCTGAAGATTGAAAGGTCGTTGATTGTATAATATATAGGATGTGCTGTAGATCACTTCAGCTTGTAAAATCATCTTTCATTTCTTATCACATTTTTAGACATATTTTGATAGATAGTATACTGCTTATATGTGGGTAGATTTTTATTTTTTTGGTTTGGCTCATACGCGTGTAGTTAATATTGCCTTTATACAACTTAATGTGACATATTTTATCAATATGAAGATACTGTCCTATAATTTGTGTTTTTATGTTCTTGCAGTCCTTGAGTGATTGAACTGTATATATACCTTAGTTATATGTTGCAGGCCGAGGTGTCTGAATCACCATCCTAACCACAAATTAAATCTTAGTGTACAAAGGTTTCGTTCAATATATGTATGTTTCTGACAGTTAGTTTGGTATCATATATGCGGAAAGAAACCAAAGAATCAGGTTAGGAGCCAGACGGAATGTTGTAGTTGGAGGAGACGTGTCAAAAATATTAAGTGAAGTCTTTTTATAAGAAGTTAGTTGAGTTGCAAAGCCGCCGGACACAAATTCCAGAGAATTGCCCTTTTGGATCCATCTTTGCGCCTTCCCCAAGAGCAAAGAAGAGCTTCGACCCCCTGCGGCATTACCCAATAGACTTTGAATCTGTTCAAGAGAACTCCCCAAACCGCAAAAGCTAAATTACAATGCAACAAGACATGAGATACACTCTCTGCATCAATGCAACAAAGGCTACACCTATTAGGGATAAATCAGCCCCTAACAATCAAATTGTTGAGAGTAAGTATCTTACCCTTCACCGCCGACCACAAAAAGAACTGAACTTTAGTAGGGACCTGAAGATTCCATAATACCTTCTCCACCTCAAACTTCTCCCCAGAATCTGACAAAGCAATGGACCAGGATTTTACAGAAAATGCTCCATTCGCTTCCCATATCCATCTCCTCTTATCTGAGCCTTCCTTAAAAACATAACTATGAAGAGAAGACAAAAATGAGGCCACTGAGTCCAGTTCCCAGTCAAATAAAGGTCTTATCTTTGCCAATATTGAACCCTCAAAGCCATATATTTCTAGTAAACTGGAGTTTCAAGCCATTTTGTTTCCCATGTTAATACCTCCCTTTTTTTTTTGTTAAAACTTGCCGTTTACTTCCAGGAAATGTTCGGAAGAGAGAACTTACAGTAAAACAACGCCGCATTCTCCGAATATTGAGGACCAGTCTCAATCGGTGGAGCTGTCCGTTCTTTGTTTCAATCGGTCTGTCAGCATCCGTCTTGAGAGAGAGAGAGAGAGAGAGAGAGAGAGAGAGAGAGAGAGAGAGAGAGAGAGAGAGAGGAAATGGATTGGATGGTTGTGATGCAAGCCCCATAGGTGGCCACTTACATGGATGAATACATGGCTTTTAACTATTATAATATATTTTTAATTTTCTGAGATTTTTTAATTTTTTAATATATTTTACATTTTAATTAACTTTTTATTATTTAGTAAGCTATTCTTTTTTTTGATAAGAAAATAAAAATTTATATTAATGTAATTAGATCTTGTCCATTGTGTGAACTTTACAGTAAATATGAGAGGCTCAAGGCCCACAACTTGACCCAGGCCCAACAATCTATAGATCACCCCATGTATGCTCAAATCTGAAAAACCTATATCAGAAAAAACATGCAATGGCGAGAGAAGGAACTGGATCCAAGTAATTCTTTAGTGGGGGAGTACCGAGTGATCTCTTGGTTGAGGAGGTGTAGGTTTCTCCTCGTTTGAGGATTGGTCTTTTGTGTTTTTTTGATTTTTATGTTTTTCTTACGGTTGTTGGTCAACTGCTTTGTGGCCTAAGAGGTATGTACATTCTTCTCTTTTTATTTATACTATCTTCATTATTCATCAAAAAAAAAAAAAAATGCAATGACCTAGCCCAATGAAAAAGAAGGGACAAGGCTTGCCTCCTAAGAGATTGAAAATCTGCTTCCTTGTCTTCAAAACGTCTTCTATTCCGTTCCTTCCAAATGAACCGGCGAATGACATGAGGGCACAAATTCCAAAGGATATTTTCCAACTCTTTTGTTGCCTCCATCCCCAAGCCTTCAAAAGGCTCTCCAATCTTTCTGGCATAGTCCACTTAACACCGAAACCCTCAAGAAAAAGGACCATAAACTGCTTGCAAGTTCGCAATGAATGAATAAATGACTTACTGGTTCCGAATTGCTAAGTGTAACAATGATTTATGGATTGCCTTACCCCTTGAAATAATGGTCCACTGTTAAGATTTTCTTATGAGAACTCGACAACAAGAAGAAAGCCACCTTTGATGGGCTAGACGATTTCCAGATCAAACAAAATGTAGATTGATCACTAAAGATAGGAGCTACCACCTCATAGAAGGATTTCACTGAAAAAATCTGGTTACTCTCCCACCTCCAACTTCTACGATCCGGGGTTTCAATGACACTTTTGATGGGCTAGATGGTTTCCAGATCAGACGGAACGTAGATTGATCACTGAAGACAGGAGCTACCACCTCATAGAAGGAATTCACTGAACTGGTTACTCTCCCACCTCCAACATCTACGATCCGGGCCTTCAATGAAACTAACCCATTGCAAATCAGACATAATTGCAGCAGCCGGATCCAATTCCCTATTGAACAAGCATCTCTTGAATCTCAAGTCCCACTCTACTACCACATTTCCTTCCCTTTGTGTGATATCACTAATCTAGCATCCTTTGCTCAGAGTGATCAAGAATAAATTGTTGTACTTGACAGCAAATGGAACATCACCACACCACCAGTCCTCCCAAAACCTCACCCTATTACCTCACCCTACATTAAAGCTGAGTCCCCCCTAAAAAAACTTTACTACACTCCAAATAGCTTTCCATAAACCCACCCCATATGAAGCTCTAATGGGCCTTGATTCCCATCCACCCGGCAGGCACCCATATTTCTTCGCAGTCACCTCCCTCCGTAGGCTGTGCCTCTCTACCCCAAGCCTCCATAACCATTTTCCCAATAGAGCCTTGTTGAAATCCCGGATTCTCCTCAATACAATACCTCCACCTTCCTTTGGTCTGCAAACAAGACCAAAGGATATTTCTTTTGACCTTCGAACCCACACCATAGAAAATTCCTCTGTAGTTCAATTCTGTTCGCTACCAAAACTGGGATGAGTAAAATCGACATCAAGTGGAAGACAACCTAAAGTATGCCTGATTAGAGTGATCTTACCCCCTTTGGATAGATGTTTGCTCTTCCATATTGATAGCCTCCTTTCCATCCTTTCCACCACCACATTCCACACCAAGGATGTATTAAAGTCTACTTCCAAAGGAATACCTAAATATGTTGTAGGTAATTTGCCCACCTTGAACCCAATGTTTCTAGCTAGCAACTCAACTTGAGACTTGAGAGACCTCACCCACCCCAAATATTTCACTTTTTCCCAAATTTATCTTCAAGCCCGACACTACCTCAAAGCACACCAATATGCATCTAAGAATTCTCAGTTGTTCAACATGTGCATCGCAGAACACCAATGTGTCGCCCGCAAACTATTAATGTGATATAGAAAAACCATTTCTACCCACCATGAACCCATTCAACTGACCTTCCTCTTGAACCTTCTGTAACATTCTACTTAAAGCCTCGGCCACCACAATAAACAAAAAGGGGGATAGTGGGTCACCCTGCCTCAATCCCCTTATTTACCCAAAGAAATTGGATGAAGACCTATTCACCAACACTGAGAAAGACACTGTTTGAATGCAAGTTTTAATCCAACTCCTCTATTTCTCACCAAATCCCATCCGACCAAGTAAAAATAATAGGAATTCCCAGTTCAAATGATCATATGCTTTTTCCATATCTAATTTGCAAATAATCCTAGGCCTACCTTCTCTAATACGTGTATCCATACATTCATTTGCTACCAATGCTTCATCCAATATCTGCCTACCCCCAACAAAAGAACTCTGAGTATGAGAGATGATCTATGGAATTACTCTCTTTAGCCTATGTGCAAGAATTTTTGATAGTATCTTATAGAAACTGTTCACCAGGCTTATGGGTGCATAATCCTTAATACACATAGCCTCCTCCTTCTTTGGTATTAGGGCAATGAATGTAGCATTGGCACTATTGACAAAGTTGGCCTTATGGAAGAATTCGAACACCTCTTCCAACAAGCATCCCTTGATCACCCCCAACACGTCTTGGAAAAACTCTAAAGTGAAGCCATCAAGATCGGGGCTTTATCACCTTGTAACCCCTGAATGACATCCCAAACCTCTTCTTCAGACACTTCCTTCTCCAAATCCTCACTATCCAAAGGAGAGAACCTGCCAAATTGTATTCCATCTAACTTGGGCCTAATTGACACTTTTTCTTCGAACAACTTCTAGTAAAATTCTGTAATAGATGCTTTAATCTGAACCTCTTCTTCAACTAGGGACCTATTCACCTCTAATTTCTTTATTGCAATTGCCCTATTCCTGGCATTAGCCATCCGATGGAAAAATTTTGTATTCTTGCCACCCTCCTTTAGCCAAAGGGCTCTTGACTTTTGTTGCCAACTTATTTCCTCACATCTGGCAAGTCTCTTAAACTCCACCTTCAAGTTTTCTCTAACAACCCATTCCTTTTTATGCAAGCCGCCCCCCCCCATCCTTTTCTTTTTTTATCCTGGTCTTCAATCATTTTTAAGACTTCCATTAACTTAACATCACCCTACCAAAAAGCTGTTTATTCAAAGTTTTCAGAGCACCCTTCAAATTTCCTGCAGAAAACCCTTAGTTCGACCACCACTCCTCCACAAAATGGCAGAAAATTATTGTCCTCCAACCACGTGTTTGCAAACCGAAAGGGTGCACCACGCCTACAATTAACCCAAACCTCTAAAACAATAGGAATGGGGGAAAATCTGTCCAATCATTCTTGAGAAACCAGGAACCTATCGAACCTAGATAAAGCTGGTTGATCCTTGTTGTTTGGCCAAGCGGGAGGAAGCTTTTGCTGAGGTCCAAGCGGTGTCTCTTCCTAGACCGACGTCTGACCATCTTCCGATTTTGTTGGTG
>JAUPMG010000019.1:7870701-7887737 GCA_031762675.1 Pachysandra terminalis
CAAAGTAAAGCAAAGAAGAACACAGAAATTACGTGGTTCGGCGATCTTGCCTACGTCCACGGAGCGCACCAGAAATCAACTAAAAACTTGAAGTTTTTACAGTCTGAGAAAACCTTATGACAACCTAAATCTGAAACTGGAAACTGCATATTTATAATAGGACTTGACGCCAGCACAGCTTGATCTGCTGCAGGGGCGCTGCCCCTCGCCCTCCCCGCAGAGAGCGCTACCCCCGTGCCCCCCGCAAGTTGACAGCGCAACTCGACCCGCGGTTCGCCCCGCTCACAAACCAGCTCAGGCTCCACAATCCCAACATAGAGTTCCTTTCAAATCTTCTTTTGGTGCAAATATCATCACCATTGATATTGATGTCATTGGCCATATTATTTTCTTAAAGTTCCAAAAGTTGTGCTGCAGTTTGGGTTCTTTGTTTCAATATGTACAGAGAATTTTAGATATAGTGTTCATTGGAATATATATGTGAAAAGAATAAATAAATCTTGATTTTTGTTCCATGGAGGTGTCATTCTTTGGGTCTCTTTCTTGGATGGTTGTACTTTACATTCATCTAATGTTTTGATAGCATTTTTTTGTAAGAGTAAGAGATATTATCATTTTCCCCATTTTTATTATATTATAATCCTTATAGCACTTGTAGAAAGGAGAAATTACCATTCTCATTTTAAAAGGATCTTGCAAAAATCAATATGGAGTAGATCCCGGAGCTTGGAAAAGCATTCAGCATTCTGATGCATTTTTATTTTGTGATCACTTTTTTGACCTCAGATCATAATCAGATGCCCTCTTAAGTAACGGCAGGTTTACGTATTTTTAGTCTACCAACATGAGAAATCAAAGGACCCCACGATATAGAGGATACACAGTTTCTTTTATTTCTGACGATTAGCTAAGACATTCTAGAAAGGGAGAGAGTTGAGATCGTCTTGATATTGAAAATTCCGTTCTTGATCAGAGCAGATCTATTAGTCTTGGAATGCCCTTCATTTATAGAGAAAGAGAAGTGATTTATCCAAATGCCAGGGACATGAAATCACCTTGAGGAGAAACCATTTCCCCAGAGTTTTACTTGAGAGTTGAGATCATCAGTAGTACTCTTGTCCACAACTTTGGAAATCCTATTTTTCGTAGATGAGATTCCTTACAATTTGAAAGTGATGCACTGGTTTGCTAAAAAACTCTCTTATACATGAACTTGCTACTCTAGTTTTTCCATGAGGAAGCAATCTTAGTGATGTCAAGAAATCCTGGTGGGTAGTGTTGTGAAAATCAAATTGAACTAGAAATTTGTAAGGAGTGGGATTCGGTTCAAATCGGGATTCAAATTGTAAAATCATAAGATTCACAAAGATTTTCCATAAAAATTTAAAAAATATATACAATTTTAGAAAAATCTTAAAAATTATGGTTCATTGTCCATAATATAAAATCATAATTTGGCTTCATAATCTTTAAAGCATATACATCACACATGTATAAAGTAGCATTCATCCATCCAGTTATTATCATAAAGTTTTTCAAGTCCCTTAAAAGGCACCTTGTTGTTAAGAACTTTACATAAGTTTTTTCAAGTCCCAAAAACAAGCTATTGTAGGGCTATGGACCATGAATTATAAATTATAAAGTGAAAAAGTTCACTTTCACTTTTAAATAAAACAGATCCAAATCCAATCAATTCAAAAAGCAAGACGCCTTGGAAAAACTAGCTCCACCACGTGATATTTTGTCCGTAGAATGATTTTGGAACAAATCTCGTGTGATTTGACGCTTTGGTTGTAGAGAGATCAAATCTTTTATGTTTAGGGTTTGTAGAAGAGAATAAATATTCCAAACTACAAATATCCCTTTTCTCTCATTTAAAAATGATTAACTATGAAAAACATGTTAAAGTAGGTCATTATGTTTTTATTTACTAAGGAGGGCTGTTTTTATTATGATTTAAAGCCCCCCCACCTCACCCACCCGCATACAAACACACACACACACACACAAAAAAAAAAAAAAAAATTACGGCTCACAGTTTGAGTAGTGATTGTTAGCTCTCATATCTGTCAAATCGCACAATTCAACTGTATCCTATGAGTCACGATTCAAATCTGAATCGCATGATTTGATATAATTTATGATTCAAGGGTGCGATTTAAATTGATTTAAGCACAATACGGATTGAATCGTACTATTCAATTCGTGAATCATATGACTTTTAAAACACTGTTGGTAGGTGTCATTTTGATGGAGTTTGTAGCTGAAGTTCCTTAACTTGAGATAAGCTTGTGGTGGAAATTCTTAGTCGAGGATTTTTTTTAATGGGTCTATCTTTATTGTTACTCTTGCACTTTCACGGTCTTGGTTTTATAGATAATTAATTGTACAATTGATTTGTCAAGTATTAGAGACTAGAGAGTATAATGTTGATACATTTAGTCACAATAATCCGTCTTAAATATTTCCCTTTGATAACCTCCACCTCAGCCTTGGTGACATCTTGAAAAATGGAGCAATTTGGCAATCTTGAGTTAAACCTTCAAAACCTTGAGATGCCTGTTGATATAGCCAAATCACTGTTGGATGAGCTTTTTTCTAAGGAAGGTGGCCTGATTAGTTATTTCTGATGGTATTAAATTGTAGTTACCTTCTATTTGGCATATGATTATCCTATTTTCTAAGTTTTATTAGTTGAGTAAGCTTTGTGCCTCTGCTTATCAAGTACTTACAAACAGAACCATATTTTCAGCTCTTTGTATGGGCAATATGTTCAGCTATTTCTATAATAATAGCGTGTCAGTCAAGGTTATGATTCAATCTCTTTTTTTTTTTTCTTTTCGATCAAGTACTTACAAACAGAACCATATTTTCAGCTCTTTGTATGGACAACATGTTCAGTCATGTCTATAATAATAACGTGTCAGTCAAGGTTATGATTCAATATCTCTTGATCAAATGCATAAAAGATTACTTTCTTTTAGTTACAATATAGTTTACTTTGTGATCCCTGATTATTTGATTGGATGCTCTTTGTGAATGAAATTCTAGATGGCAGAATATTTCAATAAGAAGTCAGGTAACTCAGGACGAATTCCACTTGGAAGCTTTAATGCCATGTTCAATTTCACCGGTTCTTGGCAAGTCGATGCGGCAGCAACAAAAGCCCTTGCTATGATTGGATTTTACATTCCCCTATTTAAGGTTAAATTGGAAAAATCACATTTAACTTTGCATGAAGAGATCAAATGTGCTGTTCCTTATTCTTGGGATTCCTCATCCTTGGCAAGGTAAGCAATTCAATGTTTTTCATGTGTAGAGTGTAGACAATAATAACTTGATTTTGTGTTTGCATTTTGATCTTCTAGTCATGTAGAAAAGAAATTCTTCATGAAGAAACTGGATAGTCTATGATTGGAGTATTATAGTATGTAGCATGATCTGTAGATGACAGATAGACAGATGGTGCGCATACATTATAGGCTACTGTTCATTTGGTGGGCATTACATAGTAAATCTTAGAAAATAAGTGTCAAACCATTTTGGTTCTGTTAATCTTTTATCTACAAGATTTTTTGGTTTATATATCATATGCTTGTCTGAATATGATCGAATGATCTGATCAGTTTGGGTAGCTTCATGGAATATGTTTCTTATGTGGTGCTATTAAATGGTGGGTCCTGTTTGCAATGAAATTACGCACACTTATATTGTACCCTCTAGGAATATGTTTACATTCTATAAGAATCAAGCCTAATGAATCCTAGTAGAAAAGGTTGTCAGGTCACTTAAATTCACAATCTCGGGTTTGTAGTTAACATTTCTGTGTTCTTATTTTTCAGCTTTATTGAAAATTTTGGTACCCATATCATTACATCTTTAACAGTTGGTGGTAGAGATGAGGTTTATATCAAGCAGCACAAATCATCTCCTTTGTCAGCATCGGACATCGATAACTATGTGAAGGACATTGGAGACCAAAGGTTTCAGGATTCAGGAAGCCAGCTTACTGCTAGTCCTCTCAAATACAAGGACAAGGCTAGTACTGTGGAAGCTCACTTTTTCTCCTGCATTTATATTCCTTATGTATGTTGAATGTGACACAATATGTAACTGTAGGTTTATATTGTTGTACAAAACCTCCTTCATATAATCTTCTTGAAGTTCCGCATAATAATTATTGCTTTTTGATTAAGAAAAACTTAAAGAAACCCCAAAGCCGTACAATTCACCAACTACAATAACACCATAGCTTGGAAAGTGGGTTGGAGCTAAAGCAAGAGCTAGAAAGTAAAAGTGTCAAATTTAGATATCTAATAGGGTTGAGAGGCATCCAGATGTGTGCGTATGTATGTGTATATGTGTAACTTGCATGATTATATATTATATAAAGTTATGTGTTGTATGGATGGTTTGGTCCTGAAGTCCATTAATCTGAATCAAAATTAACTTGTATATTTTACTTATTTGAGGGGAAAATATATTACCTATGAATAAGAAATCACTCTTCATATTTTAGTTACTTTTAAAAAATGTTTATTTTTTATTTGTTTTTTTCAAGAAAAGAATGGCGGGGTACTGCATATAGATGAAGGGAGGGAGGGAGAATACAATAGTCACTGCATTCGAAAAATTTGGAGATTATTTTGGTTCTACTTGAATTGACACGCAAACACAATGATCACTGAAGTCAGAGAGGGAGGGAGAATACAATGGTCACTGCACTTGAACATTTCGAAATTATTCTTCCATCACTTGAAGGAGGGAGAATACAATGGTCATTGCACTAACATTTCAAAAGTATTCTTCCAGTACTTGGTTCTACATGAATTGGCATGCAAATACAATGATCTTTTAGGGAGGAAAGAGATAAAAATTTTACTTGCTTTGGCAGTCATGCTCTACATCTGAAATTATTCTTCCATTACTTGGCTCTACTTGAGTTGGAAAGTTATTCTTCCATCACTTAGTTCTACTTGAATTGGTATGCAATGACAATGGTCACTGCACTCAGGGAGGTTCTACTTGAATATGGGGGGAGGGAGGGAGAGTACAATGGTTACTGCACTTGAGCATTTGGAAAGTATTCTTCCATCACTTGATTTCTACTTGAATTGGCATGCAAATACAATCGTCACTACACTAGGGAGGGCAGGCGGGGGAGTTCAACTTGAATTGGCATGGTCACTGCACTTGAATATTTGGAAATTATTCTTCTATCACTTGGTTCTACTTAAATAGAATGCAATTATGCAAATGCAATGGTCATTGCACTTAGGGAGGGAGGAGAGAGAAGTTTTACTTGACTTGGCACACAATTACGATGGTCACAGCACTTGAACGTCTGGAAATTATTCTTCCATCACTTGTTTCTACTTGAATTGGCATGCAAATGCAATGGTCACTGCACTTGAACATTTGGAAACTATTCTGCCATCACTTGCACTTTTTTTGGTCCTTATTACTCTCGCTAAAGTATACTTAACTCATCCCTTTATGTATCTAGATTGGGTTGGATGAGGGGCTTGTCGGCATTCTATACCTCTTGTATAACTAGAGGTTTGTAATTTTTTACCACCTCAGCAATATAGCATAACATCTTTAGTGATACATACTCAAAACTTTCAAAGTTCCACTTTGACCTGGAGAGTCAGCTTGTTGGATAAACGTACAAAATCCATTTCTGATAAAGCGTGCTAAGGAAGATGGCTTCTAATAATCAAATTACCGGCCAAGAAAGCAAACCTTCATTAGGCTCTACATCTCAAAATGTATTATTTGCTTTATGCAGAGATCAAATATCCTGGATTGCTCTCAACTCTTCTATGAAGGCCTCTCTATAAAAGAACTTATGAATCATGATGACTAACTTGTTATAGCTGGATGCGTTCCCCAATTTGGTTCTTATTGTTATCATCCCTTGAAATATGCATGTTTATATTATGTCCATGCTTAATGTAGATTTCTGGTTGTAATTCCTCATATCTGTCTAAATCTTGAATTACTTAATCCCTGCTATAGGGTTAATTGCAAGCTACTGGATGGATTCTTTGAACATATCTAACACTGCATTTGAAATGGAACTCGTATTCATTATGCATTTTTATAAGATTATACGTTGTTCTTGAATGTGAAAAGGTTTCTTCAAAAGTCAAGAATGGGCCACATCATGGATTATGTTGATTTACTTAATATTTAGGTGTGACTTTCCTGTGCTTGTGAAATACGGTATGTTGTTATACTCTTTTTATGTGTTGTGAGACAACAGAACACTTACTTTATCAGCATAGTCTTATCTCAATAAAGTGATCCCATTCCTTGCCCTTTAATTCCTTGCTCTGGTCATCTCCTGGAACTTTTAGCTTTTTGTATCACTTCTGCTATAGGAAACTTTTATTTCTATCGCATTTGCTTTTTAATGAAAAGTGCATTCTTTCTTTTGTTAGCTTAAATTCTGAAAGTACGTTCTATGGTGTGAATTTATCTTTTGTGCAGGATGTTACAGTGATTTTCAGGAGAAGAGGAGGTGATGATCTTGTGCAGAGTCATGCTGAGTGGGCAGACACTGTAAGTTCAGCACCAGATGTGATTAACATGACATTTTGTCCAATTGTTTCTCTGCTTGAAGGAGTGCCTGCAATAAAACATCTGGCCCGTGCAATTGAGTTATACTTGGAGTGTAAGATCCGATTTAATATCCACTTTGTTTAATACTCTAAATGTTTTTGCTGATTCCATTGTTCATTTTAAATTTTTCATTATTTCCTTTGTTTAGTATTTCTATCAAGTTTTTTACTGATTCCAGCCTTCGTTATAAATTTGGTTAATAATCCTTTAGAAGTTCAAATTTCCTGAGAAGAAATCAATACTAATTCTTCTCTGGAATATTTCAAAACTCCGGAGAAGAAATCAATATTAGTTCTACTGGAACAAAAAACCACCTGATTTTATTGATAGTGCTACTGTGCTCATCAATCCTCAGAAACAATATTCATATATCATAACGCATGCTGGTTGTTAGTGGGTAACAGGAAATAACAGGAAATCATCATCAATTTTGCAGGCCATCATTTTCAGACCGCTTACCTGTAATAACTGGTTTCTTCCATTTTCTTATAGTTTTTCCCTCTTATCCTGTAGGATTCTTTCCTTTTATTTCTTTTGTACATTTGCAGTTCTTGCTCTTGGCTCTTCTGGGGCTATCTCTGTCCTAGCTATTCATTTTGTATTCTTGATCTCTTGTAGTTCTCTCTTATCCATTAAAAACAAAAAAGGAAGAAACTTCAGAATGCTTAGTTTGCCCCTTGTTAGACCTATTTTCAGCGGATCGATTTGCTTTTTGTACCCATGACGTGTTATGAACAGTTCATACTTTTACCAACTCAAGACATGGAGCAAAGCCCCAAATATTTGGCATTAACTCTTAATAAGCCTGTACTTAGGGATATCAGTTACTCAAAAGGTACAAATGGATTTTGAACCTAAGATCAGTCAACAATATGAATAATGAAATAAACACATGGTGGATATCTCTTGCATTTTCCTTTCCCACAAGTGATTCGCTTTTTGTACCCATGACGTGTTATGAACAGTTCATACTTTTACCAACTCAAGACATGGAGCAATACCCCAAAGTTGGCATTAACTCTTAATGAGCCTGTACTTAGGGATATCAGTTACTCAAAAGGTACAAATGAATTTTGAACCTAAGATCAGTCGACAATATGAATAATGAAATAAACATATGGTGGAACTTATCTCTTGCATTTTCCTTTCCCACAAGTACAAAGGTTTGCAAAAGGAGAAACTTATGGAAACAACCTTTTTTCATATTCTTTTGGAAAAACCAGTGGATTTCTTCAAGTTGTAACTCCTTGCAGTGGTACCTTGTAATTATCCTCGAATAAAACTCCCATCGCTTTCCTATATTCCTGCTTTCATTGAATCGACTATTGTCCTAGTGTTTGACTATTTTTATTGCTTGGTACCACTGTTAAATTTGATTGTTTGCAAATGCTAACAGTTAAGGTGAAAATATTGAAGAGTTAGGGTTAGAGAAGGAGAAGAAGAAGAAAGGAAGGTGAAAAGAAAGATTAGAGAATAGGTTTAGGCAAATTAATCATCCCCTTCACCTTAACTCATATATATACTAAAGATGAGAAAGCACAAAATACCCTTGGACCATAATAGAAAATAACCCAAATAATAATACAACTCTAACACGCCGCCCCCAAGTTGGAGCATATAGATCAAACATGCCCAGCTTGAAACATAACCACTGAAAATAAGCACGAGCTAATGGCTTGGTAAGAATATCACCTAGCTGATCATCCGAGCGACATAAGGAGTTACAACCAGTTTCCTTATCAGTAAATCACGAATAAAGTTACAATCAACCTCTATATGTTTTGTGCGTTCATGGAACATAGGATTGCTAGCAATAGCGGTTTGATTGTCACAATGCATCTGCATAGGAGTAGGAACATCAACACCAAGATCCTGAAGGAAAGAACGAACCCATAACATCTTTGAAGCAGTATGAGCCATAGCTTTATACTCCGCTTCAGCACTAGAGTGTGGCAACCATATTCTGCTTTTTACTATGCCAAGTAACAAGATTACACCCAACAAAGGTACAATAGCCAGAGATAGACCGCCTATAAGAACGACTACCAGCCTAGTTAGCATCACTAAAACCTGTTACAGTCATGAAAGCATATGGTTAGTATAGCAATCCTTGCCCAGGAGTGCCCTTAAGATAGTGCAAGATACGACAAACAACATCAAACTGAGGTTGACGAGGAGCATGCATATACTGACTAGCCACACCAACAACATAAGTAATGTCAAGACGAGTAACAGTAAGATAAATTAATTTCCCAACTAGGCGTCTATATTGAGTTGCGTCAGCAAACAGTGCCCCCTTGCTCATTGTCAAGTTTAACAGTGGAGTCCATGGGAGTATCAACAGGTTGGGCACTAATGAATCAGTCTCAGATAGAAGATCATGCACATACTTCCTTTGAGATAGAGAAAGGCCTTGACGAGAACAAACAACCTTAATTCCAAGGAAATAGCGAAGAACACCTAAGTCTTTAGTATGAAATTGCTTACCCAAATGTCTTTTCAAATCAACAATGCCCATCGAGTCACTCCCAGAGATAATAATGTTATCCACCTACACTATCAAGATAATAGTGCCAACAAAAGAGTGGCGAACAAAGACAGAATGATCAAAGGTAGAATGCTTGAAACCATAACCAAGCACAACACTGAATCTATCAAACCAAGCATGAGAAGACTGCTTTAGACCATACAAGGCCTTTTGTAGTCCATACACAAGGTGCTCACTACCAACAACCACATATCCAGGTGATTGTTCCGTGTACACTTCCTCCTGAAGATCGCCATGAAGAAAAGCATTCTTGATATCAAGCTGAAATAAAGGCCAAGAACGACTAACAACAACAGGAAGTAGGATTTGGACAGAGTTAAGACGAGCCACAGGAGAGGTCTCTAAATAGTCTATGTCATAGGTTTGTGTGTAACCCTTGGCAACCAACCGTGCCTTAAGATGCTCAACAGAACCATCCAGAAGATACTTAACAGTGTAAACCCAACGATAACCTACTTGATGTTTCCCAGGAGGAAGGCCAGTAAGCTCCCATGTCTGATTCTTGCGAAGAGCACTCATTTCCTTATCCATGGCATGTTTCCATCCAGACAAAGATAAGGCCTGTTCATAAGATGTGGGAATAGAAATAGAGGACAAGGTACAAGCAAAGGATTGGAAACAAGAGGAGGCACAATCATATGAAACAAAATAGCAATAGGGTGCTGAGTACAAGTACATTGACTTTGGCATAAAGCAATAGGTACACCATCAGTAGTTGTAGGAGATGAGGAAGGAGCATGAACCTTTGATGAGGAAGATGTGGCATCTGGACCATAAGAAACACGACTCCTATTTTTGGATCGCTAATACACCTGCAAGGGAGGATTAAACAATGGCGGTGGAAGAGTTGGAGAAGGGAAGGAGGGCTCTGTCTCACGACTAGATATAAGATCTGTCAACAAAAGCTGACCCTGTGAAGAAAAGAGGGTAGTGGATTCAAAAAAAAGTAACATCAGCACTTGCAAAGTATCCTCGAGACTCGAGACTGTAATAACAATAGCCCTTTTGAGTACGAGAGTATCCAAGAAAAACACACTTGCGAGCTCGAGGAGACAACTTATCTCGGCCAGGATCAAGTACATGGACGAAGGCAGTACAACCAAACACACGAGGGGTGAGCGAAAAAGGTGAGAAACCATGGTATAAAAGAGAAAACGGAGATTGATGATTTAAAAGAACAGAAGGCATACGATTGATGGGATGGCAAGCAATGAGAACCATAGTGTTTAAACTCGGAATTCGGCTCGGGATCGTCCGAGACGGACCGGCTGCAATTAATAAAAAAAACCTTGGATCGGGCGATCCATCTCGAGATCGGAACGATCCAAGGGATTTGGGGGTTTTCTCGGATCGGAACCAACTCGGGGATCGTCCCCTTCCGATCCTTTACACCATGATGAGAACTGCATCACCCCAAAAATGTTTGGTACCTGCATATTGAATAACAAGGTGCGAGCAGCATCCAACAAATGGCGATGCTTCCGTTCAGCAACACCATTTTGTTGAGAGGTGCATGCACAATTGGTTTGATGAATAATACCATGATCATCACAAAAAGGAACTCATGACAGACTGTGTATATTCTATGCCAAAGTCATCCCATTACAACAGAATCCTCACACATCCAGTCTTCATATTTGACATCTGCCTTAGGCGGAGGATCATCAGTCAAATACTTCAATTTATGTTTTCCATGCAGAAAAATTTCCACAACATGTACCCAAGCTAGGTAGGTAATTCAAACCATTCAATCTTCTTGATGTAATGGATTTAGGCATATCATCATCCTTAACTCAAACAATTTAACCAACAAAATAACTCAAACAACGTAAAACGAAAAGAGAATATATTAACCAACCAATAACAGATGAACTGGAGCCAAGAGAATTCAGAACAACCCAATGCAAGGAACAAACTCCTTACCCAACCATCAAGGATTTAAAATTGGATCAAAAAACTAAGCATAGTCCAAACATCAAACAACTGGAGGGCAAAAAACGGAGAGGCCGAACTCTAGAGAGAGCAAAAACAACATGCCACAGATTTTCGGCCCCTATAGATCAGGCCAAATCTCAGATTACACAAAAAAAGGCACTCCAAATCACAGATCACAGAAAAATTCTGGAAAAACCGCAGATCACACAGAACAGTCCAAATAGTATGAAAGGGCTTCAAACAATTCTGGAAAAATCACCACACGTTGGACCTTGGTGTTCGTACAGATGATGACGTCAACATGACGTCATCGTACGGACGTTGACGTCATCCCTTCTCGATCACCCACGACAACTTCCAGATTATTTTAATGGCTTCTAGGTTTGTATCTGATGCTCTGAAGTTAAAGTGAAAATATTGAGGAGTTAGGGTTAGAGAAGGAGAAGAGAAAGATTAGAGAATAGGTTTAGGCAACTTAATCAGCCCCTTCACCTCAACTCATATTTATACTAAAGATGAGAAAGTACAAAAATACCCTTGGACCATAACAGAAAATAACGCAAATAATAATACAACTTTAACACTAACATTTGGTGAGGACTAACTAGTATGAAGCCATGGTTCAAATCGGGACCAGACTAACTGGTTACCAGATAATAAAACTACTTGAGCATGGTGACATCAACCAATTTTGGTATCTTGATATGCACAACATACATTGGGATTACAATCAGGACACTAATCTTCTGGCAGAGCTTTCAGTGTTTAAAATTGAAGAACTTGATCATAATTCTTATTAACAATGTTATAGTTACATGAGAAGAGTACATGACCCTTGAAAAGGCCTTCAAAGAGGGAAAAGTCAGGTTGCCAAATTAAACTTCTGCAAAAGGCTACGCCTGCTTTTCTCATCTTAAAAGGAGTAGATAGTGGCCTGAATTCTTTGTGCATTGGAAGATGTAAAGCTTTCTCTGGATGAAAATATATATGCGCCATTTGGTTCTATTAGTGATGCTGTATATTGTTTTTCTGATCAAGTAAAAGAACTATTTTGGTTTTCATAGATTTAACATTCCTCAGAAGTGATCCAGATGCTGCAAATGTTTATTTATATTTATCATTATCTTTTCCTCAGATAAACCACCTATAGAGGAGTTACAATATTTCCTGGAATTCCAAATTGCACGAGTTTGGGCACCAGAGCAGCATAATCTTCCAGGATATCAGAGAAAGGAGCCTGTGTGCCGATCTCTTCAATTCAGCTTGATGGGTCCAAAGCTTTATATTAGCACGGATCAGGTACTCTCCATTGCTTTTATGGAATTATTTAATTAGCATAAAGAAGTAGCTGTATGTTCAATAAGACAAGCTATTTGATTTTATAAAATGAGAATAAGGCATACCTCTCATATATAAAGATGGCACCATTATTATCTTTTAGTTTTGTTATAAAAGACACATTGATACGGTTAACGGCAGTTTCAGAAAAAAAGTTAGAAATAAGCAGCATCAATGCAAAGCACAATATTTGCTGGGTTTGTTGCTTCAATGACTGTTTGATGCTGTCCAATATCTTTTTTTTTTCTCTTTCTGTTTTAGGTGTAAAATATGGCAATCACCTGGAGAAGGATTTTTATAGGACCTATACCAATGAATATTATATTTCTTAATCACTAATTCAGTGCATGCCATGACATCTATTGCAGATAACAGTTGGTCGTAAGCCTGTCACAGGGCTTAGACTTTGCTTAGAGGGCAACAAGCAAAACCGACTTGCCATCCATTTGCAGCACCTGGTGTCTCTTCCGAAGATTCTTGTACCCCATTGGGGCTCACATGTAGCCATTGGAGCACCCAAGTGGCTTGGTCCTGAGGAACAAGATAGCCGGTGGTTTGAGCCGATCAAGTGGAAGAACTTCTCCCATGTAAGCACTGCACCGATTGAGCAGACCGATACTTGCATTGGGGACCTCTCCGGTGTTCACATTGTAACAGGTGCTCAGCTAGGTGTATGGGAATTCGGTGCCAAAACTGTTCTCCACCTGAAACTTCTCTTCTCTAAGGTACCAGGATGTACAATTAGGAGATCTGTGTGGGATCACAGCCCCTCAAATACTTCTTCTCTACAACAGAGGCCTGATAGCGCATCTTCGGCTTCTTTGAATGAGAGGACCTCAGATGACAAGAAGGCTGATAGTTCAAGTCAAATTGGAAAACTAACAAAGATTGTCGACTTAACAGAGATCTCAAAGGGGCCACAAGATATGCCAGGGCACTGGTTGGTTAGCGGCGCTAAGCTTGGAGTCGAGAAGGGTAAGATTGTGCTACGTGTAAAGTACTCTCTACTGAATTACTAAAGAGTTTTTAAGCATTCCTTGTAGTTTCTCCTTTAAATATTCAAAGCATTCTTTGCACAGGCAACTGTTGTTCTTTTGTTCGTCTGTAAATTCTTCTTGATTTTGTTGTTAATTTATGTTCTTCAGGGACACATGTTGTATTAATAATAATTTGTAGATTGTCCTAATAATAGTATTTTGTTGAGGCTCAGTTTCCTGTTTGTATTATGGGAATTTATAGTTGATCTGTCAAATGTCATGGACATTTTAGTCTTTTTTTACTTTTTATTTATCTTTTGAATTTCTTAAAATTCGTGGCTAAGGATATTTCAGGTCTCTTCTGAATGTCATTTTTCACAATTCAGGTCAAATCACTCGGCATTTACCTTAGATAGATGCATTTTTTTTTGGTGACACAGAACCCCCGACCCCACTTGGTGGGGATTGTGTAAACCCCGGATACATGGTTTTCTTGTCGTCCTCCCATATGTTGTAGTTGCTGATGTGGCATTTTTTTTGCCACATGGATGGCTGACATGACTAACCCAGGTTGTCAACCTGACAGGAACCCCTGGGTAGGCAACGCAGATAAATGCTTGGTTGTACATGTGTATTGGGTTTTACCACATATATCATTAATCATTCAGCTTTTTAATGCGTTGATTTTAAGTGAACCATTTATGCCGTGTGAAATGCTTTTGGGATTAAAACTTGGCGTGCGTTGGTTTTAAGAAGTTCATCGGCTGGAAATCCCATCTGACGTATATGGAATCTTTCACTTTCCTTTCTCTATCACTGTTGTGGCATTGGTGAATTTGACTTTACTTTATTTCTTAACACATAAAAAACCTATTGATAATATATAAATTGTTAGATCCGGTTGTATAAATTAAGTTATAGCAAGTGTTAGATTAATTAGTGTCATCAAATGAAAATCAAAACAATAACACAGGCAATTTTAACGAGGTTCGGTATGGATCTACTCCTCGGGACCACGTCCAGATGATGAACAATCCACTAAAGTAAAAGAGATTACAAACACTAATTTGGTCTTACACAAATCAAAGACTCATTTTTGGATTCTGTCGCCATTGTGTAGAATAAACTCCATGAATCTGTTTAGCGAGCTCCCCTCGACTTAGGCATGCATGATTGAACTCCCTTCAATCTGCAGCCGCCTTCTCCCAAAGGCTCAAAGTTCTTCTCCCGAAAAACTGTAATGCGTGATTGAACTCCATTCAATCTGCAGTCGTCTTCTCCCGAAGACTCAAAGTACTTCTCCCGAAGCAATGTAAAAATACTGATATGATCTTCTTGAATCACTTGGAGAGTTCAACTTCTTCACAAAATCCAATGTGTATTTATAGAGAAGGTAAACAGATTTTTAGAATCTCGGATGACAATCTGTAGCACTACTGTTGTAACATTCTGTTTCAACAGATCTTCAGAACAAGATTTGAATATTGATCTCAATCTCCTTTTGATTCTTCAATCAAATCTCTATAATATCTATCACAAATCCTCTCAGAATATTTCCTTAAAGATAATCAACTTATGCTATTAATTAGCAACGACATACTACTAAATCTTGACCGGTTGATTACATGCTTAATTCTTAATATTTTCAGAATATTCTCTTCAACTGAATAATTGATTTGAATATGCAAGATCTTTTATTCTTCAGAGAATTCTCTTCAAGCATCAGCCGTTGTGATCTGCGCAATCTACCATCTTTTGTTTGCTTGAGGGATCTTCTAAGATTTGGAGACTTCTCTTTCATAAGCCAACTGGTCTACACAGTCCTTGTAACTATAATGGCATGCAATCTCAATAGAATATTTACACTTGTTTGTAAACTATTCTTTTGAGGTATTATTTCCTAGAACATAAAAACCATATTAGAATGAAATCGTACTAAATGATGTGGGTACTTTCTTAATATGATTTTAGAAACAAATTTGATATGGCAAAGAGTGGGGATAATTAACATGTGAGTTAGTTGCCAAAACCAATATTTCCAATTAAGCCAAAATACACGTGAATGAACAAATTAGAAAGTGGATTTTTGATCAAAACAAAGCTTGCCAATAATGCCAACACACACGTGAGATTTAACATATATATATATATATATCCCTAAAAAACGAGGGATTTATAGCAAACCCATGCAATACAACTATTTTATTACAAATACTTACTCGAAATATTGATGAAACAGCAGTAAATGGCTGCCCAATTAAGATTCATGTTCATCAAATTAAGAAACACTCCCACTTTTGTTAATGAGACTCAGACTCAAAGTTGATTAGTGGAGGATAGAGATCCTGGGCAGAAGTGGAAGTAGAGCCAATGAATGCTCCATCCGACGAAAGATTGGTCTGTGTCCGGGTCTGGCTTCCGCTCGAGCTGCCACGGTCTTGCATCTGTTGATAATGCTCTCTAATGCCTTTAAACCTCATATCATCACCATAAGGACCAGGATCTGAGATCACCTCCTGAATAATGGTTTGTCCTTCTAACATGCCTACCACTGCAGACATTGTAGGTCTAAGTGCTGGAGATGAATTTGTGCATAAGAGAGCTACTTTTATCATCCTAGTCACTTCATCCCCATTGAAGTTAGACCCCAACTTTGGATCCACAAGCTCCAGTAACCTTCCTCTTTGTTGCAGAACAAAAGCCTGCAATAATAATGCAAAAAAGAAAAAAAAAATGGAAAACCCAGAACAGAAAACTTGGATCAAGTCTCCAAACAATGAAGAATAAATTAAGCTAAAAGTATATAATGTGCAATATATGAAAAAAAAATGAAAATTTATGGTAATCTTAATCAATGTTACAAACCCAATCTAGAAGGCAAACACATTCTTCCATTGGCCTATAATTTGTATTGTTCTTCCCGCTGACGATTTCCAAAGCAACCACTCCGAAACTGTAAACATCTGCTTTGAATGTAAGATGACCCCATAACGCATATTCTGGTGCCATATATCCTCTGCAAGTCCGAAATTATTTCGAATGAGAAACCCAGAGATTCTACTAATTTTATATACTTCTGTTAAGAGTAATATCACCTTATAAGTTCCTAATTGTTTACACAAATATACACAAACACATACATACATACATATATCTATATATATGTGTGTGTGTGTGCTACTTTTACTGAGGAAGATAAACTCACATAGTTCCAGCAATTCGAGTGCTAATATGGGTGTTCTCTTCTTCATCAAGCTTTGCCAACCCAAAGTCAGATATCTTAGGGCTTAAGTCCCTATCAAGCAAAATATTGGTAGCTTTGATGTCTCTATGGACAATTTTGAGTATTGATTCTTCATGGAGAAATGCTAAACCTCTGGCTATCTCCACACATATCTTATGCCTTGTTGCCCAATCTAGGTTTAATTGAGTTTCTTCTGGTCCTACAAATCATCATATATTGATTAAGAAAGAAAAAAAATTATAAACTATCACTGCTGTAAATTCAATCAATTTCAAACACGGCCGCACTCAAAACAAATTAATGACATATTGTTGCTTACCGAATAATGCTCGAGCGAGGCTATTATTCTCCATGTACTCATATACCA
>JAUPMG010000019.1:7901467-7914973 GCA_031762675.1 Pachysandra terminalis
TATATATATAATATTTATCAATTATAATATTAATGTATTTGAACTAAGCTAAGCTATTTTGGCAAACGCTTTGGAGACAAAAAGGAGCCAAATTCAAGTACTGACTAAACTAATAACATAAGCTAAACATAAATCACCAAAAAAAAAAAAAGAAAGAAGAAGAAGCTAGATATAGGGGTTCAACTGAATCCCCTTAATAATGGTAGTAGACAAAGCTAAAAATTTCTGCTAAATTTAGTAGAAGCCGCTGCAAGAACAAAGGACCCAAATACACCCAAGAAGGGAAGAACCTCAGTTGCAGAAGTCCCAGAAACTCAGTAGAGCTTCTTCAATGGCAGACTTCAAACATCAATTTTACTATTTTCATAATGCCCACCAAAAGAATTACTAAGAAAAGTTCACATTAAAACAATATTAAATACAATCCACAGGCACCCAAAACAAGTAACAGATTGAAAACTATGTAAAACCCAGATGGGGCTTCAGATTTCTTCAATGGTTGTAGAACAGAACCACCAGTTCTGTTGCTTCCACATACACTAGCTCCAATTTTTATACTCTCAGAAGCTTCAGAGCCACTCACGCAGAGTCCTGGATTCCCACTGAGATCCAAATTCCTTCCCAATCTCTTCAAGAAACTAGAATTGAAAGGAACAATACCACTCAACATGTTTCTGCTCAAGTTCAAATGATATACATGAGAGAGATCACTTAGTCCAACTGGGATTTCTCCTGTCAATCTGTTGTTCTGCAGAGACAAAGTGCTGAGATTTAGAAGCTGAGAAAAGCTTGAAGGAATCCCACCTGAATACCCTGAATTTGCAAGCCTGAGTTCTTGAAGCTTTACCAATCTTCCAAGCTCTAATGGCAAGGGAATGAACATGGGATTATCATCCATGATGAAATACTGGAGGCTCTGCAAGTTCTCCAACCCTTTAGGAAACTTCCCTTTTAATTTGTTGTTGCTTAGAGCCATGAAAACCAGTGAATGAAGGTTTTCTATGGTTTCAGGAATGGCTCCTGTGAGCAAATTAGAGCTCAAATCAAGCTTTTGAAGAACACCCAGTTGCCCAATTGTACTTGGGATTGGACCTGAAAGTGAATTATAGCTCAAATCAAGACCCACAAGGTTTCTGAGATTCCCCAGTTGGTCAGGTACAGTGGCTGTGAGGAGATTATAGCTCAAATCAAGATGAATGAGAGAGAATAAACTAGAAATCTCTACTGGGATTCTCCCACCAAGGCTGTTCTGTGACAATGTGAGGATCTGTAGGGACTTGAGTGAAGAGATTTGAGAAGGGATTGGCCCAGAAAGTGCTGGGTTTGATCTAAGACTGAGTTGTTGCAGTGAAGAACTGGAGAGTCTATGAGGGGAGGATATAGAAATTGTGGTTTTGGTGTGAGTGAAGCAGTGGAAGAAGAAGACAGATTGGAGGAAAGGAAGATCAAAGATCTGTGAAGGGAATGTGGCTGTGTTCTTGCAGGTTGGATTAGGTGGTGTCCCAAAATCAAGCCTAGAGACATGGAGGTGGTTGTCATTACCTGGTTTGCATTCCAGACCTAGCCATGAAGACCCTGGGCTACATGGGTTTGGGTTCGAGACTCTCCAGTTTCTATCAGAAGAGAGTGTCTCCATAATCTTGAACAGGGTTTCTGCTTCAAGTGGTTCCATGCTGTTTGGCTGAAGATTCTTGTTGGCATGTTGTTGTTTCTTTGCATGTCCATGGGTAGATAGAGAGAGAACTGAAGGTATTGTTGTGACAAGGAGGAAGAAGAAAACCAATGTGGGATAGACTGAGAAGGAACAGCACATTTTAGAGAGATGTGGCAGTCTGTTCTTCTGTTTTAGGAGTTGTTTGAGTGGTTTTAAGAATGGGTTTCATTGGTAAGGACCGAACCTAGAGAGAGAGAGAGGGAGAGAGAGAGAGAGAAATTGGGGAAGATGTGATAGACATGATGGGTGGGGGAATGACATTTAATCAGATTTGAAGTCCAGGTAGTCTCAAAAAATTGAAAGAGAGATGAAAATCAGCTGCGGGGTGATTTGTGATGATTGGATGAAAAATCACCCCACAGCCAAGACCACAGCTGATCTGTTTCCGAAAAAGAGATCAGCTCAGGCATTGAAGGTCCAAATTTGAGTCTTGGGGCTTACATGATATATGAATCTCGGGGAAGGGGGGGTCATGTATTCGGGGTTTGCTCTGTCCCTGATAAGTGGGGATATGAGTTCCACGTCACAAAAAAAATATAAAAAAAGAAAAGAAAAGAGAGAGAGAGAGTTTCTACCCAAAAAAAAAGAATAAAAGAGAGAAAATCAGCAACCTCCGTTTGGAAAGCTAGATTTTTTGAGAAAATAAAGAAAAGACGGTTTCTTATATAAAATGCATGTTTGGATACCCAAAAAGTGTGGGTTCTACGGAAAATGTTTTAATCAAACTCCTTTGACTGCAAAAAAAAGACCCTTTTTGTTTTTGATAAAAAAGAATGGATTTTGTGGGAAAAGAAAAATAAAGAAAAACTGCTTTCTTGCATAACATACGTGTTTGCATACCTAAAAAGTCTGGTCCCACAAAAAATGTTTTAGTCAATTTCATTTGACCGCAAAAAAGAAACCCTTTTTGTTTTTGATAAAAAAGAAATGACTTGGTGGGAAAAAAAAAAATAAAAAAGGTGAGGAGACGAGCATGTTCCTCATCCAATCTTTCACCACCAACAAAGCTTCCTTTTTTCTGCACTTCTATAATAAAGGATAAAATGGGTATATAAAAAATGTTTCTTATTCATTCTTATTATTCAAATATCAAAATCAAAATTTTCTGTCATAATCATACATTGCCTTGATACAACGAAACAGATTCTAAGAAAATTAAATTCCACTTTCTAACAGATTACGCATTTAGTTTTTCAACTCTCTGGCATACTCTTGGAGTCAAACGGAGCGCAAAGATTTAACTGAAACTGATGGTTTGAAGAGGAAAAAAAAACCACGGGACTCCACTTTTTTTCTGTGGCCAAAGTACCCCTTAAAATATCTTTAACTAACAAAGGAAAGTGATGTCTGCTATTGATTGGGCAATTTGGTCAATGATAAGGGTAGTTATGTCAAACAAGAGATTCAACAACTTCCCAGTCTGTGATCATCTTTGTCTGTTCTTGACCTCAAATTCAGTTAAGTTAGATAAATAATTAATAATTCAAGCTTTTGCAGTAACAAAGCACAGAAACTTAGAAAGAGAAGGTGGAATTATCTGGTGTAGCAATGCCCCAAAGAGTTATTACATGATCAGCACAAAATAAACTTTTGGACTACTGAGACTTCAATCTCTTCTTAGTGTTTCTGCAACTTCATTCATGATTGGTCCACTCAAACTAGAGGTGACAATGGGTTGAATTTGGCCGGGTAAGAGGATGTTAAACCCGATTCATTCAAAACGGGTTCCAGGTTGAATCGGGTTAGAGATGGTTGGTATCTTTACCTTATAAATCCACCAATCCAATCCAACTCATTTAAACCCGTATGGGTTTGGCTGAGTTGACAGATCGGGTCAGAGTTTACCAGTTCTACTACCGAAAACATGCCAAAAAAAAAGGGATTAATTTCACTTACATCCTCTTAAATTTCTAGCAACCGCAGATTCATTCCCTGTATTTTCTAATATTTCAATTACACCCTTTAAGGTTCGTATCACATTGCAGAAATCACTCCTCTGCTAACTTTTAAATTAATGCGCTCTATTAACACCGTTAACCTGACAGGGTGTATATGCAACTGTCAAAAATATAAGGGGGTGTAAGCGGAATCAACCCAAAATAAAGAGCATCAAAATTCAAACAAACTTTATTTATTTATTATTTTTGGTTTCCAAGGTATCCCAAGCTTCGCCCAAGACTATTCTTCCGAAGTACGATCGGGCGCCGAAACAGAAATCTCTTTCAACAAAGTTTGCTGCATTCACAAGGACTCGATACCGAGACCACTTGCTTAAGCGACTCAATCCTCTTCCACTAGGGCCAACTTCCGTTGATAAATCCAAACAAACTTTAGAATTTAGATTAGCGAGAAGATTCAGATTGAATGGACGTGGCATCAACCAAAGGGAGACCCTTTAGGGTACAGTAACCACATAAAACCGTGAACGATGCCTTCAGTTTGGTAGACAATGATCTTGGTACAAACTTGATCATGACTTATCATTCCCAACTCCCAAGCCAAAACCAAGTGTCGCCTCTCCAATGCCTTTTAACTCTATACGCAGTGCCAACTTGCCAGCTTTTACTCTTTTTTTGCTTTTAAATTTGTGGATCATTTTGCTTCATCCTTCAAAAGAATGGACCAGACCAGATGGTAATTAAGGTGAGATTATTACAAAAACCATGTGATTTCCAAAGCAGTTGTGTAGGGGTGCAACTCGGTTCGGTTTAGGTTGGGTTGACCTCAACACAACCCCAAACCGACCTTGCAGGTCAACCCAACCCCAACTGAACTCGATTTGAAACCCGAACTATGAAACCCAAACACCAAACTGATATTAATTTGTAAACCCTAAACCCAACCCAAACTGCAATTTCAGATCAGTTTGGGTCGGGTTAAATCTGGTTGATAAGCACAATCACAGGTTGAATCATATATTTGGACTTAAACCAACTTGAACAATATGAAAAATTTATAGCAACGAACTTATTTAAAAATGACAAGTTTAGAGAAGGTTTTAAAAAACCCCTAAATTTTAAACTTTATTACATACTTATATATATATATTAACAGGGTTAATTCGGTTTGGGTTTCAGGCTGTGTCGGACTACCCAAAGCCCTAACCCAAAACCAAAACAAATTAATTCGGGTTGGCTTTTTTTGACCCAAAATGATATAAAACCCAACCCAAACCAGCCCAAAGTTGGGTTGGATCGGTTTGGGCTCGGGTTAGTCTGACCCAAGTTCCACCCCTAGTTCTGTGTGTGAAGCAGGCAATTTTATTGGGGTGAATGGTAATTTTTATTAAACTGAATTTACCCCAGTAAATTTAAAACACACAAAAACAAAGAAGAAAATGAATTTACCACAGTAAATGTTAATGATAAAAAGGATCCAATGCCATCTGGGGTTTCAGCAGACAGCCATAGTCCTTTTATTCAGATGCTATACTCAGTAATAGTATATTTATGTTTTGTGGTACACTGAAAGAACAAGAAAACATAAGGAATCAAAATGGCAGTTCATGACACAAGCATAACTGTAAGGAAGAACAATGCATTGTTTCCCATTTCCCAGCTCAAACATCAAGGAAACAAAATCTCTGAGAAAATACAAACATAATCAAATCATCACAAACAATAATCTGTTCATTTTTCATTAGAATCTCACTTACAAAGAGAAATGCTATCAATAATTCCTCATTTGTTCATACTCACGTACTCACCTGACTTATCCCCTCTTGATTAGCCCGTGGTTGGGATTCGAATGAAGCCAAATGTCTGATGGGAAAGTATGGTTAACACTGCCCAAATGTCAGATAATAAGTCAAATAATCAACTGAGGTTATAGGCAGATTCGAATCAAATCACCATGAGGTTTGCTCCAAGGCTCCAAGTAAAACTTCAGTTGAGATGTCTTCACTTGTTGCTATTGACTGACTGGATCAATTTGAATCAAAGATTTGAAAGACTAAGGATAAGGAGTGAAGTGAAGCATTACGTCCTCTCCTTTGGAGAGACGAGACTTAAGCTTCAAGGTGAGAAGCTTAAGCCTCATGAATATAACTGCTAAACGAGATAGTTGGCAAAAGATATATACAAATCATCCTATTATCACATAAAGATATATTTGTACTTAAAGAAGGATTTGAAAGAACTATGCTGCAAGTTAGTTAAGGCCAAATTCCTTTAGCATCTAACAGGAAAATCCTTCAAAGAGAAGGGATTTAATCATATATTTTGATTGTTTCAGCGGTTTTCGTAACTTACTGGTGTCAATTTGGGATTATAATTTGCTGCAACAAGATTGCCAAAATGCTGCCTAGCGAAATGTTAATTATATTGACAATGTCATTGTTTAGCTGCAAGACACAAATAAGTTGAAACTTAGGTAAGAAAGTGGAGAAAAACAAATTAAAGAAGCTACAAACGGGATGGAAAATGTAAACCGTGTCATAGGAGCTTATTGATATGGTTTCCTACCCATTGAAATCCTTCCTTTTCTTGGAGAGAAGCACCAATCACGCTCTCCCCCAGGTTAGCCATCTGGGATGCTATTACGCAGATAACAGCTTCACCTGCATCTATCTGTGTCATGGATATACAATCATCAGCAACTTGAAGCCAAGCTAAAACTGAATATCCAGATTAACAAATCAGGTAATTCACAGGGGTGACCAAATGGGAGATATAGTCGACAGGCAAACCGGGATATCCTTTCCTTATCAGACACTAAAAATTATTTGATCGATTCAGCTGGAAACTTAAATTCATGCAGATCAACTTTGATCAAAACCTTAACATCTAAGTGAATAATCCAATTCCTCACCAGTTACCACCTTTTGAAACTACCAAGCCATAATGGACTCCAAGTTACAGGTGAGATCCATGCTGAAAATGGCATTAATTTGGTAATTGGTTGGGATTAGCAGTGGCTGACTTGTTTTGGGAGAAAAATAATGGAATCATAGTTATCTGAAGGTAAATGACTTGCAATACTAAGTTTTGGCAGTAAACAGAGTTGAAGAAGACAGAATATAGAATCAGTGATGCATGTTGTGAGAATACGTTTTCATAATAATCAAACCAAAAATGAAAGTGTATATAACTACCTGTAATGAGTAACACGTTGGTAAACAAAGAAAGGAAACAGGAAGGGAAAGTATTATGGCTTCTAATATATAAGATGGCTAAGCACAAAGCTTAGCATAATGTAGGCAATCAAACTCGGAAGAATGATAGTTAAGGTTTGGTAACCAATGTTAAATTTCTACCACCATCTAATGACTCCAAATATGTATTTCAAGTTTCTAGGGCGTTCCTTAGAATATTTCCAATGATCACGTAATAACTAATAACTAGTAAGAAGCAAATAAAAAAGAGCGTATCTTAAAAGCAATGTGGCAACAGTGTCCTATTGCGGCACAACAACTCCGCAACCGTTGTTTTGTATTGTTATAAATTTTGTGCATTGCCAGACCCAAGCCTGGGTAAAGTTGGAGGGTTGCATCAGTTGGTAGCAGGCTTACAACTTTTGTTAAATCTCTTAATACAGGCAATATAATAAAATAAAATAAAAAGTTAATTGAGGTTCTACAAGGGGAATACAGGGGACCAAAAACTAACATTGATGACCACAAACATCAATCCACTGGTTTGAACAATATAGAACTTTGGTTAAGATAATGGTAAATAAGGATACGAAGGAGAAAGTTTAAGGCGACAAGGGACTAGCAAATTGGTTATTGTGAGTCAAAAATAGCACAAATAAAGGAGATATTTAATGTTAGCTGTGTCTATGTACACCAAGTAGGATGAGAGGAAAGCATGGGACAAAAAACTAGAAATAAATGGAAGAATTAAAGTAAGATATTTCTAAACAGGGGGCACTTAAAGGAGTGGAATTAACACCCATATCTGGCTAAAAGGTAAATGATACTAAAGGGTGAATGGAGAGCAATAGCTACTTGTGTTAAAAAAAGGAATAAAATCTTGCAACAGAATACAAATAATCTCAGAAGACGGGTAAGGCATTTAATAACTTCCAAAAGTGACCAAAGAAACCATATGAACTTCATTTTACCACTAAAGGGGAATATGATAAGTTCGAGATAATCAAGCGCACATTGGCTAGTGGTTATGGGTATTGGGAGTAAGAATTTTCAAATATGGATAAAAAGTCTAATCCAGGCACTATCATAAATAGTAACTAGTCTATTTGATAGGCATGATTTATAATATTTTAATCTAGTGAATTATTTTAATTCGGTGCATAGTCCATGTAGAAGACTTTTTGATAAAACACGGTTCGATTAGATAAATCAATAACACTTTGCATTAACACTCTAATTGATAATGCTTTGCACTTGATAACACTTTGTGATGACGACCTACTCTTGTACCTACGAGGTTGTATTATTTATATGGTGCACCATTCTCTTCCAAACAGGGCATCATGTGCAAAGAGGAAGGGGAATCTGTTAAGACACCTTCTAATTCACTGCAAGATGGCTTCAAGCATTTGGCATGGTGTCCTACTGAGGTTTGGTATACAATGGGTGATGAATAAGACCACGATAGACTGCTTACTTGGTTGGGTGAAATTGTCACCGGATAAAATAAAAGGAGTCTTTGGAGAAATGCCTTTTTTTTCTGTGTGGTGGAACATTTGGAGAGAAAGAAAAGCTAGGACTTTCGAAGGCGAGGACGAGCAGGCAGACGTCATTGTGAGAAAGATACTCAGGTCATTGTTCAGCTGGGCTAAAAGTACAGGGGAGTTCTCTAACTTCAGCTTATCAGATTTCCAGGAGTTTGTAGATTCTATGTAGTCCAGACATACTGTATATTTTGTCTTTTGTGTCTGTTTCCATATTATACTTGATCACAATGTGAGTACACACTTTATATACTGCATCTAGATACAACTTTATACACACACACACACACAAACCGAACTCATTTACTGATAAAAAAAATAATACATATTTTGATGAGTCCTCGTTCATCAACAATTAAATGCACATACATTTGCATCTGATAGTCACCACTACTTTCCGGTGGCCAAGGCTCATTCAGTTGTGACAAAATCCTTCATTTATGTATAAGTGAAGCAATTATCAACATCACCGACTCTATGGTAGAATAGGTACTGCCTCTCACCTCCTCAAATATTCTTCTACTCACCCCAAAAAATTCCTACTTTCAGTTGCCACAACCCAAATTATAGGTATAAAGTAATAATGACGAAAAATGGCCAATATGAATTATAACTAAGAAAGATAACTTCTAAAAAAAATAGTAAGAAAAAGAGAGAAAAAAATTAAAAATATGGGAATGCATCTCTTTGAATAATTCTAATAGGTACAGTTACTTACATACACTATTATAAATATCACATGCATGCGACAGAACAACCTCATACTTTTAGAATAACAGGTCCATAAACGTGAGAGCAATGAAGTTGACGTTCCCCAGAGAAAATCAGGAACACTAACCTAAGGATTTAAAAAATTTATCAAGTTTAAAATTTAGGGTAGTTTTGCTAATACATCACTGTTCTTTTTAATGGTTTTACAGTGTTGTAGGTTCTAGAGGTGTTTGATGAGTTACACTTCATTCATTCTAGAAGTTATTGATTCATCAGGATATGATGTGTTCTTTTTAATGGTTTTACAGTGTTGTAGGTTCTATAGGTGTTTGATGAGTTGCACTTCATTCATTCTAGAAGTTATTGATTCATCAGGATATCGCTTGAATTTGAAGTGGAGTTACTAGGGATAAGGAGAAAAGCACGTCTAGATTGAAAATCTGAGACACATAAATAGATATTGAAAAGATCAAGAACATTGAAGTTAATCTGTAGACAGGTAACATAAAGCTTAACATTCTCTATGACGTGTTTAGAAAGGACAAGCAAGAGAAAATAAGAAGGGAGAAAAACTAGGTTAATCAATGGGTAAATCTGCCAAAAAAGATGGTTGTAAATCATATTCATACCTCACCCATGAGACAACCGATAGAGGCAAGAAGACTCGAAGCCAAAAGTCCAGCAACAGTTCCCTCAATACTCATTGCCCCTTCTGTTCCCCTTGGGACTACCTTAAATGTTGTAACTAGATACCTGTTCTTAAAGAAGCAATCCAAAATATTCAGAAGCAATATAACCATATTACAGGAGAACCTCATAAGAACTGCTAATAAAGTTCTAGGATTTGCAAAAAGAAAATACAAATCAAAACATGAGAAATGAAGGTATGTTATTCACACACACTACAGTAAAATCAATACACTCTCATACAAGTCAATCCTTAGAAGGCACCCTGATGAACATAACTAGAAACCCCACTATTGGCCAACCAATCTATAGAACCATTGGCTGATCTGGGCAGATGGAAAAACTCTATTCAAACTTCATACAACTTGCCAAAAACCAAGCCAGATGAACCAAAATGATTAGCCTCCAGGAGCATAATTGAGAACTCCCTATCCAAGAAATGACAGAAGAGAAAATCCCCTCAACCCTTAAAGATCTCAATTCCAATGATCTCGCCTCCTTCAATCCAAGCACCTGCTGAGATCGCAAAGCTATACGACCAGAGGAAACATGCAATATCCTGGCAGTGTAGCCTCTAAATACACTCCAATGCAACAGCCATTAAAATTCAGCTTGATCACCCTTCTTCAAGGGGTATCTAAGCGGGGCGAACTATTACCTCGAGAGAAAAAGACTTGGCACTAGCTACCCAATATCTAATAACGTCAAAAACAGTTATGCCTCTGAAGACATCTGTAGAAGATACCCGTTGGGCGATCACCACCAAATCAATAACAGTCCAGACAATGGATTTGGCACTCTCGAATATATTTTGTTCCTCTTCCCACAGATAGCCTACAAGATCAAGTGAAAGAGAGAGTGGTACATCATCTTCCCTTTTAGAAAAGGACACTCCATTGTAGGATTCACTAATAATTATTCTCTAGCATCATTTAACTTATCCCCGCCTTCTGAAGAAAAAAACTCCAAGTCACCTTGGCAACAACGGGATGAAGAGATAAATGATCCATAGTTTGTATTTGACACGTGCACGATGCAAACCTAGGGAGAAAAGGCAAGGTACTTTCTTTTCTTAAGAAAAGTGTCACTAGTGATCATTTTATAGAGAACCGTAATCCAAACGAAGGCCTTGATTCTTGAAGGACTAGTCAGTTTTCATATTTTGCGAGTTATGGACAGAACAAGGGAGAAAACCCAACACCATGCAAGAAAGTGAAAAAGGACATGGTAGACAAATACCTCTACGAACCGGCTTTCAAATAGGAAATGGAATCAGGGAATCAACGAACATCTTTCAGAACCCCAAACAGCGATAATAGCTCAACCAGATCAGCAAGTCTAGGATCCCATTTGATAGCTTTTGGATCAAACCTTCGGGAGACCAAGAAAGAGTGTCACTTTGATCCTGAAAATAGGACGATTCTTACAGATAAGGGTAAGAAGCCTTCAAAACAAGTCCCCCACCAAGTCAATCCAAAAACAAATAAGAATCTCATTACCCAAACCAAAATAGACCAAAGGATAAAAAGGCCGAGCCAATAACAACATAGATAGATTTCCAAGAAATAGCATTATGCAGTATACACTTTCACCCTAGTTTTGATGTCCTACCCATTCTATAGCATACATACTCTTGATGAGTTTGATGCAAAGACTCTCAGAATTCATACTTAAATGCTTACTCAACAAAGCAAAATTCTATGCTAATGTATCCCCCAAGTTTGGACCTCTACTATATTTAGCCTTGCATACTATCTCCCACCATACCAAACGATCAGTCTTAGAACCACTCCATTTTATAAAGGAAATCCCTTTGAGTTGTTTCAATCTGATGGGTACTCTAACAAGAACTCTGAAAACAAAGACCAGAAGTAAACAGAGAGATTAGCAAAAGAAGCCTGAAAGAGATAATTCCTTTTCCAAAGAAATCCCTTTGAGTTTTCAATCGGGCCACTCTTAAAAGGAACTCTGAAAACAAGGACTGAAAGTAAACAGAGAGATTAGCAAAAGAAGCCTGAAAGAGTAGTCGTTCTTCCCAAAAAAAGATAATTCCTTCCAATGGGATAAGTTCCTTTACATGACCAAAAAGGACATGGACGGCATTGGCAACAAATGATATAAATGCACATAACATGACTAAAGCTATCATTTTTGAAAAATTGGGATGGCAGAGCAGGATTTGTGTAAATGACCACATCTAGTTGTGATAAGGTATTTTTCTGTTGTTGTAACTTCTACTGCATCTATTACAAAATTGGATCCCAAAAAATTCACGGGCCTAAGATTATCACCCAATGCAAATCCAAGTATATAAGAGGCCATTCACCCATTTCACAATCCAAAATGCCTTCAAACTCTCTTGAATATTAAGGACCCACATGAATCCTAGAAATACTACTTTTTCTTATGTTCATTTCAAGCCCCAAAACCATCCCAAAGTACCTAAGGCGAAATATGGTACAAAAAACCTGACTTTTGCAGCTTCAAGAAAAGAGATTGTATCATCTGCAAACTGGACTAAGACCCTCTGCACACCTAGGGCTATCAACGGGTTGATTGATCTAACGTGATCCAAATTTGAACTGATCTTTTTCACCAAATATTTGTATTCAACTCGGAAATTGAATTCTTTGATTCATATTTGAACTCCAAATAAATCGGATCTGAAGTGTTCCAAATTTGGTTCTTTAAACTTGAAATTAAATGTCTAAATCTTGGTCCTGGCAATTTAGTGTTAAGCCACCCAACTAAACCAAACCAAATTAAGTTGTGTTGTGATTTGGTCCCACATCAGTTGGGGAAGAAAATCTCCCCCCAACAGATGCTCAATATAAGCTCAGTCTACCCTCTAATGAACATTTTCTGATACATCCAAGTGCAATTAATGTTGTGTTATAAAAATTTTAAGCAGTTTCAACTTTTGAGTATTAGTACAATATTTAAATCAAACTTAAATTAAGGCTAAATTAAAGAATTTCTATATGCATTTAAGAAATCAGATCTAGTATGGGTATCCATATTTAAATTCAAAATATCAAAAGATATAATTGTATTTGCATTGAATCACATATGGGTTGAATTCAGACTGAGATATAATACAATCCACTGACAGTCCTTTGCACGCCTAGGAAATGGCTACATATATCTCCCACCAGTGAAAAGAAAAGGGGACAAAGGGTCCACTTGTCTATGACTCCTAGAGGATGAAAAGTGACCATAGACTCTGCCATTAAAAACGGAAGAGAAAGACATATTACTTACACAACCTATAAATTATAATCTCCCCACGCAATCTAGAGCCGAACCACCTTCCATTCCATAACTACCATGGTTCAACAGACCGGCCTGGTCCGTAGCGGAACTGGACCTCAACGGTCCGGTCCCAAGCCACGATACATATTTTGTATCGCAGAGTTATGGACCGGTACAACCGGTATATATATATATATATATATATTAATTGTGGATTCGACAGCCCAGACTGGTTTCTATCTGGACCGGCCGGTAGCAACTGGTCCTGACCGGCACTGCCGGTCATGGTTTCAAGGATCGGCCGATACCGGTCCGTACCGGCCGGTCCAACCCGTGATATCGGCCGGGTTATGGACCGGCGGTCCGGCGACCAGTCCCGCAGGTCCAGCGACTGGTCCCGCCAGTCCGTCTAATCGGCGAGTGATACCGCCGGCCGGCTGGCGGCGACCGGTTCCGACGGTCCGGTGACCTGTCCGTCCGGTCCGGAGACCGATCCGGCCGGTCCG
>JAUPMG010000019.1:7940573-7971153 GCA_031762675.1 Pachysandra terminalis
TATGTGAAGATAGAAAATATTTTTTTACCCTATATCTTTTACGCTTCATAGAGTCATAAACAAGTGGTGGTGTTAAGGTATTTTGTGCATGTTGTGACAAATACCATGATATTAGGTATGATGAATGTGAACAAGTAGAAAAAAATAATCAAAATATTTAATCAAATCACGACATGAGATGTGCATACCTTTGTTTGTTTGTTTTTTTTTTAAGAAACTTTGATTCCCATCTATTATTGAGTAGTGATCGAGCGAACCCTGTTCCACTACAATAGTAGCGGAACTCTGACGTGGCGTTAGGGGACGGTTGAATTAAACTCATTTGGATTCACGTAATCCTTCAAATAGATTCATTTAAGGCTTGCAGAAATCAAAGAGTTTTGATTCCTGTCTTGCCCTTAAAAGTAATTCGTTTTTGTCACTTTTGGGGTGCGTTAATAAATCAATTAAATCCCAATTTTCCCCCTAAAGCAATTCTTTCTACAAACAAGCTACCGAAGAGAATTTGATTCCAGTTTTGCCCTTAAAGGCAATTCTTTTAGAAGCAAACTACTAAAGAGAATTTGATTCCAATTTTATCCCTATTCCCTAAAGACAATTCTTTCTACAAGCAAGCTACTGAAGAGAATTTGATTCCAATTTTTGTAGGTTTTCTATTTTAATTTTGTTCGATTAAATTTTTGGGTTACCCTTCACCAATGTCAACTTGGTGTCCCAAACCAAACCAAGTTGTACCCCCTAATGCAAGTAAAAGTGAAAGAAAATATTTCTTTAAAAGAAAAAGAGAGAAGATAATTTTTTATTTTTTAATAAAAGAAAGAAACGTTTATAACAAGAAAACAGAAAAGAAAAGAAAAAAAAAACTATTACAGTCTTGCGATTCAGAATTCTCTTCAGTAGCATGCTTGTAGAAAGAATTGTCTTTACTTTTTAGGGAACATGGATAAAATTGAAATCCAATTCTCTTTAATAGTTTGCTTGTAAAAAAAATTTTCTTTAAGGGCAAAATTGAAATCAAATTCTCTTGACTAGCTTGGTTGTAGAAAGAATTACTTTAGGGGTAAAACTGGCATCTAATTGATTATTCATGCACCCCAAAAGTGACAAAAATGAATTACTTTTAAGGGCAAAATCGGAATCCAAACTCTTTGATTCCTGCACGCCTTAAATGATTCTATTTGAACGATTGCATGAATTCAAATGAATTTAATCCAACCATCCCTTTAACGTCGCGTTCGAGTTTTGCTACTATTGTAGCAGAATGGGGTTCGCTCGATCACGATTCTTTATTATTAATATAGAATCATCATATGTTGACACATGTAATACTATTTGACATCTTTTAAAATTGAAGTTTTAATTAAGAATATTGACGTTATTCTCTTTATGAATTTATTTCAAAACTAACATCATTAATTGAATAAATAATAGTAAAATAATTTTAAAAATATAGGTTCATCACATGCAACGCATATGCATTATTACTAGTACTTATATAAATGAATTTATCAAACGTTATTTTTTTAAGTAAATATTTTATTGTTGCCGTCAGGGGAGGGGGAGGGGGTCCTCAAATTTTTTTTTGTTCTTTTAAATATATGTATTATTTTATAAATATTTTATATTATCTCCTTAAATTGGTTTTTTTGCCCCCTCAAATTCTTTTTTTTGCCCCCTTAAATTTTTTTTATATTTATGCATGCCAGACAATGATGGTACAAGTAGTTAAGTAGAGAATCTTTATCTTCTATCTAGATAGAAGAACTCCTTCCTGACCTGATTTTATAGGAAAACCTCTCTCTGCCATAGTCCTACGCTCGCTAGCTCCTGCCTTGGCCTCCTTGCGTGCTGCTCTGCGTTGTGCGTGAACCCCTTGCCCTTGGCTGCGCGCCCCGCACCCTTCACGCAACAGCCCCACGCACCCCTGTGCGTCTTATGCCCTGCACGCCTCTACGCCACCTTGCGGGCCCCTGCTCGCCCTGCGCCCACGCACCCATGTGTGCCCTACTGCTTCTCGCCCTGCCGTGCCCAGCCCGTGCCTAGCCCCCTTGTGCCTGCCCGTGCGCCCCTACAAGCACCCTTGTTGCCCAGCCGCGAACCCAGTGCCCTGTTCTTTCTCTCTCTTCTGCACACCCCCTCTCCCTTTCTCTCTCTACTGTAAACCCCCACCTCTCTCTCTTCTTCTTTTCCTTTTCTCTTTTTTCCATCTTTCTCCCCTTCTTTCTCTTCCCTTCTGGTTCGTCTTCTTCTTATGTAACAAAACCAGAAACATCATTACAACCCCACCCCCAAAAAATTACAAATAACAAAATGTTTCAAAATAAAAAATAAAAAAAAAACAGAAAACAGAACAAACCACCCAATAAATCAAACCCCAACTCAAATCAGAGCTAACTTGAACCGAACCAAACACCTGATCCTAAGGCTTCATTTGACAGAACAAAAAAAAAAGGCTTTTTTTTCTTCACTTCTTGCCCCTGAAATAGATTTCTGGCTCCGCTCCTGGTTGTTGTGGATAAGTGCTTTTATTAGCCACTTGTTGAGTGTTTATCCAAAAGCATAAGCCGGACCAAACGCAGTCCAAGTGTTTTTGTTGTACACGTAAACACGTTTCAAATACATAAATGGCAAAATTATTTTGATACACATGAGAGAGAGGAGAGGTGTTAACGTAAATAAATTTGAATTTTAAGTAATAACCTTTTGCCACTTGTATAGGATTAATTATAACTCTTTGTCATGTGAATAGGATTATCTTTAAGCAGTGAGAGACATATATGTCACGTGTATTCATCATCTTTTAATAGAGATTATGTCAAGTAATGGGATAAAACGGGTGCTGAGAGCGTTGAGATACAATAGGTACTGAGAGCGCTGAGATACAATGGGCATTGAAATACAATGGGCATTGAGAGCACCGACAAGTAATATGCATTGAAAGGTACTAACATGCATCGAGAGAGCTGAGAGATAATAATATGCTCTGAGAGCGCTAAGAGATGATGGGCTGAAAGGTAGTAACATACATCAAGAATGCTGAGAGATAATAATATACGTTGAGAGAATAAATTCCGCTGAGAGTTTTAAGAGAGAATAATATTTGATAGAAGCATTGAGAGATAATATGTAAAGACAAGTTGATTATTTCGAAGTGGTTAGTCCATTGAGAATTAATAATACTGAGAGCACTGAAAGATAATATGTAATAACAAGTTGACCATCTCAGAATCGTTAGTTTGCAGAAAAATAAAATGCATCGGGAGTGTTGAGAGATAATAGGTAATGATCATGTTAGAGATATTGGATGGCTTATATTCACTGGACTCAAAATCTAAGGGACAGTTATTCACTCGTTGTGTGGATCAATATCATGGGTTTAGGAAAGCGGGATGTTCCGCTCCCCGTAATACGGTAAAGATATATTGGTGATTTGTCTATATATCATATATCTAGCGTATAAATTGTAACCTTAATTCGTTTTTGTATCCTATCTACAAGGAAACAAACACCCCCTCCTTTTGAGTGTAGTACTTATTTGGACCGTCCGATCAACATACTTCATCTCATAATTAGATCATTATCCTAAACCTTTATTTTCTAATCTCATTTGATCATCCGAATTTTCCTGGTTGATAGAAATAGACGAAGATTGAAGCACTTCCATACAAAAAGTCAACAACCAAGACTAGTCACCAGAAACAATTCCCTATACCTCGTACGTAGCTTATCTATACCCATGTTCCTTCCGGATATACCGCTCCACCCAGGATTCTCCTCTGTACAACTCAAGCAACCTGCGTCCTCTCTCTCCCTGGTTTCTAGGTTTTTTTTTTAGGGTTTCCGATTTTGTCTGTCCTAAACATGGAAGGAGAGGTGTATTCGGTGTGGGCAAAGCCACCGGAAGATGTGAGCGATAGGTTGAAGAAGGTTATGGAGGGGCTGAGATCGGAGTTCGGAGGTCCGGAGTTCGAACCCCATATCACCGTCGTGGGAGCTATTCGACTCACAAAGGACGATGCTCTTCACAAGTTCAAGTCTGCCTGCGAAGGTCTCAAACCGTATACGGCGCGTATAAGCTCCGTATCTACGGGTACTTTCTCCTCCCAATGCGTATATCTCCTCCTCCACCCCACTCCTGAGGTAATTAAACTAATTTTAGTTATTACCAGAGCTTGTCAATTTTTGATGTAATATTAATACTCACTTGTAAATGATTGGTTTCAAAAAATTTCACTGATCAGGTGTGATCAATCTCATTTGCATAAGAAATAGAAATTCCTAGTGAATAAGGCAGGATTCTGTTGTGTGTGTGTGTGCTTATGTGCACGCACACATGAGTGTGTGTATAGCAGTATAGGTAAGCTGGACTTAGAAAATTTGTTTCACTGATTGAGATGTAGGGTGTGTTTGCCGTTGTTCTTGGAAGGAGAAGCAATTCCTTTAAAATCGATTCTTATGAAGCGCTTCATAAGAACTGCTTCAGAGGAATAAAAGATGTCTGGTAAACACCTATTGAAAAAGCATTTCCAAGTTAGATTTGTGTAGAATAGGAAATATATATTCAGTAGAAGTTTTGTTCGTAAAGATAACATGGGTAAATTAGGTATTTTAAAAGTTTTAAAGGGGTATATAAGACTACAAGATATTTCATTAAAGCCTCAAACTGATTCCGGCAAACATGATTTTAAAAGCAGAAAATAGTAGCTTCAAAAAATTCGGATGAAGCGATTCTTGTGGAATCAATTTTCACTTGAGTTACACTTATTTATTTATTTGAAGCGTTTTTGGGCTCAGGATTCGCTTCTAGGGTCTGAAGAAGCAATGCCAAACACGCCCTTAGTATGTTTGTGTGTGTGCACGTGTGTACACATGGCTTGTGACCACATGTGGGTAAGCTGGATTCGAACATGCAGCATCATTGGTCAGACTGCTTTATGTTGACCCATGTCGTCATGGGCTTGAATCCTGAGTTGCTATTTCGTTATTGAGTTGCTGTTTCATTATCATATTATGGTTGTTCAACTTCTTAGTTGTTTTGTTATTGTTAGAGATAGTGGGTGGCTCATATTAGTCTCTAGGTCCAAGGGGGAGGGACCTGAGGGGTCTGATGGGGCGAAGCATTGTGGATTTGCCCTATATATCGGATAGAAGTATAAGTTGTAACCCTAATTCGTTTTTGACAGTGGAAACTTCTTCTCTCCTGTAAACGTAGACTGTACCGAACCATGTATATCTGTATGCATTGTTTGATCTTCGTTTTACTGTTTTTATTATTATTGCTTGATCCTGATCAACAATTATCATGTTATGGTTGTTCTGTAATATGAAATTTTTATTTTAGGTGTTGGAAACCAGTGCTCACTGCACCACTCATTTAGGCTACAAGAACTCAACTCGTGAGATCTCCAGCAAACTTTTTTTCCCTTATTTATTTATTCTGTACCTTTTCTTAGAAACAGAAACATAATTAGTCAGATTCTGATTATTTTGTGGTTATTTTCTTTGCTAGTTTGTGAATTATTTGGAAACAACTTAGCTATATTTTAGTATTTATCTGGTAGATGATATGAAGGAAATGGAAAATAAGCTTGAATGTTCAGAATAATTAGATATTCATAAATTCTGAGGTTGCTTCTATATGAAAGAATATAGTCGTTAACCTTGAGTTATGCAAATATTAAGCAAAATTTCAGTTTGAGATCATCAAATAAGAGATCTCTAGAAAAAGCTAGAGCTGATTCCGTCTGGAATAAAATTTTACTTTCAATAGTAATTGTTAATAACCACTTACTCTAAAAGCTTAAGCTGTTAGAGAATGGCACAACAATGTATATCAACAATTTTACTTACAATCAAAAGAAGAAGATGATTGTAAGTAGAGGAATGTGAAGCAGATCAAAGGGTGGATGGCTAAGGAAAAATTAAAAACTTAAGAATAATGGCTAATCCTGGGTTTCTTCATTACATTCCAGCATAAAGGCCTCACCCAAAACTAACATTTTCTTTGTGTAAAACTTAAAAATCATTAAAAAAAATTGGACGGTTGTTGATACATGTGGCAAAACCTTGTACACTTGTACTATTGGGGATTATACAGGTTAAAATATAGATCCAAGGAGGAGGGGCCTGAGGAGCCCCATGGGACGAAGCGAAGTGGAGCACCATGGGGAGAGGTCCCTCCTTGGGTCACGGGTAACTCATTGTGCGGATTAGTACCATGGGGTTAGGGGGTGCGGGGGGCAGAGCACTCGCGATACGGTAAGGGTATATTGAGGATTTGCTCCATATATTGGATAGGAGTACAAGTTGTAATCCTAATTCGTTATTGACATGGTGGAAACTTCTCTCCTGTGGATGTAGGCTTTGCCGAACCAAGTATATCTGTGTGCATTGTTTGATCTTCGTTTTTACTGTGTTTATTATTATTGCTTGATCCCGATCAACAAGATCATTATTCCATGTGGCAAATGACCCTGTCACAACAGCCAATGAAAGCTGTCGTGTCAGATCAGAATACCTTTCACCAAAAACAAACTAAACTACTTGCACAAAAGGAAAAAGAAGTTGTGAAGATAATTACTTTTCGCTTTGACAACAAATTTTTAAGTACTTTAGATTCATTCCTTCGACGTAATACTTATTTTATTACATTGAGTTGTTTCCTCATGAATGAATCCATACCTTGTATTCCTGTTTCTAATTTTGCAGCTTATATGCCACATTTGAGCCTCCTTTACAGTGATTTAACGGACGAAGAGAAGAAGAGAGCTCAAGAGAGAGCTAAAATTCTTGACGAGGACATCAGCTCCTTGAGCTTCCCGATCACTCGCATTGCATTGCACAAAACAGACACTGAAGACAAAACCCTCAAATCCTGGGAGAAAGTTGCTGAATGCAATCTCAGTTAGCTTCTGCTGCTCCCTCAAAATATTTGTGAGGGAAGTCATGTGGATCTGTATTGGGGATACTTTGACAAGTTGATATTTTCCGATCTTGTAACTCAAATAAGAAAAACCTACATTATCTACTAGTTCAAATAATTCTAAATTTATGGGTCTTTCCGATCGATTGATAGGTTCAGTCCGGTCGGCCAAATGGAGGCCCAGTTGGTCTTCTGATCGATCGAACATGCTTGGTTGCAAATTGCAGAATCTTGGTTTACTATTGTCTGCTTGGTTGCAAATTGCAGCATCTTGGTTTACTATTGTATGTCGTTGCTCGATTGACCGAGGAGTCAGGAAGGTCTAGTGAAAAGGTATGATGGATCGACCAAACAATCTGTCCAGTTGACCGAGAAGGGTGAATCTGGGTTTTTAAAACATATTTTTAATCCAATTAAAAACCTACTCTAATCTTTACGACCTATGATTGTTTAGGTGTTACAAACTCATAATTAACAACCCAAAACAATGGTGATCACAATGTAAAATTGAACAAACAATCTTCTCTTTATCATTGAAGCAATTATGCATTGTGCATGTTATTTTCTGCAAAATAACAACTAGGGTTGCTTCTTAGATTGGGTTTCTCGACATACCTCAATTCAATGAAAACGAATCACTGCGGCTCTGATACCAATAGTAGACGACTTGGATCACATACCTCAATGCACATAAACTTGAATCTGTAACGGAAGATTTCTATCGAACCAAAAAATACCCCATATCGGAATACGTGATTACTAGAATCACATACAATATTCACACACTCAATCGACCAGTTCTCTGTATTAGAATCTCAATAGCAAAACCAGATCTCTAGAAGAAGAAAATAAGATGAGAGATTCTTTAGGGCCGAATTCTCCAAACGTGAATTGCTTGATTGGATAAGGAGAAGGCCAAATTCTCCAAACGTGAATTGCTTGATTAAGTAGGGAGGAACTTCTATATATGAAAGACTCGATCCGACCCCATCTAAGACTTTATCTCCTAACTCTATACTTAGTCTCATACCAAGCATGGACGTCCCTTCAAGTAAAAGACTTGAATCAGACCAACCAGATCGACCAATCACATAAATCCAACATGTACAAAGTTCCAAGCTCCTAAAACTAGAATGCTGTAATTAACTTTGTTAATTGCATGCCTCATATTCAACCCTGTTAGATTCATCAGTTACTTACTGTAGGTCGGGACCCGGTTTCGGCAATCCGAACCTATGTAGCCTGCAGATTTGACTATAAGAAAGAGCAAATATGGCATAGAGTTCAATCCCAAGACTTCGAAAATCAATATGAACAGTTAAGCCTAATTTCAAGATTCAGAATTTCGGGACCCGGTTTCGGCAATCCGGACCTATGTAGCCTGCAGAGTTGACTATAAGCAAGAGAAAATATGGCATCGAGTTCAATCCCAAGACTTCGAAAATCAATATGAACAGTTAAGCCTCATTTCAAGATCCAGAATTTCCTAGAAACCAACATGTTTGCTTGATTTCGTCAAAAGTAGTAAGAAAACTATGTTTGTGGCCTCTAGCAGCTGTTGAAAACTTGAAAAGGATAGATCCAAGAAGCTTCAAAGAAGTAGATTGCACGTTAATCCAATGTTGTACACTCCTTATTTTATTTTATTTTATTCTTTTTATTGTTATTTATTTTATTTTATTTTTTTAAGCAACAACTCCTTAGGTGGAGGACCAGTTAAGATTGCTAAGCAGAAGAAACATAATTGGATCTATTTCTAGCCAATTTCAATTTTGTCTTAGATTTTCTACTCTTGAGTATTGTTGCCAGATTGAAGTTTAGTAAGTGTTAGAAGCTATACTCTCTGAGATCTCACCATTGCTTCAATCTTTGATTCTCTTCATTGCTTCGGCACGAAGACGTACGACCATATATCTCTCTTCATGTTCAAAATTGGCAAAGGAAAGAAAGTCCCAAGAGAGGTTCTTTCTGAAGAAAAAAGAAGCGAGATGCTAGAAGAGGAGAAAGGATTCTTCCTGAGCAACGGAAGTCGTTTACTGGAAGAGTTGATCACCTCTTTTGATGGCAAACCAAATCCAATTCGACACTTCTCAGCCGAAGAGCTTCAAATGGCAACCAATGGTTACGATCAAAGCCAAATTATGCGTATCGATTACCTCTACATCATGTACAAGGGAATCCATCACAGCCGCTCCGTTTTGATTAAGAAGTATAACAAGAGTTCATGTACTAGATGGTGTATAAATGAAATGGTGATAGCATCACAGATGAATCACAAGAATATTTTGAAGGTCCTGGGTTGCTGTTTAGAGACTCGAACTCCCATCCTAGTATATGAGTATGCTGAGAGTGATCTCTCAAAACATATCTTTCAAAAGGATGATCTGGGTTGTCAAGATAACCATGGATTGTTCTCATGGGATAGGAAGCTAAGGATTGCAACAGAGACGGCAAATGCGCTTGCCTATCTCCACATGGCCCGTACCAAGCCTATCATCCATAGGAGCATGAGAGCTCCCAATATCTTTCTTAACCAACAAAATGATGCTAAGCTTTATGGTTTCGAGTTCTCGGTCACAATTCCCTTGGGGAAAACACATGTGGAAGCATGTTATGAGGATACTATTGGGTTTGTAGCTCCTGAATGTGCTGCTACAAATCAGTTTACTGAGAAGAATGATGTATATGGCTTTGGGGCTATACTGCTTGAGATTGTAACTGGAAATCGTGTTATCGATATATCTAAGAAGTTCTCGGAGATGATTAAATCAGAAGAGAGTGATAAGAAGGATGTGCAGCAGTTGTTTCCATCTGGGGTTGTGGCTTATGAATCCTTTGTGAAGGCCAACATTTTCAAAGAAGGAAATGAAGAGCAGGTGATGGCATGTGGAGAGCTTTCCCTGAGATGTCTCAAAATGAATCCGGACGAGAGGCCGACGATGAAGGAGGTTGTACTGGAGCTTCGCCGGATCAAGAGCTTATGAATGGTGAGCAATTATCTAGGATTCAAGGACATCAATCCCCATCAATATCTACATTTGGCCTCAAAATGGTTTCTTTTCTTTGATTGCTTTGGTTTAGTTTTCTTGTTGTTTCCTTGTTTTCAATAATAATTGAAGCAACTTTTGGCCAACTTTATTTCGATTAATGGATCTGTTGGATAGGATTGGACATTAACAGAGCTCTAACTGATTCTGAGTGCAAGTTAAAACTTAGCATATATTCACTAAGCACATCATTATCTTAAGATCTGGTCCATCCCATTTATATATAGGTTTATGGGGTCTGATCCAAACCATTAGCTAGTAGTAAGTAGGTGTGGTCCACGGTCTCTCGCAAAGTGCTTACTAAATGCTTAAGGGCGTGTTTGGCTTTGCTTCATCATTATAAAAAAAAAAAAAAAAAAAAAAAAAAACGTGTTTGGCAATGCTTTTTGGAAGGAGAAGCAATTCCTTTAAAATTGATTCTTATAAATAAAGCGCTTCATAAGAACTGCTTCAAAAAAATAAAAGATGTTTGATAGACACCTATTTAAAAAGCATTTCCAAGTTAGATTTGTCAGAAACTTTGCATGTTAGATTTGTGAGGAGCTTTTTGTAGAGTAGGAAATCTCTCTGTCTTCCCGGACGTTGGTAGGACATTCCGTCAAATGAGGGCTGGGGTGAATTTGGGGTTCGATTCCGTCGTCTCCCCTATAGGGGAGTGGTCTAGTGACCACCAACACGAATACCGAAACAAAGAATAAGAAATCTATATTCAATAGCAGTTTTGTTCGTGAAGATAACATGGGTAAATATGTATTTTAATTCGTTTAGATAATATGGGTAAAATAGATATTTTAAAAGTTTTAAAGGGGCATATAAGACAATAAGACATTTCATTAAAACTTCAAACTGATTCTCGCAAACGTTATTTTATAAGCAGGAAATAGTAGCTTCAAAAAAATCAACATTCTTTTTTCTTTCTTTTTTTTTTTTAAGCAAGCTTTGCCTAGTTCATTGATCTGTAAAATATTCAAAGTCTTTGTACAACATATCTGGATTCACCAGATTGGAACTAGGGAGCTTGTCCCTCCAAAAAACACCACAACAGTTCACTTTACAAAAATTAGCGATTTGATGAGCCACCATATTCCTATCCCTAGGTATAAAACAAAGGTAATAAGAGTCGAGATCCAAGTACAGACTTAGTATACTTAAGAGCGGGGAGAGATGTCCGAGAGATGTTGTCCTCCACATCATTCAAAAAGTTGATTACGTTTCTGTAATCTGAGGCAATTACCACATGTTTCCTTCCCATTCTCCCTGCTTCCTCTACCGCCATAACTATAGCTTTGACTTCGGCTTCTTCCGCTGTGATACAGTTTGAGCTCTCCCCTTTGGCTGCAAGAAAATTGCCATTGTTATTCCAAATACAAAACGCATATGATGTAGAATATAAATCAAGAACTCCATCACATTTTATGAAAATTTAATTTGGGTCCTTTGGGATATCCTGGTAATTAGGATTGGGTGTGTTGTCCCGCATATGTGGATGTTGTAGAGTACTGACCACTTGAACATTCCAATAGAAAGCATCTTTCCAGGTATTACGATAGGTTTTGATGCTATTGATTATCTGGATGGGGGAGTTTTGCTCATTACTAAAACACAAAATGTTTCTAGCTTTCCAAATAAGCCACATTATGAAAGTACTTCCTCAGGCCATTGTGGTATGAGCTTTGAGTCAATGGTATCAACCTTCTTGTCCATAAGGAGTTCTTTCCATCTATGTAAAGATAGAGACTCACTTCTAACCGTCAATTGCGAGCCAAACCAAACCTGTTGTGCAAACACACAATGGAAAAGAACATGTTCAGCAGTTTCTTCAGTCAAGTTGCATCTTGGACAAATGGGATCCACTGCTGCTAGTCTTTTATTTATTTTGGATGCAGTAGGGAGAACATCCATTGCACATTTCCATGCAAAGACTCTTAGCCTTGGGGTACTTCAAGATGCCAGATTTTATGGAAAAGTGCATTAGAACCAGAGTAGCTTGGTTCAGCAACCTTTTGACAACTCACCATATAGGCCGATTTAACACTAAATTTCCCATTCTTGCTTTCCAAATAGCTAGATCTTTATTGTCTCCCACTAAGTTCAGGATTGAGCATATGTTTTCAAGGAGCTCACTGGGAAAGAACTCAATAATCCTTGAAGGATCCCATTGACCTTGGTCATTGAAAAGAAGATTCGCATTTTCTTCTCTGTTATTTGGCCTATTGTTCTTCTCTCCAAATGAATAAACTAAATTTTCAGCCCAAGAGTCACTTCAGATATTAACACTCTTACCATTCTCAATTAGCCAATTGATGTTATTCTTTAGAAGTTGGCCTCCCCATATGATACTCCTCCAATTCCAGGTACAGTTGGCCGGGGGTGGGTCTTGAAGGAAACATTTCTTTTTCAGGTATTTTTTGGTAAGAATTCGAGTCCATAATGCCTCCTTCTCAGTTATGAATTGCCAGGCAAGTTTTGCTAATAAAGCTTGGTTCATGTTTTTAGCCTTTCGCAGTCCTAAACCTCCCCTATTAATTGGAGAGCAAATATTATCCCAGTTTAAAAGAGGAAATGACTTGCTGCTTTGATTATGTTGCCTCAAAAAATTCCTTGTTAAGCTGTCGAGCTTGGAGAGCTGATTGTTGTTAAGTCTGATCATTGACATAGTGTAGCATGGGATTGCCGATGTGACCGCCTTTAGTAGGGTTAGCCTACCTCCTTGTGATAGGACTTTTGTTTGCCATCCTTCAAGTCTTTTACGGACCCTATCAATGATCAAATTTCCTGCCTGGCACTCCTTTCGGCCAATCTTGACCGGGATTCCAAGATATTTATCTTTCTCCAGAGTGGTTTTCACCTCCGGTAAGTGTTTGATTTCCTGCTGTATTTTTCTTGGAGTATTCTTACTAAAGAGGATGCTTGACTTGGAAAAGTTAGTCACTTGTCCAGTAAACTTGCAGTATTCATCGAGGATTCTCTTTATATTTTCTGCTTCCTTTGTCTTTGCTCGTCCAAAATATGAAGTAGTCATCCGCAAATAATAGGTGAGTAATGGGTTGACAGCCCATTGCTACTCGGATACCATTAATTTTGCCTTCTTCCTGCATTTGTTTCATCTTTCTGGATAAAAATTCAGTACAGATAATGAATAAATATGGAGAGAGGGGATCACCTTAATGTAATCCTTGCGTTGGATAAATTCTTTCCGAAGCCGTGCCATTGATCAGAATAGAATATGACCTAGAAGATATACAACGTTTGATCATGTTTGTCCATTTCTCTAAGAAGCCTAACCTCATAAGGCATTTAAGTAGGAAGTCCCAGTTAACTCTATCATTATCCTTTGACATACCGAGTTTTAGAGCAAAAAGACCACCTTTCCCTTGCTTTTTACGAATTGTATGGAGGACCTCATGAGTAGTCACTACATTATCAAAAATTTGTCTTCCTTGTACAAAGGCACTCTGAAAAGGAGATATGAACTTGGGCAGGAGAGGCTTGAGCCTATTAGCTAGCAATTTGAATATGATTTTATAAATCACGTCGCATAAGCTAATAGGCCTAAAATGTTCAAGTCTCCCCACCTTTTTTGTTTTTTGGAATGAGAACAATATTCGTGTGGTTTATTTTGGTGGCAAAGTATTCTCGAGAGAAAAAATACGTCACAAACTGACAGATATCATCTTTAACCGATTTCAGGCCGATTGAAAGAAGATAGTGTCACATCCCAAACTTAAGAGATCTCAAAGGAGTCCCTAATAAGTCCGAAATATGACTCACCACATTCCATATGAGAGTGGTAGTCAATACATTGCCAAATATTAAAATTATAACTGAGATATAATATTAAACTTAAATAATCAAAACTGAAAATCATTACATCTCATAACAATAAAAAATAAAGCTAAAATATAGCAGTGGAAAGAAATTGACTATAGTTTCATGCGAAATCAAATCCTTAAATAAAATATAGCTTAATAAAGCTAGTAATAAGCTTTGGCATGCAAGCCAATAAAAACGAATAAAATCCCTAATATAAATCCTAATTATCTTCTTCGATAAAATCAACAGTTTCACCAAAACAATGGTCCACATCTTGGTCTTCATAATCCGAGTCATCTTCCTCAAATGTGCCTGAAAATATGGTTGCTTGAAAGCGTAAGCTACACTTAGCTAGTAAATAAACAAATCGAGCAAGGTTTATAATTGAAGTAAGGCCAAGGCCACTCTTCAATAGTAATCCATAATTCCAGTAAACATCAATGTGATAAAGTACCAAGTAATATGAACAGATTAGTGAGTGAATAATGATATGAGTGTACATGCATGAGTAAAATACGTTGTTTATCTATGGTCAAGTTTTAAAGTATGCATGCTATGCTCCATAAGAAATCACCATGTGTGATCTAGCAAACAAGTCTAGTATGCAATGCAATTAGTTAAAAACTATTTGAATGGATATATATAGGTTCCCACAAAATCGATCATTCCTTGAGCAAGATGTCTTCTCGAACCATGCCCCCCTAAAAGGGTCATTCTCAAGTTAAGATATTCCATGTGCGCATTATAGTTCTAAGGGGTTCCGACCTAAATGGCATAATTCCCCCACTTATTTGTGAGCAAGGGTAACAAATTCAAGGAATTCCAATTGAAACTCTTCAGGGAATTGTATATATAAACAAGCAACCAAGAATCATTCATTTAATAAACAGTCCATAGGACCAATAAGTATATTAAGATAGTTAGTCCCTCAACTCTAGAAATATACAGATATGTGCAAGTCTCCTTACCTATTGTGATTTCCGGATCACAATAATCTCTGAATAGCCTTAAAAATCCAGAAGTATGGATTTACATGCAAAGTGTTTAACCAATGGACCAAATCCATGGTTATAAGGCATATGAGATGCAAGTGATATAGTGCACATTAACTAAGCATTCAATCCATGTCTACAAGGTGTAATATATCTAACTAGCATACTGGACATTAATTAAACACATAATAGTGAGCATATCAAAATATCATGTTCCAACCAATATAGAAAAGTGTCCAAATAGGATATGAGCATAATAATCATGCATAATTAAGCAAAAGTAATGTTAGAATTGGTCTAATGAGATCAAAATACACATGCTTGTGAAAATCCAACTCAAACGGGCCAACTTGGGTGTGCTCGGTGTACCGAGGGGTCGCCGAGAGGGTGCTCGGTGGTCTTCGGTGTACCGAGTGGTATGCCGAGGGGTTTATATGGTTTCTGGGTTTTGGTTGCAAGGCTTGGCTCGGCGTTCTCTCGGCATGCCAAGTTGGGTCTCGGTTACAAACTAGGGGCCTTAAAAATATATTGACGCTCAGCGCGCCGAGTGGGGCTCGATGTACTTTCTAGGGACTGAAAAGTCTCAACATGGTGCTCGGAGTGCTCTCGGTGAACCCTCGGTACACCGAGGACTTGTCTGGGTGTGTTCGGCGAGCGTTTGGCGTACCGAGGGTTCACCAAACTTCGCGAACTGGGCTGTTTTGGCTTTTTTTTTGTTTTTCTTCAACTCTAATTAAATAGTTTCCTTAAGTAACCTTCATTTATCTTGGATTCCGCACAAAACCCAATAAACACATATGAAAAAACATCATTAATTATTATTTATCTAATTTACCTATTAAACTTTGAAAACTAATATAGATTTTGAAAACTTACTTCATACTATTGAAAGTAAACTTGTAAACTCTACTAGAACTGTAAACTAAGTTAAATTTGGATACTTACCCTAACGTTGTAAATTGATGTAGAGAATTACACCTCAGATCTTCTTCTTCTTCTTCTCTCCAAGTTGATGATTTCAATTCTCTACAAGACTACTTATTTATATGGGTGTTGTAAACGTCCTAGTTTTACTAGAATTAGGAACTTAAGATTTCGATCTTGACCTTTCATTGGGAATTATTGATTCTCAGCTTTAGATGGATTTTTCCAGCCCATATGGCTTAGTCCTATTTCAACTGTGTTTCTATTTTGAATTTTGATTTCTAGTGGGTTTCTAACTCCTATTTTGTAGAGAAGCTTCTAACTGGGTGTTTTAAATCTGAGCCATTGATTGGAGAGTGAAATCTCCTGCAAGATCTTAACCACATATTCAACTTTAGAGGTTATGATTGTGTGTGCTGTACTTAGTTTCCTAATTGTACAACCCACCAATCACAATTAGTCAAAAGTCAAATTATATGGCTATTTACTAAAAATTTTAATCTAACTCCTAATTTTTTGGTATTTACACATAAATCCTATTATTTACTTAGTTATTACAAATAACTAAGAAACCATCAGGACCGGGGGACTTGTGTTCCCCAAGTCGAAATACCGTCTGTTTAATTTCTTCTTCCGAAGGGGTTGCTGTTAACTGATAGTTCTCCTTAGTCGTAATCATATTTTCGAACATATTATCTGGTACAGCTTGAATGCAGTCAGTAGAAGTAGGAGACCAAATGCTACTAAAAGTGAGTCAGTAGCATACTTTTTATTTCTGTTCCGTCAGAGGTCCAAGAATTGTCCTGTTTGAGCCATTCAATCTTGTTTTTCCTTCTTCTATTCATAGTTTAGAGAAAAAAGAAATTGAATTTTTTATCTCCTTTCAGCCAAATTTTTCTTGATTTCATTATCCATAAGCTTTCTTCACGCCTTGATAGCTCCCTCCATCTAGAGGCTAAGAGATCAAGCTTATCCTCCCTGTGTCAGTTGTGCACTCGTTTTGAATGTAATCCCATTCCTTTTTGACTTTCTGTACTTCCTTATGAATGATCCCAAAGTGATCTCTATTCCAGTTTTTCAGCACTTTCTTTGTATTTTTCAGTTTGAGGAAAAGGGGTTGGTCAGGGGTACGGTTAGGATTAACCTCCCAGGCCTTATCAATAACTTTGAGGCAAATAGGATCGGTCAGCCACATGGGTTTGAAATGGAGTTGGCTTTTAATTCTTCTATTAGTGGGAATGGTATCCATGATGATTGGAAGATGGTCCAAGCATGGGTTAAGGAGGTTGGTAACCTTTGCTTCAGGAAAGATAAGACTCCATTCGGGATTCACTAGTACTTTGTCCAGCCTTTGATATTTGCCTACCCTTTCCTTCGGTTGTTCCAAGTGAACAGAGGACCATGAGCACCCAGATCCAGTAACCCAAAGCTCTGAAAAAAGTTCTGAAACATTTTGATCTGTTGTGACTTATATTGGGAGCCTCCACTCTATTCAGACATGTCAGCAATTTGATTGAAGTCCCCAATTATCATCCAAGGATTAGAGGATTTGTCTCGGAATGAAGAAAGAAATTGACAATCATCATAGCGAGATTCCTTCCTCGGACTACCGTAAATGCAACTGAGCACCCATGGCTGATTTGGAGGTTCAAACCAGACAGTGTATTCCTCATGATGAAGAATGTATGATTTGGATATCAATGTTTTCTTTCCACATTAGACATAGAGCACTAGCAGTACCCTTGGCCGGCACAACTTCCCAGTGAGGATATTTTAATGGATTCACCACTCTTCTTCGACATTTATTTGTATCAAGTTTAGTTTCAATAAGAAAAATAACATCGGTACTAGTTTCAGCTACCAGGGCTTTAAGAGATTGAACTGTCGTGGATTGCCCACATCCACAACAGTTCCAACTTAGGATGATCACGGCGCCTGGTGGGGCGACTTAGGGTTCGCCTCCTCAACCCGAATGCAGTAAATAAACACAGCAATGGAGTCAACAGAGAGAGGGAAGGGTACCTTGCATGGGGCTTGTCCAACGTTTCCTGGATTGAAGGAGAATTCTGGAAGTTGACGATTTTGTTCTTCAACCCCATCAGATCTTGAAGTCATGTTCAGTAAAGAGCTAGTAGTATTGAGGTCCAGGCTTCTTGGTCTGTTGGTAAGGATGGTATTATTGTTCAGAACAGCATTCATAAGTGTGCCCGAGGATCCAACTGAAGAGACATTAGGAGTTGAAAAAGGTTGGGTTGGGAAACATGGGATTTCAAAACCAGAAGGGGGATGATCCAGTTCTTTTGGGTGTCCGTGAGTGTGTGTTTTGATGGGTCTAATCTAGGTTGGATAGGGTTGTTTGTTTGGTTTAGGCCCAACCCATCTGACTTGGGTAGTTGAGGTTCAGAGGTGGGATAGAGGGGCGGGGGTAGGTTTGCTGTGTCATATTAGTTGGCGGGTAGGGTGCAACCATGTGCTCAGAAAAAGGTTTATTCGAGAGATCCTCAATGATATCTTCAGCTGATAGCTCCCCGTTCCTTTTGCGTGTCAAAAAGTTGCTTTCAGACTCTGTTGGGTTCGATGAGGGCACGTGTTGATTGGTGTCTTGCTCGTTCGGGTTGGAAAAAATCTGATGGCAGATTTGTATGTCTTGATTTTAAGAGTCATGATTAAGTCATTAAATGCAGCTTTCTGGGTCGGGTCGGGTCGTTTTTCCATCAGGCTCGATTTCTTGTTCTCGAGTATTGTTGGATTGCTCTTCCATTGGATCCTCAGTCGGATTCGGATCGTTCACTGCCCTTCCCAGAGAAACATCTCGGATGTGCTCGTACGTCTCTCCAGTGAAGTGGTTATCTCCGGGGAGGATTCGTGGTGCCAATCATCAGAGTTTTGTGGCTTATGGATTGATTTTTCTGCTCTTGGTCTATGAGGTGAATCAATACGCAGCCATGAACCGTACTTCATTGCATTGGGATGTTTGAATTGATTTTTTTCTGCTCTTGGTCTATGAGGTGAATCAATAGGCAGCCATGGACCGTATTTCATTACATGGTGATGTTCATTGGCAAGCTTTTTCATTGTTCTTTGGTGATCTTAGAGTGCTTCATCTAACCCAGTGGGGTTGATCTAGTGGTTAGGCACTAGATCCCAAGGTGGCTGCCTCGAGTGGAGGTGAAAGATCCCGAGTTCGAGTCCCAACACCTTGGAAAAACTCTTTAGGCCAACGATTTACCAATGCCCACCCGTCGCGACAGTGCTTGGTCCCTTGGTTGTCAGCTTTGGGGAGACACCGGATCCTAGACCAAAAAAACAAAAAAAAAAGAGTGCATCTGGGAGGGGATCCTCCAGCTCAGTTGTGCATTCATGTTTATGATGACCTATTAATCCACAAACTTCACAAAAACAGGGAAGCCTTTCATAGGCAAATTGAATACAAACAGGGGTTAGATCAGTACGCATGCAGAAAAAACCTGTAATAATGGATTTTTCTAAACATAATTCCACCCGGATTCTGATATAATTGCCCCAAATATTGTGCTTGCCAGGGTCATCAAATGTGATAACTTTCCCAACCCTATTACCAATCTTCCAAACATCTGAGGGGTTAATACTTGGTTACCTCTGAATTCTGCAAATAATTTGACAAGCACTGTGCCATATGAAGTAGGAGAAGATTTGAGAAATATCAAAATAACTGTTACACATTGCATGTATGCTAATTAAAAAGAAACTTGGTATATGTAGATGTGCAATCTCTGATGTGTTAATAATATTAAAATTAAATATTTACAAGCTCAAACATGCCCTCTTTGCCGTGTTAACGATGGATGAGTAAGTAGGCCAAGAATAAAAACGAACAAAATAATCATTCCAGAGGAGAAACACAAAATCAAGTGATAAATACAAACTGAAAAATAAATGTCATATTTTACAGGGCCTTAGCTTTGCATCATTCTTTTTCAGCTAGACTTGGGACTTTATGATTAAAGAACGAAAACTTGAGAACAGGAAAGTAGAGGTCGAACAGAACCGAATAAAGTAGAGAAAGAAATGAATCGTACGTTATGATTAGATAGCGTCCGAAACAGAAGCTGCATTTGCAGACGTGAACTAGTTTCTCCAAAGCTTTCTCCTGCAACAACTTGAACTTCGGTGTGGTTCACCGACTCGCAACGAAGAGTTAATATACCAAAATCTCACAGAATCGAAGCTGCTGCCATCAGATATATGAATCAAGAGAACATCCGGAGGAAGTTGTTGGCATACGCCATTGGCTTGACATCTGGGTGTGGCTGCAAATTGATGCAAACAACTATCAGTATGTTTCTTCTTCCACTTCCGAAAACGCATGAAAATTAACAGTTTTATAGAAAATTACTAAATCCAGAAAAGGAAGCCATCTTACCACTGCTGAAAAAGTTGCAATATTTAGCTTCATATCAGGAGCTTCAAATCGGATGAAAGCACCTTTGTTGCCCATCTGATAATAGGATTCCAAATAAATGTTAGGTGTAAATTTCACTAATAAAACTTTCATAACTACCATCCAAGTATTTTGGAATAGCTGGACTATGAAATTAACTACTACAAGTTCATCGAAACGAAAGGCGCTCTGCCTTTCCTTCCAATGCTTTAAAACTTTACAATGAACAAACTCGTTAAGTATCATCATGCTTTAAAATTCTACATAAGAAAAGTTTATGCATACAAATGCAGTGGAGTAAGATTCAAGTGTAATTCATTATATCATATAAAAAGGTATCATCCGAATCCCATACATATACAACGTATATATCCAAAAAGAATACACTCGAGCAAGAGACATTTTCTTTACCATGTAACAGGAATGAGCTTGGTTTATAGACACCTCATCAGATTATTGAATAATGATTAGTTTTCCCTTTTATACCATGTGCAATACACAAATGAACGCATAACTTTAACTTTATTGAATCTCTTCTTATGATCGCCTTCAAAGGGAAGCTTACATTAAGCGAGTTCAGAGAAAGGCAAGATAGAACCTTGGACTTCTATTAAACTATGATACCATGTGCAATACACAAATGAACGCATAACTTTAACTTTATTGAAATCTCTTGATTTTATTCAAATCTCTTCTTATGATGGCCTTCAAAGGGAAGCTTAAATTAAGCAAGTTCAGAGAAAGGCAAGATAGAACCTTTGACTTCTATTAAATGATAAGAGTGGTGGACAAAAGATGAAGATAAGTAGGACATCAAGATATCCATTTGGATACATGTCACGACAATCATCTACTGAGCTTATGTTATTCATCTATCATCTTAGGGAGAAGACTAGAACAAAAAGGAAAACTTTAATATCGCTTTAACTGGTTACTAAAATCACAAATCAATTGAGAGACTAGTGGGGAAGAAATGCATCTCAACAACATGGATACCATCAGGTTTATGTATGACAGAGCGACAAATATCAACAGATTTAAATTAGGAGTTGGTGCTGAGTCTATATTTTGCAAATTGATTAATCTGGTGTTTCATACACGCATAGTAAGACCAACAACAACAACGGGGGGAGGCAAGTATTTTTCATGGTACCTACTTGTAGCACAAGTGTTTTACATGTCAATTTTGAAAAGCACTTCTTTCTACACATTTTCACCACATTAATTTTACCGGATACTAACAGTACCTCAACCAATTGGCCCATAAAAAATTGTAAAGAAGATAACTCTTTGATGATGGAGTATGGTGCAGTGTATTATGCATCAGTCCCAACAATGGAATAGTTTGGCATTACATATATACAACATGGCACTAATGAGGAGACCGTTGTACCACCACAGAGATTCTCAAGTATGGATATGGGTAGATTAGTAAATTCCCATATCTAAACCTAGGGCTTGGCTAATAAATGCACATAAAAGCAAACAATTACACTTATAATAATAATAACAAAAATAATATAAGGCTTAGACTAAATTCATAATAAGCAAAGCCCATTACGAGCGTTAGCCCAATTAGACTTCCAATTAGTTCAAAAGATTTTGATTGGTGGTTGCACCTAATAAGGGTCCCAAGGACATACACACAATCATAAATCTCAGACCTAATTAGAATCAATATCCTCCCCTAGACCTAGTCCAATTAGGATTTCAACCCTAGTATAAATAATATACTTCTAGGAGCTGGAAAACACTTTTATAAAACCCTAAGAAAGCATCGAAATCCATGCAAACCATGGAAGAAAGTAAGTAGATGGTGGAATTGAAGATTCTAGCAATTTTCAATTGATTTACAGCAACTAGAGATGAGTACACCTTCAGTCGGGAAGTATCTAGTTAGAAATGCTATTATCCTTGAGAATTATAGTTTTAGTACGATATGAATCATTATAAGTGGAGAACTGTGAATTGTTCCAACAAAAATACAAATTCGAGAGCCGTTGGTGACCTGTTGGCTAGCCGACGGGGGTCACCGACAAACCACCTGCAAATAGGCACTTTCAGGTTTAGTCGTCAATGAACTGGTCGGTCAACCGACCAGCTCACCGTCGCCCATCGGTGGACCGGCAGCTGTAGAATTTTAACATAATTTTTATATTAATGTTTGTAGAATTATTTCAAGAAATATATTTATTATGTGATGTGTAAATTTGCATGTGGAAGAGGTATTTAACCCTCAAGACCCTATACATCAGGGATTATCCACTTAGATACTACTTTGACAATGTAAACAGTACTGCTGGTATAGGGTTTGCATCAGGGTTTCAAGTCTCGGGATCTTGGATTGGACAGGTCCCGGCCGATCCCGATCTGAATCGGCAATACCGGCTGGTAACAGCCGATCCAAAAGTTGGATTGTCCTTAAAAAAAAAAATGGATCGGTCCGATCCAGTCATTGGACTGGTCCAGATCCGCCAATCCGTACCGGTATCGGTTCAATCGGTCCGATCCAAAGCCAATTTTTTAAATATTAGATCGGTCCGATCCAGTCACTGGATCGTCAATGAACTGGTCGGTCGACCGACCAGCTCACCGACGCCCATCGGTGGACCGGCAGCTGTAGAATTTTAGCATAATTTTTATATTAATGTTTGTAGAATTATTTCAAGAAATATATTTATTATGTGATGTGTAAATTTGCATGTGGAAAGAGGTATTTAACCCTCGATACCCTATACATTAGGGATTATCCACTTAGATACTACTTTGACAGTGTAAACAGTACTGCTGGTATAGGGTTTTAGTCTCGGGATCTTGGATCAAATAGGTCCCGGCCGATCCCGATTTGGATCGTCCTTAAAAAAAAAAATTGGATCGGTCCGATCCAGATCAGCCAATCCGTATCAGTTCGATCGGTCCGATCCGAAGCCAATTAAAAAAAACTCGATCAGTCCGATCTAGTCACTGGATCGGTCCGGATTTTCGGTTGGATTGGTCCGATCCAAAGCCACTTGATACAATAGTTGCATCGCGGCTTGGGATCGGACCGATCCTGGCCGATCCTTGAAACCATGGTTTGCATTGCATATTGGTAGTTCGTGTGCACACTTGGAATTGTGCTGAGTTAAGTACGTTGTAAAAAACATATGATTGTGTAATTTGGTCTTGTATCTGTTAATTTGCATATTTGTATGTGATGATGGAAACACTAGGGTATCGAGGGTTAAATACCTCTTCCACATGCACAATTTGTTCGTGAGAGTGCATAGCATAGAATGGGTAGTCAAATTCTAATGATTTAGATCCAAGGATAGTAAGAATTAATTGACATTAAAATTTAGATTAAAATTTATAGATATTTATGTATTGTAGGAAATTAAGAAATTTATAGCTATGGATTATAATTGTACGTGAGTTGGATATCCATCTTCCTTGTGGTGATGAAGGTCATTCTACGAATCTTATACAATATATATAGGTGTGAAACTCAGGGAGTAACAGTTATGTCCGTATATAATTGGATCAAAATCAACCTAAACAACACTAACAAAGATGTCAAATTGCCAGAAATAATTGGATCAAAATCAACCTAAACAACACTAACAAAGATGTCAAATTGCCAGAAATAATAGTCCAGAAGATATATGTAATCATGTGTAAGAAAAGCCATGTGGTTATGAATTTACCTGATCACAGTAATTTGGTGCAGAAAATACGGTAATAAGTTTACCATCATGCTCAATCTCATACCCTTCATCCTTAACTTCGTGAGAACGTACCACTAGATCTGTCAAACAAATTGTGCATGCTAAAGCACCAACTTATACGAGACAAAACTGGGAATAGCAAAAAAGTTGGTAACAAAATACCTAGATTGTTTTCCTGCAAAAATCTCTTTGTCACATCTCCACCAAAAGAAAGACCCACCCCCCGTTTGCTTGGCCCTCTTCCAGGGTAAGGTTGAGGATCACTCCACAACAATTCACACATCAACCCTGATAAACAAAACAAAGGGAACAAAAACAATATGTAAGCTAGGCAACATTTTCCCATTCTGTGCAGTTAATAAATCACTGATAAACAAAACAAAGGGAATAAAAACAATATGTAGGCTAGGCAACATTTTCTCATTCTGAGCAGTTGATAAATCATAAACATAATAAATTTTGCTGCATCATGGATCTGAAATATTACGAAAGAAATTTGAGGCAACGTTTAAGCCATTCCATACAATTTGATAAACCATATACACAACATGTTTTTTGCTGACATGAATTTAAACCACTAAATAGCTTAATAGGCGTGTTGTTTCCTTCTAAATCACAGTGGCGCAATCCCAACCATCTGAAAGACTAGCAAAGAATCCAATATTCAGAAAACAGTGCATGTTGAATTTCTTCTTGGGATGGATTACCATTGATTCCAGACCAGATTTTGTTTTCTCCACTTATAGAAGATTACTTTCAAAGTAGGCATCTAAAGAGGAAATGGAATGAATGAAGAGCATCCCATTATAAACCCAGGGTATAACACAGACAAATATCCACACATACACACACATAAATACACACACACACACACACACACACACACACACACACACACACACACACACATATATATATATATACGTGTGTGTGTGTGTTTGTGTGTAAGTTGTGTGAATTAATCGAACAACAACCCCACAAGAGAATGATGGTGGGAATGCCTACGACAACTGTACAAATAGTGGAGCTTGAAGTTGAAGGTGGAATGGCATTAGCTATGGCCTCATAGGTGTCATGTTGTTGCAACCAAAATACTTACCACGCAGCAGATCAGTCATGCACCTTGACCTTCATCCAATCAATGGTAGCCTATGCCTTTCGAGTGCCAACCTTTACCGTACTCACATGATGCATTAACAAGAAACAACACTTTGAATCCCATGTACTAAATATATATTGGCTGGTTTAGAAGCTACTTCACAGCACCCAACCTGCACTGTCATGACCCATCTAACATCCCGTAGCGCCACCAAGGTTCTCAACCAAACTGATCAACCAGTATGCCCCACACTAGGAGCCATACATACAATGAGCCTTCATAACGCACCTCAAACAGCTAATGAGCTCCAATCACTATGCACTGACGATCCATGGCATATAGAGAATTCCTAAAGTCACATCCAAACCAAGGTAACTTGCATCTTGTAGAGCCACACCACACTGAACAGTTCATTGTGCCACGTAAAACCAAATGGTTTCATCATGGCAAGACCACCTATAACTTTGCCTAATACGCTATGTGATCCTTGTGGAGCATGTTGATCCTAGGCCATGCACCTTCACAAGCTCATGGCAAGCCCTCACAACCTAGCCATGTCCCCTTAGCTAACTAACCCAGGTGTATAAATCATACAATATCCTTCTGGGGCAGAACATCATGTTGCTCTAGCGCTATTATGAGTCACGCCATCTAAGTACTAGGAGACTGTAGACATAAACTTTGTAAAGTTAAGGCCCATCCCCAAACCCCTTAAGGAATGCTTACATTATCCCACATAGTTAGCACAGGGAGCGGACAAGCACCATCGCCCCTCCTTTCAAAGCTCCAAAAGAAATTTTTACAAGCCAGCTGGACTGGCAAGTTTATGACATCGTACTTTATGCCCTCCAGACAGCTAACTCTTCACCAATTATTCTCCATGCTCCAAAGTTGTACGGTCCCAAATACCCAAGTAGACCAATCCAACAGTTATATTAGCATAGGACCCTCACACATTTGGGCACATGTACCAACACCCTAGTTAAATACTGGAATAACTTCATATGTTGGCCACCCTTGGCCAAAGCTTATTGTGCCGAGTCGAGCCACGTGCATACAGTGCACTATCATGGGCCATGCACCACGCACACCGTCATCCGACTCATCCCATGAAAATATAGCTAGAAGTGTAGAAGAAACAATTTTGGCTAGGGTCATGGTTGACTAAGCTAGACCCAAAAGAGTGGAAGCACATAATAAATCCCATACAAAATACCCCAATTTCTAAAGCTAGAGACAAGATATGGTATGGTATCAACAATCTCAGTGGAAGATTGAATCATGTCATTCGCATTTGATGCATGGTTTACAATACCAGAATTGGAGACCGTACCGGTTCCAGCAGGTTCCGGTCCGGACCCACATCGGCCGGTCCGGATCCGATACAAAAAGTTAAAAAATATAAAATTTTGGACCATCACCGGACCGGCGGGACGGATCGCCGGGCTGCCAGACCGGTGGGACCAGATGCCTGACCGGTAGCGCCGGCCGCCGGAACCAGTCACCGACTACATAGTGAACTAGAAAGGATTTACCCTAAGGAGGGCATCAATTATTTGTGCATCAACTTAAGGGGGAGTATTATCATGTCTTTATTGTTGCCTGTGCCTTCACTATATGTTTAGGGGCATTTTTTTCATTTCATTAATCCACAAAAAATACATAACAGGGGATAGAGAGGGATGCAATTATTGATTCACATTTTCACTTCATTTTCATTGCCTCCACTTATCTTCTGCTCAAACCCTAGAAAATAATTAAAATGACAATGATGAAAATTCATAACATTGTGATTTTTTACCTGCAAAAAGGGCTTTCATTATTTAAGAATTAATACTGCGTCATAACTTCTTCGTTTCTCGGACAATTTTATAGATTTGAGGATCAACCTAAGCTGCTTCCACTTGATTATTTTTTTTTTAATATTTCATCCTTTCTCAGCAATTTAGTCCTTAATAAATAGATAATAACATAAAGAACAGTAAACCCATAGTAACTAACAAGAGTAAGGTAAGGAACATGGTAACAATCAAGTGTAGGAATCTATATGGTCTCATGCCCAACAGAAACATAAATTCGAGGAAAAAGAATATATGGTACAAGAAGCGTGTCCACATTACCTTCCTCGGGAGGCTCACAAAACCGATCAATCGCTTTAATGTCAGAGAGTTTCACCCCATCAACACTAAAAAGACCTCCATGAACGACAAAGACCTTCCCATTTATGACATGAGCCAAAGGTAAACAACAGAATACTTCAGCAAAGAGTTCGACAAATACATCACTCAACTTTGATTTGACCTCGCCCTCGAAACCATATATCTTATTCATGCTCTTGCTCTCGTGATTGCCTCTAGATAGATATATTGCTGAAAAAAAATTAAAAATAAGTTATTAGAATAAATTACAGAAATGGTAGTCGTGGACTGGTACTGCAGTACTACCAACTTTGATACTCCTTATTGATTGTGATCCTGACTAAGATAGTCTCTTAAGCGCACAACAAAATACAGATTAAAAGACATACATGCAACTTATAGAAGCAAGTAATTTGGAGACGATGTGACCTACTCATTATGGGATATGAATAGATGTCAAAAAACAAAGGTTTGAAGCATCAGTCATATTCTACTGCAGGCCGAGGATTGTAGCAAATCACAAAGCCTGGAGAAAGTTCATTTGTTATTGTTGAAAAAATTAATGATTCTCTTCTCAGTAAATAATTATATTTCTTTTAACTATACTTTCCAAGATGAATGCAAAGAAGCTAGCCAAGGCCAACCAAAACCAGATAGTTATGAGAACTCTTCACAAAAAGACAAAGTGAAGGCTCAAGCCCATAAAAAATAATCAAAATTCACCCTAACAAATTCACTTCTAATGGAAGACCAATAAGTAATGATTGTGAACGCAGAAAGCTAAAGCAGAGAACTTTAAAAGCAGAAATGTGGCAGGCTTACCTGATGGAGACATACACTTCAATGCAAATAGAGTGAGGATGACCTCCAGAGAGAAGGATCCCCTATCCACAAAGTCTCCGTTAAACAGATAAGGGTTCTCTTCTGAGGGAATCCCATTAAGCTCAAATATATTCAATAAATCGTAGAACTGCAAGGTATTCAAAACAGTCTCTCTTTAGAATCTAGAATGGGGGAAAAAGAAGTAGATAAGATAGGCAAGTAATGATATTAATTAAAAGAAAATAACTTTAAATTGTATCTCTACAAATATTAGTCATTTATATTTCAGTAAAAGCTACAAAACAACTTTAAATGAGATAAATTTTTGGAAAAAAAAAATGTGCATGAACACAGAAAAGAAAGAACAAAAGTAAAATGCAGATGCACGTAACATTACAATCATTAGGAATATGATTAGAAGCATTGGCACAATTGAAGAAACAAAATATCACAAAACAAAAACTGATCATCCCTGCTCCCGGCATTGAATCCTTAGCATAGCTGTTTGAGAAGCTAGGCATGAGATGAAGTAGGTTCCAATCAACATTTAAATAAAAGGACTCTACCGACAATTGATCAGTAACATTTTGAAAGGACTTCCCAGATGGTTTTCTAAACTTTGATAGTAGCTCCTTCAGACATCTTGGCCCTAAACATGTAACTCATCTGGAGTGGTAAACACATATAGATACAAAGAGTCAAACCACAACAAAAATCGATTCACTTCTTCAAGGTTTAGAGTACTCCTTTCATGTCCTCGTGGAAGAAGATTCACCAAATACCATCATATTTGCAAGCACGTGGAGGATCCAGATGAGGCAAAAGAAATTTGGATTCAAGACATCAAAAAGAGTTTCGGTCTCCACTCATTGTGACGTTCTAAAGGAAGCCAATTAACCAGCAGATTCCCTTGCTCAGGAGGGAGTTCCTCAGGAGCTATATATTAGTGAACATCAACACTCTTGTAGCATGTAGGCACCGTTCATTTTTTTCCCTTTAAAATATTAAAGATAGGTCAGTGAAAAATATCTTTTGTATTTTGCTTTTGTGAGGATAATAAGGAAGCAGATTTTCTATCTAGCTGGTGCCATGGTTTAAAATATTGTATCGAGGTAGTGAATCGGTCAGCCTGAAAATGGATACGTATCGAGTATCGACACGAATACGAATGGATATATTGTAAAAATCAGGGACACGGTGGATACGCAAGGAAAACAGTGAATACATAAAATAATACCTATTTTTATGCAAAGATAAGGTCAAAATATGATAAATTAACATATTTTTTATATGATACACATACACATACAATATGGGCACCTATCGTCTACAACATTTTGGTGCAACATTTCCTGCCACAAGACTTTGATTGGCCATTTTGAATTAAAAATATAGTTTTTTTGCAACAAAATCATTTAAAAATGAAAAGGAACCAACCACATGTCTCGTTGCAGGATCTGTTGTAGACAATATGTAGCCATACAATATATATTAACTTAGAAGCAAACTGTTAAGCGCGCTAGCATATGGAAAGTGAATAACTTTCATATGTAAAATGAATTAAATAATTTATGTGTGTGTATATATATAATATCAAGGCATTAGTCTATAAAATATTATTATAAGCAATGTTTATATATTAATATAAATTTACAATATTTATAAATATAAATGTGTAACTTAAATATGTGTATACATATATTTTAAATACATATTTAAAACACATAAATTAATATATAAAAAAAATTCTTAAGTGGCTAATCTGTGTGCATTTGGTACACTGGCAATGTACCAAATCATGTCTTAAATAAGTGGTTTAGATATGCATTTGGTACACTGGCGGTGTACCAACGAAAAGAAGACAAAAAAAAGTGGGAGGAGAAGAAGAGCAGCAACAGCCAACCGCCGCAGCCACCAGGTCTCTCTCTCTCTCTCTCTCTCTCTCTCTCTCTCTCTCTCTCTCTCTTCGATTCTTTTTTTAATGTTTCGAGCGATACAGTCGATAACTTATACTTATCGAACCGTATCGGTCGATACAGCAAATGTATCGACCGATACAGTCTACTTTTTCTTCGTATCTTATCCTGCACTAAGGTATCGTATCGACCGATACGATATTTAATACCATGGCTGGTGTAGAGTTGCAAACGAGAAGATCTTGTACCTAGAGGAAACTAAAGAAGATTCTATGAGGTGTAGATACACTCGCATGTAAACACCTTTTTCTTTTAATATATGTTTCTTTCCTTCTCCATAAAACAGAAGGGGGAGAGAGAGAGAGAGACAGGTCACATAATAATAAGAAAAAAAACAGAAAGCAAGTAAACATTAAAAGTTAGAATTATTGCATGGGAACCATGGTTCAAAATATCGTGCCGTATCGCGTATCAACCTCGTCGATACGATACTGTTATGTATTATCGAGGATACGTTAAAAATATAGCGTATCGCGCGATACGCTCGATACAGGTCGGTAAGTTGAGAAAAAAAAAACTTACTAAAAAAATAAAAAAACACACAATGCCGAAAGCTTATTTCTAATAGGACTTGCCGCGCAGCTCAACCCGCGGTTCGCACCGCCCGCAATAACATAGGGGGGACCCAAAATAAATATCCAGTTCAGGCTCCACAAACTCAACAATCTCCCACTTGGAGACTGTAGCTCAGAAATAAACAACTCCAAAAACGATCGGTGC
>JAUPMG010000019.1:7976692-7995771 GCA_031762675.1 Pachysandra terminalis
CCATATATGTTCCCACCAATCAAAGCTTATATTTCTTTTCCTTTATTAGATATTCTCTCATTAAAGCTTTCCAACTTAATATAACAACGTTAACAAGGTAGCCCCTATAAATGAGAAGCTTAGCCCTTGCATTTCCTGCATCCATCACTCATTCAGCAATGTATATGAGTTGCTATCCTATTGGATTCTCATGTAGTGAAGTGCTCATAATTAGGTTTCCATTGAGGTCCCGTGGAAGAAAATTAGCTCATGTGATAGACATTTGGGTTGACTCGGGGTCATATTTTCTTGTCAACTCACTGAGTTGGAATTATCGTATATGTTACTATACGGATCAGGTAAATCTCATTAGTATGGAAGCTTTGTGTTTGTATTTGTTTTTATATGTGTTCGTGCACACACACATACATACATATATATTCTTATTTTCTTGAATGTGTTTCATTGATTTGCAGGTGCATATGGCTATAATGACCTTCCATCTCAACAGTCACTCAGGAGAAGTTCTTGTTGGGTCCACCCATGTGGCGGTGGGATGTGTGCTTTTGTGATGTGAAGAAAGAAAAGGAAGGTTCGTGGAGACGGGTCGGTCGACAGGAAAAGTTGGTCAGTCGACCGAATGACGAAGGAAATCTCCACGGTCGATCGGAAAAAATGCCGGTCGACCGGCTGCCGCAGGATTAGTGAAACCCTAATCCGCGCGACTTCCTCACTATATAAAGGAAGCTATCACTTCCTTTGTGGTTGCCTTTCGGAGATCTCTTTAAGAAACCCTAGACCTTGGAAATGCCAAGGAGTAACCGAAATCTCTTGAAGGTGAGAAAGATGTGAGGATCTTCTCTGTGTTAGAGTGTATCCATGTAACCTCCTTGAGGTGAGAGAACGTGTGGGGTTCTTCTCTGAGATAGGGGTGGATTAATGGTGATTCTCTTGCAAAGGGGTGTATTTGGGTGTTTAGGGCTTGAGAGGGAGAGACAAGGGTGTATTCAAGTGGTGTAGCTTGAATGTAAGCCAAGCAAGATCTGGAATCCCTTGTAGTTGAGAGAGCGTGTGATGCTTTTTTCTATGTTAGGAGTGTATTCAGGGATTGTGGCTTGATTGTAAGGTGCTATGGGTTGTAGAAATTTTCTGATAGTGGAATCCTTGATTGTCGTTTAACAATGGCCGTGGACGTAGCTCAGTTTGGACCAAACCACATTAACTCTTTGTGTATTGTGATTGTTTGGTGTGTTGTTTACTTCCTGTCTATTTTCTTAGATCCAAACTTGTTTTTCCGCATTAAGGATCTACAAAGGGGAAATCAAGGCGGATTTCCTAACAATTGGAATCAGAGCAAAGATGCATTCCTCGAAGTTTTGGATTGAAAGGTTTAACGGAAGGATGGAGTTTGGCTTGTGGTGGTTACATGTCAAAGACACCATGATCCGATCCGGAGTGCACAAGGCGTAGAGAGGTATGTCTTCCTCTTATTCCAGCAAAGAACCAGGCCGGTCGACCGAGCGATCCAGCCGGTCAATAGGGGGAGACAATCGGTCGATCGGGCGAGCCAGACTATCGACTGAGATGGGGTCTTGTATGCTGGAGTGTTGGCAATCTGGGCACCTAAAAGATATTGCCAAAGGAGAAGCAAGTTCAGCTGATAGCTCCACAATTACACTAATAGAGTTGCTTTCGTCTCGGCCGAAGACGATGATGCCTGGTGGTAAGGGCATGATGCCTGGTGATAAGGGCATGGATCTCCTTTTGGCATGACCGTTATGCCATGATAAATGGAGGGTTCTATTAGCGGGTCCACGATTGTACACGGGCACAGGTTTCGTGGTTGGTGCAGGGTGTATGGTGGAAAGAATGTCGATGACTGATGACCTTCCAGGAAAGCGAAACATGGAAGTTGCACCATAAGTTTTCAGCAGGTGTTTTTTGACATATACTGAGGAGGAAAAATATTGGAAACTAAGTGTTCCAAGTGTTTATGTTCTTGGAAATGGAAGTATATATCACTACAAATAAGGATAGATTTAGCCGCGGTCGCTGACTGCCGCTACGCCCAAAAATACTGCCACTAATAATATTAGTTGCGGTTATTGCAACCCTCACTAATGCTTCCGTAGCAAATTCTATTAGTGGCACTTGTAGTAGCGGTTGTTGAACACCGCGGCTAAATATTACACCTTTAGCTGCGGTTATTAATACCGCAACTAAATAAATGTTTTAGTTGCGGTTACTTAAACCGTAGCTCTAAATAACCTTTACTTGCAGTTGTATAAACCGCAACTACATGTAATATTTAGCTGCGTTTACATGACCGCAACTAAAGATTACATTTAGTTGTGGTTATAAGGCCACGACAAAATGATTTCTTATTTAGCTGCGGTTTCACTGACCGCACAAATTTAATATATGGTTTTTTTTATTATATACATTTCAGTTCTATTTGACTCTTCAACCTGATAAAAGACCAAAATATATTTATAAAAAGAAAAAAGAGAGAAGAAAAATATATACATCAAAATAGCTAGACTGTATGATGAAGAAAAATATATGCATCAAAATATAGTTAGACACATGTTAAACAAAAAGGTGTGTTCAAATTAAAAATAAATAAATACAAAAACTAGCAACATATATAGTTGCATGATGAAGATCGCCCAACATATCGATCGAGAGTACGAGTGTGTATGCTGGAGGGTCCCGACTTCTGTGAACTGTACTGGCCCTGCAATTAATTTAGAAATTAGATAGTCGGCAATTTGAAAAGGAAATAATAAAATAGAGTAAAATTTGGCTTATGCAATATAACGCCAGAAATATCAAAGTAGGCCAATAAATGGTATGACTCAGACATCAATCATTTATCTTCAAACATATCCAAGATGCAAACAATCACATGCTAAATGAGAGATGAATATAAAAAAGGGGAAGGGGGAAGAACATGATCATGTCTGAATAAATGTGAATTTATCGAAGAATTGAAATTTTATTTTCTGTTCTTTATGTCTCATCTTAACCAAATATCTATTCTTTTCCATTTCTTTTTACTTTTTTTTTCTTTCACAATCCAAGGTTACAAACACAACCTTAGATTTTAGATTTTTGATGAAAGGATAAAAATTAAGACATCACCAAACAATAGCAAGAGGATATGCTCACTATCATGGATAACTATAGATTCCTTTCCTGGTGGATTATAACAGGAAAATGCTGGTAGATTTTAACAGGAAAATGATAGAACATGAGAATCCTCTTGACTACAATACAATCACCCAAAAATAGAAGATCACACTCATCTTATATTGAATACAAGCTTACACAATGTGAAAATCCAATCCTTGTTAACAAATTCCCACTATGAATTTGCCATTTACAAATCATTCAAAAGTATTGGCCCTAAGAATTCTGGCAATTCTTGGTTGACCAGAAACTGTGGCTCAAGATTTTAGTATCTTGGAAATGCATCATTCAATGTTTCCCTCTTCTGCATATCTACCAATTCTTTTGAAGCAAAATTATTCTTTACTGCATATCTACCATCTTCGTCATTTAGTGACGGTCAAAATAAAACCGCAACTAAATGTTACTTTTAGTGGCGGTCTGTTTATAACCGCGACTGAAGGTCAAAACCTTTAGTGACGGTCTGGATAGAACCGTGACTAAAGGTCCTATTTAGTGGCAGGCTTACCCGACCGCGATTGAAAGATACTTTTAGTGGTGGGTTTTCTTGACCGCCACTAAAAGTGCGCCACTAAAAGGTATATATTTTGTAGTGCTACGATGATCACCGAAGGGTTGCCCAAAAGGAACGCAAAGGCACAAAGGAGTCTATCATCCATGTCCCTACAAAGATCGCCCGCTCCGGCCATCCCCGGAGTGCCCTTAGTCGGACCATCGAAATTGAGTTTGACAACGTTCCCACTCGGAAGTTTCCAAATGACAAAGATGGTATCCTTAGCCTTCTTTTCCGAAGCAATACCATGTACCTCCAGAAGCTAACGAGTACACTTTGAAGTACCTTTAGAAAATTGAGAGATGAATCCATCAGTGGAGGCTTACCCTCAAAGATAGCCTTATTCCTAGTATTCCAAATAGAGTCTAATAAAAAGGCAATGGGATTGAGGATAGAGTCAGGAAACTCCCCTGAGACACAATTGATAGCAACAACCAAGCGATCCTTTAGGCAGCCATTAAATCCATGGTTGAGGTGGCCACCGGTGAAATTGAAAAATAGAGCTCTGGCAAAACAACAATCCGAAAACAGGTGACCCACCAATTCAGATGACTCATTGAAGAGAGAACAATCTTGTTGGGGGAGTCTGGTGCGACAAAGGACATTTGTCGAAATTCTATTGTGTAGGCATTTTCAAGCAAAAAAATTACTTTTTGAGCACAAGGAGCATGTCACAGGTGCAACCAAGAGGAGGAGAACAAATGATTATCCCGCATAGTCAAGCCATTGTAGGCTGAGGCCAAAGTAAATTTTTTGGATGTCGTGTGGGCCCACTGTCACACCCCGAATCCGAGATATTTGATCTCGAGGACTCCAAGGTGCGACCTTTGGATCCCTCTGGATGCGGAAACCAACTACAAATCATCACAATAAACATTCATGTCGAAGCCATTTCATAAATCAAACCATCTTCACTATTAAATGTCATTACGTCATTGTCTCATACTCCAAAACAGAAGCTAAACAAAGCTGAAAACTCTCCTAATCTATTACAATTCAAATAACTAGAATATGGAAAATAGAAATCAGCAAATTAAAGAGTCCTATTCCTCCGTGCATCCATCGCTCCGGTTCATCTTCTATTAACCTATTGGACAAACAACAAATGTAGTTATGAGCTTATAAAGCCCAATAGGAACTATAGGTTCTATGTCTTACATTATCAACAATAATTTCATTCACATACAACATGCAGTACATTAACATCATCATAATTCTCATTCGTGTTAAACAATCATAACCATATCACATATATTAGCATCTCACTCACAATATCACATGAATATCAAAAATAACAAATAGAAGAGAAGAATATTACGATAAATGCAAAAAACATAATGAACAATAAATGAATGAATGCAATGATGATTAAAACACAAGCAATGCAACACACAAATTATGAATGCTAACTAATACAATTCCGGTGATCAGCCGATTTCCTAATCTAGTCGACAACCTCATTCATCCCATGTGTACATCATGGTTTTGTAGGATTTGCAACCAACCGGGCTCAATTCCCGTAACTATTTGTTCTTCCAAATTTAGGGATTAACACCCAGGGAGTCCACGTCGGGATTGTCCTTATCAAATTTAGGGATGCTCATCCCAAGGAGTTGGCATTGGAATCGTCCTTTACAACATACATCATTCATCACATTTCATCATTCTCGTACATAGCTAATGCACAGATTTGGTCACATATGGACCACTCAACACAACTCATGCATATCTCATGCAATACACACATACACATTTAACTCCATCATTTACACATGCTACACATGTTAGAATATTAGTGCTATATTCTCATATGTCATAGCACTCAATCTCATTTAACAGAAAACAACATATCATAGCATTAGCATCACTTTGTTGCACAAATCCTCACACGTTTTTATGGAATAAAACCACCACTCACAACCTCACTAGGGTCAAACTAAGCTCCCTTAAGTTCTCACCCAAAATGGGCTTTGGTCCCTACCTTCGGTCAACCTAAGGGTGGACCGAACCCCCTCGGTCCCCACTTCAGTCTCCCTCAACTTCGGTTCCTTTTCCAAAGACTTCCACCACCTAAATTTGAGTTTCGGTCCCTCTCTCAATCGACCCCCAACTGGGCCGAAGATCTGGTCTTGCCCAGATTTTTCAGTTTTCAACTTGACGTTTATTCGGTATTTTGACCATAACTCTTTGTATACTTATTGGAATCATCTCAAACTTGAAACAATGTGTTCCTAACGAACAAGGGAATCATAAAAAAAATATAAAAATATCTAAAAATATTTTCATTAGTTCTTTAATCAATACTTTAGATCTCGATAAATCTCTAATTTTTGTTATTCTTTTCGGTCTCTTAACGGATAGTGATGGTTTCTTTATCTACATTGGTATTACACATTGTTTTACATATTCAGGTGTTTATTGTTCACTCTCAAATCCTCCTTCATTCAATCAAATCATATTTAAAGTAAGGTACACACATTCATCCAAGATTATAAAACATACACATACCCATATAAATACATGAACATATATATATATATATATATGCTTAACACACATGAGAAACACATCCATTAATATAAAAACTTCCCAGAGATGATACATGCACATATACTTCATAAACACCTTACAACATAGCATGTAACTAATACCATGACACTTGGATCTAAGATCTGAACATACACATGCATATACACAAGCTTATTTTCATAAACACGCGTGCATAGACATAATATTACTCACCCACACCCATGAATACTATTATTAACAAAATATGAAGAGCAATCGAGGTACTTAACTTATTGCTGAAAACCCAGAAACTGCAGATCCTTTCTTCTTCTTCTTCTAGTTCCTTCCTCTTCTCTCAATCTCTTTCCTCCCTTCCCAGTAGTCTATTCCTTCTCTCTCTCTTTCTTTTCTTTCTCTTTTATGCACTCTCTCTATTCCAAAAACTGTTGTAGCCTCTTTTCACTTTCTCTTTCTGTTTTCACCAAAACCCTAATCTTCTTTCTAGGAAGCTCATGCACCCCTCTAAATTCTCTCCCGTATCCTGATCCCCTTTTTTGATTGCATTAATGACTACTAAAGACCAGGACCTTAACTTCTTCCTTCCTTTCATTTTCTAGAACATCTAGATATCAAGAAATGCTTTGGTTGATTTTCCAGCCCTTTTAACTTATCCTGGCGCCCTTTTTGATTGCATTAATGACTACTAAAGACCAGGACCTTAACTTCTTCCTTCCTTTCATTTTCTAGAGCATCTAGATATCAAGAAATGCTTTGGACGACTTTCTAAAAACCACTTTGCTGATCGTGTTGCTAAAGTCAATAACAGACTTTCCGAATGGAAATCTAAATTCTTAAATCAAGCTGGGAATGTACACTTATAAATTCTGTTTTGGCTGGACAGCCCCTTCACCTTATGTCCACACTAAAGATTCCTATCTCAGTTGTCAATTGGCTTGACAAAGCTCCTAGGGATTTTCTGTGGGAAAAACCTGGGTGAGACCATACCCTCCACACAATCTGTTGGGAAAATATTTGCAAACCTTTACGTTTAGGGGGGCTTAATATTAAACGGCCTAGAGAATTCAATGAGGCTCTTTTAGCTAAACGAGTCTGGGCTTTGTATGCGGAACCTGAATCCCTTTGGTCTAAAGCTGTCACTATAAAATACATCAAGAATAGAGATATTCTTGATATTTCCCCGAAATCCTCTGACTTTGTTATGTGGAAGAATTTGTTGAAGGTTAGACGTACTGTGCAACGTGGATCAGGTTGGATCATTGCTAATGGAAATGATATTCCTATTAATAACTCTCATTGGATTCCTTTTTCTGGGAATACTCCCCTTCCTCTTTTGCCTGATCATTTGAAAGTTGTTGCGGATATAATTGATGTTGAGAACTTTACTTGGAATCACCGTTTAATAGACTGTTGGTGGCCGCCTGATATTGCTGAACAAATCAAAGCCATACCAATTCAGTTTAATGCTAATGGGGATAGGGTAATCTGGTCACTAACATCTTCAGGTAAGTTCTCTGTTTCCTCGGCCTACAATATATTACTTAATTACTTTACTCCTACTCTTAGTCATATCTGGCTTCAACTTTGGCACATGCCTTGTGCCCAGTAGGTAAATTTTTTTATCTGGAAATGTTTTAACAATGGCATCCCAACCTAGGATTTGTTAAATCATAGAATTCAATTTAGAGAGGTGGATTGGGTTTTCTGTCATCAATTCATTGAAACCCCTATGCATCTTTTTGCTTATTGCCAATTCACTAAGGCTATTTGGTTCTCTTGTGCAGGTGGAAGGAATGACCACCTCAACTCTATTAACTCAGTCTTTGATTGGTTTACTCTTCTATTTACTACCCCACATACTAATTTCCCTCCTCATCTTATTAATTAGTTGCTGCTACTGCTAATTTTATTTGGGCTATCTGGTTAACCCATAACAAAACCATCTTTGATGGTGTTCCCCCAACTACTGAATCTGTTTCTACTCTTTTTCACTCTCTACAGGCAGATACCAGTATGCTATTGGATATCAAATCAAACTTGCCAAATTCAACTAAGGCGCATGAGTGCATCTTTGTTCGTTGGGAACACCCTCCTCTTGGATTTACCAAACTCAATACTGATAGTGCTGCTCGTGGCTTTCCCAGATTTTCCGTTTTAGGTGTTGTTTGTCGTGTGATGATGGTCGGTTCCTCTGTGCGACTACTACTTATATTAGAATTACTGATTCCCTATCTGCTGAAGCCTTTGCTGTTAAAGATGGTCTTATTATGGTGTTAAATTTTGGTTACAAGCAGCTCATTGTGGACTGTGACTGTGCTGCTCTTGTCACTATCCTCACCAAGTCCCCAGAAGATGTTCCATGGAAATTACTTACCATCATTTCTGATATCGCCTCACTCAGTTCTCAGTTTGATTTTATTAGTTTTAACTGTATTTTTAGAGAATCAAACTTTGTTGCTGACTCTCTTGCAAACTTTGCTTTAGATTGCTTTTCTTGTATCTGGTTTGGTTCTTCCCCTGAGGTCATTTGCCGTCCCCTTGCAGATGACTTCATTGGTATGACCACTCCCCGTTGGATCCTTAGTTAATTTATATAGACGTTTTCTTTTACCAAAAAAAAAAAAGATTTTCCAGCCTTTTAACTTATCCTGATCCCCTTCTTTGATTGCATTAATGACTACTAAAGACAAAGACCTTAACTTCTTCTTCCCTTTCATTTTCTAGAACATCTAGATATCGAAAAATGCTTTGATTGATTTTCTAGCCTTTTAACTTATCCTGAACCCTTGTTTTTGATTGCATTAATGACTACTAAAGACCACCTTAATTTCTTCCTTCCTTTCATTGTCTATTGCATCTAACTATCAAGAAATGCTTTGATTGATTTTCCAGCCTTTTAACTTATCCTGATCCCCTTTTATTGCATTAATAACTACTAAAGACCAAGACCTTAACGTCTTCCTTCTTTTCATTTTCTAGGGCATCTAGATATTTAGAAATGCTTTGATTGATTTTCCAGCCTTTCAACTTCTAGAGCAGTTTTTTATTGCATTAATAACTACTAAAGACCAGGACCTTAATTTCTTCCTTCCTTTCATTTTCTGGGGATCTAGATATTAAGAAATGTTTTGATTGATTTTCCAGCCTTTTTAGCTTCTAGAGCATCTGGGATGTCCACTTCTTCCTTCCTTTCATTTTCTAGGGCATCTAGATATTAAGAAATGCTTTGATTGATTTTCCAGCCTTTTAACTTCTAGAGCATCTGGGATTCTGGACATCAAGAAACGCTTTGATTTTCCAAAAACGCTCCTCTAACCCAGAGCAAATCTATTACTCAACACGGAATTTTCAAAATAAATTTTCCAATGCTCAGGCTAACTCTTATCCTTTTGTCTTCTCAGGCTCAGATGTGAAGAAGATTACGAGAATGAATTTACGCTCATCCGATAGATCCTACTGCCAATACCTTTCTACAAGCTGAATTTTGATGGGTCAATTCTGAACTATGAAGCTTAGGGAGCCCTCCTAAGGATATTGATAGACCTTCTTGCTGTTTGATTACTCACCATTTACATAAGAAACTTGGCATACACAAGTCAGTAGCAGGAGGGAAGGTGAAACTCATGAGTTCGGACAGGAAAAACTTGTGGCCACTCTCCCATCTGGAAGATATCAACTCTGTACCATATTGAAAGATGATTTAACCATAAAAGCTAATAGCACTCACACACAGGAAATCTGATGACGAGATTTATTTACAGAGAGGTATGGGAGCCAAAAGTCAACTACCACTGGATGATGAGAAAGAAAAGAAGTAAAAAAAAAAAAACCACATACTATCCAACAAGAAGGTTAACCAAAAACACAAGAACATCAAGGGAAAGCTAAAACAAATAACAGAACTTGTACAACAGTCGGTTTTTAGTTCTCCCCATGGATTTCCAGGGTTAATATTGCCTTCGGCGTTTCGATAAAGTGGCACTGGATTGATACCGATGCAGGTTTTGCACGGGAGAGTAGCAGACATCTGGAACAAAAACTGCAGTGTCTGATGGACGACTTTGCAAGCTTTTTGGCCAGAACAGCCCCGATGCTGTAGGTGGGGAAGGGATCTGCGGCACAGTCCAAGAAGAAATATCCGGCACTTGACCCAAGCACTCGTCAATGTCAAGATCTTCCTCAGCAGCTCGTAAAATCGGAGACCAGTCAGAATCCCCAGACTTTCTGCAATCTGCCTGGAAGAATTCATCATAGATGAGACAGAGAAAATTACAGGCAGTATCTGCCATACACCTGGAAGAAGCTTACAATGAATTAGGTTTATGGATTACATAGCAACTTTGAAGTCGAAGCTACAGGAGTTAATGGCAGAACCATAGGGCAGTACTTCCGCACTAGACAAAACTTAATTGGGAATACATCTTGTAACAAAAAAAAATACTTAAAAGTTCAATTTTGCTAGAAGCCAACAACTGATATAACCAACAATGATAACAATCTGCAATCAACTATAGATGACCAGAGATAGGAAGCAAGCCTATAGATTGTATCATTGTGGTCAACCAAATTGAAGCACCTCGCAGCTAAGAGGATGGCCATGTAGGAACATTCAATCGACGGGTACACATCCCAAACTTATCTCACTTGTGCAGAAAATGCATCAAAGAATCCTCTCATGCACAATAGTAAGCCTCTTATACTTTACCGTTGTTTCCAAGATGAATGTACAGACATCTAATAGGATTGTTGTCTAACGGTACCATGAAGAGTTCTTTGCTTCTCAAAAGCAAAAAATAAAATAAAATAAAATTCAGTGACTATGAAGATTATAGCACCTACACATTCTACGCATATGTTAGGTGTTAAAGGATTGTATTGAAAGCATGAAATGTACCTTGGATGATCCATGTTCCATGTACCCATAAGTCTGATTGAAATCTGTTAATCCAAGAAATTCATCTAAAGTCCACTCTGGAATGCTTCCACTTGTAGTACCCCCGGCATATGATATCTTAGATGCCGTCAGACCCCCAACACCATCAACTTGACCTGATAACACTTCATTGCTTTGACCAGTATATGACCCAGAGGTACTCCTCCTAGAAACTGATTGAGATGCTGTTTCTGCACTTTTCTCTAGGGGATTTGACTTCCCCTTGCCAGAAGAACATCCCAGTTCGATAGAATCAAGCCCCACTTTCACTCCAGTAAGCAGAAATCTCTGGTGATTGGACACATAGGAGTTTGCTGTGTGAATGGCAACATCACATTTTCTACATAGTAAAGCTCGATCCTCTAGACAGAAGAAATAGCCAGCGGTTTCCTGCAAAAGGTAGCAAAAGTTGTATTACTATAAGCTATTCCAAAAATAGAGGGATCCTATATTTAAAAAATTCAACGAGGTTCCTAATTAGCCATATATAGTACACGAATACTGGCTATGGGGTTAGGAAGGTGTCAGGGTCAGACCGCAAGCCCAGAACATCACAGAGCAAAAGGGGGAGCCAGAAGATCACAACGAATAAACTCATGATCCCCTCTTATAGCTCTTCCAACAGAGCTTTTTTCGGCTATTGAAAACATGATGTTGTTTCCTAGACCAAAGCAAGAATATTCAGACAGCAATCTAAAAAATTGTCAGACCTAACACAAATTAATTCACAGGAAGATGCTGCACTTGGAAAGTTCATTCAAGAACTAGTAAATATATAAGAACTGATAGTATGACGAAAATCAACAAACCTGGTTATTCAAGAAATGCTGAGGGAAAATACCGAAAGCTTATATTAATATCTAAGCTTTACGTCCTCTGCCTTCCATTCTTCCCTAATTTAAGTATTATATTTATGTAGTATATCACTTCACTTCTGAAAGATATCCATGCCAAATACTCTAGAAAGCATATAGATTTACAGGTTACAAGATCTCCTGCAACAACACTTTCATGAAGATAATAAATTAAATGAAGATGATCAAAGTTACTCCACTGTAGAAATTTGACAGAGGACACATTTGAAATTTTGGCACCAAAAAAATGGAACACGAATGAAGACACTATCTTAAAGATCGATGATATTAAACACTTTAAAGATCCACTAAACAATATAGTGCCCACATCTAAAAGATCCACTACCACCCTTAACAATACATTACCCACATTGGGACTCCTAAGGTTTTGGGAGATACAAAAATCAAACATTTAAACCACAAAATATTTCTGTAGGTTGATCAATAATAACCTATACAGTTTAGCACATTGATGATATTACGCTCCTTAATGACATCCAAAGTTGAAGGACACTTAATTACCATATGACGACCTAGTACTCTAAATCACGAAAACTCTCTTGTTGATAAAGATGACGATGAAATTCCTCATGGAATCCATTTTTCTTCAGAGGCTCAATGGTACTAAATTTTAAGGGATCGACAAATCTCTCATTGGCTCAGCTGTAGATCCATGCCACTCACCTTTTCGAGCAACACCATCAACTGACACAAATTATACAATCATGTGGCTATTTAGAGGCCTGTGGTCAAGCGGGGCGAGGAATGCTAGTCAAGTCCATCCTTTGCTCTTCCATCCATTATATCTGTAGTCATTTCCTCAATGTGCTCTTCAGCCTCCCATATCCTTGGCTCTTCCATTGATTATATCGGCAGCCAATTGCAAAAATGGCGGACGAACTATTGGGCAGCTGATTTAGGCGTATATTGGGATTAACGTCAAGTATGGTGACCTGACGACAACATGTTTCGTACAAATAATTGCATATCTTCAACAGCCTATCAGAGACATGTGGGGAAGATGAACACATATTCTTGGACTAGACTAAGTCCTGGCCCGCCTGCATACATCACACACACAGACACGCATTACACACGCGCCAGGCCCGCACGCACGTGAACCGGAGGGGTGACTGGATGAATTCAGTGGGAACAAAGGTACGCTTGTCTCACCACCTTATTTGAACCCATCTATACCTTGATTGAAACTTAATAATACTAAGGTGATTAAACAGAAATACTCAATTATAACAGAGATAAATGAACAACTAACTTAACAAACCCCACAGCCTTCCAAAGAATTAAACAACTCAATAGGACTACTAAAAATGACAAGCGAAAACAAATTTGTTTTTTTTTTTGTGCCCTAGCTAACCTTTTTCACCAGTCACAAAAATAAAATAAAATTATCCAACATCAGCAATAAATCGGTATTCCTGGCCATTGAACATAACACAACAACTTGAGAACAATCTATTTAATCAATCCATCATAAAATCTTCTTCATAGTGATGACTATGCAATTGTTTATTCGGGAAAAACAAACTCAAATCACTCCATCTATTTTCAACTAAAGAAACCCAAAATTCGATAGAAGATAATCCTTTCCGCACTACAAAATCCAAATCATTTTTTTTTTTAATTACTGAAACCACATCTCTCCTCTCATAATTTTCACTCAATTAAAATTTTCAAAATACCAATAAGCAAAAACTAATCGATAGTTCAGTTCATCAATCAACAAAAAAAAAAAAAAAACGATCACAAATTCTCATCAATACCTGACAAATATCACATTTCGGCGTCTGCGACGAAGAATTCGACAACCGAACCCTCTGGTGCTTGCTCGCGAGCTTGTTCGCAGCATGAACAGTCTCATCACAAGCCCAGCACAAAGCCGCCTCGTCCGCGCAGCACAGAACGTTCGCCTCTGCTGCTTCACACGCGTTGCACTGGATCTTCATCCTCTCACTTCACAACACCCAAATCGATCAGAATCGAATATAAAAAAAAACGACAGTTTCAATCCAAACCAGAGCTTAAAAAAGGGCAAAAAAAATTCTCCAAAACCCCAACCTTCAGATCTCTCTGAGGTCTTACTCGGTAGTGAGTTATTGGTAAAAGCAAAGGCGCCGAAGCGAGTGAGCAGGGTTTAATCAAAAAATGAGGCCGACATCGATTGAGATTACGGCGCGCTTGTTTAGGACACCTCGCCTTGTGAGTTGTTCTCTCTCTCTCCTGCTTCTGTATCTGCAGATTCTGCACCACGGACGAGTCTATCTCACGATATTTTTGTCATAGATATGAATCGTTAAGATATTTTGATTATACAGTTAAGGAGGTGGGCCCATAAGAAAGTACGTGTTAACATGGTTGTGGTACGAGCTGGCAATTTCTACTCCGACGGCACGTCAGCTTACAAGTTGGTAACGGGTCAGTTTTAAAACTTGAAAATAAGTATACTGGTTAAATTTGTGTTGATGTGTTTGTCGGTTGTACAAAAATCGATTGGGATTTTAAGGGGAAGATCTTTATCGCGTTAGAATATATGATTATTAGAACCAAATGTAATGTTTTTACATTTAAATTATGTATGAGAATCTAAATAACAAAATTATCTCAAAAAAGAAAAAGAGATAGAAACGAGAGAGATTCTTTAGGATTGGAATTAGATTGGAATTCACCAAAATGTAGTGTAATTGGGAGGGAAGACTTATCTCTTTCTTGGACTCTCTCCTAATCTTATTAGGTGATGGAGTCCAATTCAGATTTTGTCTTGCACCAAACATTGACGTCTCATACTTTAAGTGAGGATCTAAGTTAGTCCAACCAAGTCGACCCAACACAGAAATCTAAAATTATTTGACCATTTAATTTTTTATTTATATATTAAAATAATATATGTAAAATTATGTAATTGTTGGCTTAAAATTCCCTGTCGGTTGTTGGTCTCTTTCTGTGGTGATGCAGAAGGGGTGCGGGCGGGAATGTCAGAACTTTTATAAGTTCACCTAAAAGACAGATAGTGTGAATCAAACTGCGTAAGTTAGCTTTAAATACAAATCGGTCGATATGTGACCAATTTTGAGTGAGACGATTGTATGGTTCCCAATCTCGAAGGATCAGTTGCTGAACCCGAGATACTGATTTTACGCGTCAACACCACTTTTATATAAGACAACTAGAACGAAAGTTAACATACAACTTATAAGGTAAATCTTCTAACTTGGAAAGACAAGAAGTGATATAAACAAATAATGTACAAAACCTCTTGCGGTTCCTTGGGCTCCGATTGTGAGACGTGACTAATCTATTTTACGGGTGCATAGATCAGCATGCAAGGGACTATCGAGAGAGTTTCTGTAAATCTCCCGATAGGGATTCCTTCATTATCGTCTAGAGGGATCTTCTGAGAAAAAGTTAGTTCAAAGTAAGAAGTAGGTGCAACAGGATCCTTACAGAAGCTAAGAGCTAACTAATGATCGATGGGGATCAAAGACTAAGCTAATGTGTAGCTATTGAGTTGATTTGTTGTGGAAAGCTTTCTTTGTTGCCAAGCTCTTATATTTATAGCTTCTAAAGCTTGTTGCCTTTTTTGACTTGAAATTTCCTTCTCCCGCCACATATAGGTAGTTTGAAAAACTACTCTTGAAGCTTTAAAAGACCATGCTATCTGTCATCTTCATGATGTGCCATGTGAGGGTGGTTATGCCATGCATGGGTAATTATCGTAACTATATTGAAATCTCCATGTATGCTTGCCATGTGTCATCTTCATGATATGCCATATGAGAATAGTTATCATAACTATATTGAAGCCTCCATGTGTGCATGCCATTTGTCATCTTCATGATATGCCACATGACAAAATCTGGGCTATTGATGATTATTTATGAAAATATGGCATAAACAATAATATAATATTTTATAGGGTATATTATATTGACATCCTTTAGGTTTGATATAACGGTAACAAGTACCCTCAAACCTTGATCATTACAACTAATACTCTTATTGGACCAAACTAGAGCAGGTCTAATGATATGTAAAAGAAAATGATCATTTGACCATAATGCCCCTCTATCAATCATTACATTTAAGTATGCTAAAAAGATAAAAAATTTAATTATCCTATAATTATAAGAGATAACTGGGGTTTTTACATTTGTCACACCTATTTTGTTCTTAAGATCATTAAAGAAGGTGTATAAGGGTATTTTTGTTCTTAAAATATGTTGTCATAAAAACAAAAGTAAATATTCTTTTACTTTATTGACTGTTATTAACTGAAGGAGTTTATTATAACATACTTTAAAATTATATGGGAGGTGTTTATAATGGCCAAGATTTGAAGGCTATTTGTTTTCATTTTACCAAGCTAAAGGGGAGGTGTGAATGTAATTAATCTTCTTTCATATTATTTTTAAATAATATATATGGGTTGATTTGGGTTTGTATTTCTCAACCCAACTCAAACTAAACTGAACCCAACCATAGCCAGCTTTAGCCAGAATAAACTGGCGAAGGTACGAGCAAGGTTTCAAAGATTGGACCGATCTAGTTCGGGCGATCGTATTGGGATTGGCTAGGACCGGTCCGATCCCAAGCCACGATACAACAGTTGTATTGTGAGGCTTTGGATGGGACCGGTCCAATTGATATCGGTATGGCCTGGCCTGATCCCAAGCCACGACACAACTATTGTATTGTGAGGCTTTGGATCGAACCGGTCCAACTGATATCGGTACAGACCAACTGGTATAACTGATCCAGTGATCGATCGATACAACCGAACCAATGTATTTTTTTGTTTTTTGTTTAATTCATAAATTGAATGGTCCAGACCGGTCCAGAGTGATACTGTAGGTTCGACGACCGATACCGCCGATTTGATGATCGATCCAAAACTTTAAAAAAAAAAATAATAATAATAATTGGACAATCCGTTTTGTTTTGGATACGGACAGGCTTATATTGTCAGTCGGACCAAGACAGGTCGGGACCAGTCCAGTCCCTGATGCCGACACTTTAAACCTTGGGAACGAGCAAAGTAACTAACAAAATACAGAAAATATCTTTAGATTCCAAAGAATTTTCAAAAAGACGTATATGATAGCGATATAACTTAATGTTTTTAATATATATATATATACATATACTATTAAAAGCAAATAGTCCTTTTAGAATATTTGAGCACAAATTCATTTTTTTTAATTTCTATCCAAAAAAAGAAAACGTTAGACGTCTTTTTCATTATTTTTTTCCTTTTTTTAAGATTTATCAAAATCTCCTTTTTTTAAACCTTTTTTTTTCCCAAAAAAAACGTTAGATGTCCTTTTCATTGCTTTTTTTATTTTTTATTTTTTATTTTTTAATCTTATTTTTATCCCCCTTTCTTTTTAAGATTACATACATTCCTTTTTTTTTTTTTCTCCTTTTTTTTTTTTTTTTTTTTTAAGATTTATACAAATCATGCTATTCTTTTTCTTTTTAATGTTATTCTTTTTTTTTTTTTTAAAGATTACATACATTCTTTTTTTTTTTTTTTCCTTTTTTTAGATTTATCCAAATCATACTATTCCTTTTCTTTTTAACATTATTCTTTTTTTTTCTTCTCAATTAATTAAATAAAATCAAGATTCTAATTAGTTATATGAAATAAAATTTGACAAATTAAAAATTCTAAATAACTAAAAAATAAAAATAAAATAATTTATCAAAATCTTAAATCTAACTAGTTATTAGGATATTTATTAATGAATTAAAGAATCAAACTCACAAAGAGAAATTAAGATTCAAATTACCAAAATGTAGAATCTATTATAAATATCAAGAACCTAGTTAATTAAAGAAAATCAAGATCCTAATTAAATAAAAATCTTCAATATATTTTTACTACCCTATTTTAAATATCTTAATAAAGAAACAACATAATCGTTAATGCTTATAAGAATTGGAATCCTGTATTAGGATAATGTTAGATTTAAATGGATATCTTAAAAGTGAAAACAATCCTAAAATTATCTTATCTATTCGTTAGTTATATATTATCTATAAGGGAAGTAGGATATTGTTAGGATAACTAATTTAAATGATACTTAATATGATACTAATAGATAAGAGACCATTATCCTAACAATCTATATCGATATCTATATCTATACTACTAATAAAAGCAAATACTAGTTTTAAAAATATTTCAGTACATTATTCCTTTTTTTTTTATTTCCTTCTTTTTTGTTTTTTAAATTTTTATAAAAACACTAGACGTCTCTCTATCTAAAAGAGAGGATTGAGTCCAATATGATTTGGAATCTATCTAGGATAAATTCTTATAAGATTTTGTAAGATGTTATATAGATATATCATATCATATGATACTACTATTAAAGGAAAAAAAGTTATTTTTTAAGATTTTTTATAATTATATATAATATATATTTGAATTATCCTTTTTAACCTTATAAAATATTATTATTTTTAAACAATTTTTAATTCTCTATAAGTAATTATATATATTAATGTGAATTATTATCTTTTCGTACATTTATTTATTTTTATTTTTTTAATTAAATAATTAATAAATTTTTCGATCAATTTTATGACTAAAAGATCATTATATTAAGGGTCTTAGGACAATAATAGATAAGTAGATAAAAGACCCTTATCCTAATATGATACTAATATATATGTACATAAGAAATTATTAATATCTTAACAATCTTAGGATACTAATAGATAAGAAGAGACCATTATCTACTAATGTTTAGTATTAAATTAATAGCATTATTCTATTATAAAATTAAAAATCAGACTAATAAAAAAATATTTTATTATAAAATTAAAAAAATCTAATTAGTAAAAGGAAATCATGATCTTAATTAACTAAAGAGAATCAATTCTAATTATATACACAATAAAAATTTAATTAATTAAAAAATAAATAATTAAAGAAATTAAGAATCAAATTAATTATCAAAATCATGAATCGAATTAGTTATAAGAATCTTACTAACAAATTAAAGAATCTAAATAATAAAGA
>JAUPMG010000019.1:7995871-8022825 GCA_031762675.1 Pachysandra terminalis
CGCGGGGGTCAAGGGGGCAGCGCCCCTCGACCCAGATCCATTTTCTAATTTTGACTTGTCAAGTCCTATTAGAAATAAGCTTTCGGCATTGTGTGTGTTTTTTTATTTTTTTAGCAAGTTTTTTTTTCTGTTTTTTTTTTCCTAACTTATCGAGCTGTATCGAGCGTATCGCGCGATACGGTATTTTTTTGACTGTATCGTGTTTTACATAGGAGTATCGTATCGACCTGGTCGATACACGATACGTATCGCGCGATACGATACGATATTTTGATCTATGAGCACAAAAAGAATTAGAGTCTTTTGGAGTGGGGGTTTGGAAAGCAATTTGTTCAGTTTCGGATATGTTTGAGAAGGGAGTGAAATTTAGGGTGGGGGATGGTACTAGGATTAAGTTTTGGAAGGATCCTTGGAGTGGGAATGATTCTCTTGTTCAGGAATTCCGGGGGATTGCAACAATTGCGTCAAACTTGGATGACTGGGTCAAAGATAACCTTATTAGGCAAGGGAAAGGGTGGGATTGGGATCTGAAGTTAAGAAGAAACATTCTAGATTGGGAAATGGAAGAGGTGGCAAATCTGGTGGTGAGATTAGATAAAGTAAAGGTGAGAGAGGGAGGGGATAGTTGAGAGTGGAGAGGGAAGGATGGTGAGAAGTTCTCGGTTAAAGCTATGTATGATTCGATGTCAGTTGAGGGTGTGGGGGAGGGTCCTTGGAAGCTAATCTGGTATGTGGGTACTCCATCCATGGTGGCTTTCTTTCTTTGGGTTGCTTCGCAGAATAGGATTCTCACTTGTGACAATCTCAAAAGGAGAGAGTGGTCAATGGCTTCAAGGTGCTGTTTGTGTGAAAAAGAGGAGGAAAATGTTTCTCACTTGCTACTTCACTCCGAGGAACCTAGGAAGATATGGCTATCTTTCTTTAAAAGATTCAAGGTAGATTGGGTTCAGCAAGAGCATGTGAAGGATGTACTTAGCAGTTGGGGTTGGAGGAAGATAAAGAGGGGCAAGAGTAGAAGTTGTATTTTATGGAATTTATGCCCAGCTGCAATTCTGTGGACAGTTTTGTGTGAAAGAAATCAGAGGCTTTTTAAAGACCAGGAAAAGGGCATGTATAAGCTGATAGAAGACACTTTACAGTTTTTAGTTTTTTGGGTTTCTAAGTTTTCCTGAGTTTGATTGTAAATGGGGCTTGTGGTAGAACACTTGGAACTAATTACTGTTTTTCTGTTGGGGTGGGTTGTAACTAATACATACATACTTGTTTTTGTAAAGTTTTGTTTTGGCCTCTTGGCTTTCAGTTAATGGAAACTTTTTTACCGATCAAAAAAAAAAAAAAAAAAAAACAAGGACATGGCTTTGGATAGGCTGTAAAAGTGTACAGGATTTGTCCTTCCTATCCCATACTAGTTGGGACTTGGGAATGGGCATTATTGTTGTTGGTGGTGGTGATGATGGCTATTATTTTTATTCTACTGTTACTTTCTGTGAATTTTTGTCTGTTCTTGCTTGTCTGAAAAGCTCTGTTAAATTTGTTGTAGGTGCTTATGTTGGAATGACTGGAAAAAAGATCTCTTCTTCTGCTGATGCACTATATGTAGGTCTTGGGACTCACTAAGTGCCATCTGGAAACTTGGGCTTACTGAAGGAAGCCCTTCTTGCAATCACCTTGTATCTCTCTAATCATCTTTTAATTCATGACTTACTTCATTTAGTGGAAACAAATTATGCATTTGTCTATTTAATATCCGTACTTCTTGTACAAATGAGTGACATGCATGTGCTTATGTTTTCTCTTGCTTGACAAATTTGTCCATGAATCTTACCAAAGTTCATTTGGGCAAGACAAGGTTACCATGATGATTTTTCCTTGTTTACAAAAGAAAATTTTCCCCCTTTTGATGATTTCATTCTTTTCCCCCTTTTGTTTTAGCCTGGTAAAATGATGTGAATCTTCATGTCTCAAGTCAGTATAGATCTACCATGTAAATCATTATAATCACTAGCAATTTGCTTGCTTGCTGGTTATAAGTTGGTGCGGCTGGTATGATCTTGCAGTTTTAGACCAATGTCTTTATATTTTGTCTGTGGTTTATACTGGCATGGTGACACCATCTAGGACTTATTTTTCCTTATTAGGGATTCACAAAACTTTTATGGAAATAATAGCTTGTCATCTTTCAATTTAGTAGGATATGATTTCTGTTATTTATATATATTTCGTCCGCACAGTTCTGAGGACCCACACAAGGATGTCGGGGTACTTCTGGCCAAATACCGCAAGGAGCCTGAGTCAGAGGCTCAACTAAAGGTTCTTTTACCTCATATAGTTTCATCCTTTGGCTCGCATAAGTCAGTGATTGAAATAATGGAAGATCTGAAGAAGCATCAGCAAAGTAGTGATGCTACTGGTACGAGCTAGTACTTATTGTACATTAGAATTAAAGGAATTATTAATGCCAATTGCTCACTTTATCTAATGAAATGAAAGGCATATACTTCGTCTTGATAAGTTGAGAAATGGGTTTTGCATACATTGTTTTGATTATCTTTAAGGTCTCCTGCTTTAATGGATGTTAAGTGACAGACAATGGGATTGTGCTTTGATATTTCTCGGCATGTGGCTCATTCTATACATCATCCTGATTGCTATTTCTTCCCTTGCAGTGGCGGAATGGGCTGATGATGCACTTCTTGGTCTTGGAAAAGGTGCTCCTTTCTATGCTTAACACAAAAGTACTTCTCTGGAGTGGCATCTGCTCATGGAAAAGTTGACAATGATCTTTGCAAAGTGAGTTCCGATTTGCTATTTTGACTTTGTTGCAATTTGTTGGATATTCGTACTAAACGGTACCCACCCCCCTTTTTTTTCTTTTTTAAATGTAACACCTGTCTGTTCTTTCTGTAATTTGCTGTATGCAGTTAAGTGGCGTAATGAAAATTGAATACCGCATAGCTATAAGGTCCTCGCTACGAAATGACTTTGCTGAAGGTGTTCGGGCTGTCTTGGTGGACAAGGACCAGGTTTTCTTTTCTTAATCTCTTGAAAATCCCTTTTTTATTACATTTTTGGAAGAATGGAGACGTGCTACTTGATGTATTTAAGTGGTTTGAATTCATATCCAATGCTGTATTGTAAATTATCCTATCAATTCTGATAAATGTGCTTTAGGTGCTATTATATAAAACCATATGAACCATCTTTTTTCTAATTTTCTTTTGATATATAATGAAGAATTTTATTGAGAAAAGGGAAGAAGGATGTATATGAACGTCAAAGAAAAAGTCGATACAGCAAAATAAGGAAACTAAGGATGACTAGAAGCTGATCCCAAAGTATATTGAGACATAAGTTACTTCGTCTCCTTTAACATCTCTTGACTCGGGATCCTCCTAAACATACTCTTTATCCACTTGACTCGGGATCCTCCTAAACATACTCTTTATCCAGGCCTTTCTTGGCCATAAAGTTAGCCAGATCTTTAGAAGATATATGCATCTAGCAAGCAAGATGTTTGTTTCGGATGCCAATGATCTAGTTAACCGAACTAGATGGAGTTATGGACTAATCTCCAAGAACTGCTCTTGTAGCTATGCATCCATGAAATAATGGTTTCTGAATAGGCCTCCACAGTGAACCTCTGGACACAGAGAATCGGACTCCCTTACCGCTTGGCTTTGACAAACCATGCACAATAGATCTCTCATGATCTTTGAAACTGCTCCAGTGCCTGAAGGCCCTGAATTCCAAAGGGAGCATCCATACACTTTCTAGTTTCTTGTTTTCTTCAATAATTCAACTATACACATGATCTGTTTATAAATTGTTTTCTTGTTCAGCTGCTTCTGCAGACGACTGTTCCATTTTCTTGCATCTTATGTAATGTTTAATCTATTTTCCTATATATGAAATTGCACTATCACACACACACACATATATAAGCATATGTACGTATGTATGTATGTATTGGTCATTACACACAATAAGCCCTGGAAGCAGATACACATTTTCAGGGATTCTCGCGCATCTGCTTCATGGCTGCCCATGTGAATTAAGAAACAAAAATAATATAGAATGTAGAGCAATAAGATCATAATAAGAACAGTGAACGTACATTTGGCCATGGTAATATGAAACATGATTTTATTTTATTTTTTTGAGTAATTTATTAATAAGTAGTGATACAAATATAGCATAAAGCTGGAGTGCACAAAATGTATGCACAACTAGATAAAGAGTCTAGTTTGTATAATTCAACAATTGGCCATGAGTTTGATTGTTCCTATATACAATGACAAACATGAGTTTGTTGCTAACACAAACTTTAGGTCAACTTGGCCATGAGTTTGTTGCCCATGTACATTTGGAGTCCTAAAGTAAGAGCAATGCTTCCAACAATTGGGCGATTGTGTAAAAAATTGTAGTTATACCCTATTGAGCATAGTTGGTTCCTCAAAGAATTATCAGATATTGGAGACCATTAGTTTATAAACTATTAGTTATTAGAGGGTCGAGTGTATATCGCAGGTTGGGTAAGGCGAATATGATAAACTTTTAGGTGCTGTTTGTCAACAAAGAATTAAAGCTATTTTTTTTCATAATTCTAGCGTTTCATAGCTTATGTAATTGGCTCTGATATTTGCTTGAAGAAAACCACCTAATGTATCCCAATGAGGGCTATCGAAAAAATAAAGACCCTGTTAAGGAACACAGTAGCATCTTCCTCCTAATTCAATTCCCCCTTGAAACTAATAATCTTTTAGTATAATCCTGCCATTAGGGATTGTAAAAGAAGCATAGAGCAAGTGAAATGACTGTATTATCCCTTTGATCAAACACAGTGACAGCAAGCTTCCTACCTTCTTATATAAACTCTTGACAAAAACATTAACCTCCTTAAGTATTAATTTTAGATGTTTATCAATATCCTGTTTATTTGGTCTTACTATTTTGGCTTGCACTCTATAGCCGCTCTATTAATATTCTTATTACTTGGTTTTACAAATAGTAGGCATGGATCTTCTTATTATCAGTTTTCAATTTAATATCTTTGCAGAAGCCAAAGTGGAAACCATCAAGATTGGAGGATGTGGATCCAAGTGAAGTGGAAGCTCTCTTTTGGCCATTGCACCCAGAAATTAAGGAATTGAAAGTGTGATTGTTGCAGACCATACACCACAGAAGATTAATAAAATTCGCCACGAGCAAATGGTTTTATTCTAAAGGTTTGAGAGAATGAGCACAGGGTACTCGGCAACATGCGACCCTATAATTCAAATGTTTCATATATATAACTGTGGTTATATGAATGTTGCTTACCATCTTCACCAAATATATTGTATTTGATTTTTCAATTCTCTCTTTCCCTGTGTAGGTTTACTCCATTTCAACACAAACAAATGCAGGTATGCTAGCTAATCAGTTATGAGCTTTACACGTCTACCCATGAAAATTAGCATGTCCTAAGACGCATAGGATTGATTCAACCAATGGAAATGCCACGATTGGCGCTTATACTTTTGTCACATGCAATCATTTACAGGAACTGATCTGGGTGGTTGGGCTCACAGATGCTTCGAAAGTAAACCTTAAAATTGATTTATATTAGCAACTTACAGCAACATGTGCCTGGGCAAAGATTCAAACCGGCGCCGGTTGCTTGCATGTCCTTTGGTTCAATGCAGGGTTTTAAATTTCTCCGGCATGCTAAGTCATGCCGGCGAAATTTTGCCAAAATGCATCCAGCGAAGCAAAATTTATAGCCCCCATTTTTTTTCTAAATTTCGGCTAAATTTAGTGAAATTTATGTAAAATATAGCGAAGGTGAAATGCAGTGAAATATTTCCCCAATATTTCTCCAACCTGGTGAAAATTTCTGCCAAATTGGTGAAATATTGCGAAATTTCACCATAAAAAGTCGGGCGATATCGAAATTTAAAACCTTGATTTTTCAAAAAGCTGTTTAGTTATCTCAGGAAAATGACAGAAAGTATTGATTATGATGTTTGGTTAACAGGAATGAATGAGAAAAGTTTTTTGTCTACCTATTTTACCCTTCTTTGTATACGTGAATTTTTTTTTTAAAACGAAGAATAAAGAAGAGTGGACAGACCCATCCCGAACCATTGACAACCATATATATATATTGCTATAATCCTATAAAAAACAAAGAACAAAAAAAATTGGACACTACTACAACCATCCAAAAATGATATGCAAAAAAAATGGGGAATGATTTTTCATTTTTATAAACCTCTAAAAAAAGTGATCGTTTTTTTCTTAATTTTTACTATTATTATAGATCTGCAAAAAAAAAAAAAATGAATAACAAAAAAAATTTGGTTCTTTGATATAAAGGATAAAGTGGAAAATGTGTTGTTTTGTTTTCCTTTATCACAAAATCCTGTGTTTTGATAAGAAAATGAAAAGGGACCTTTTCTTTCATTAAAGGGAATTTGATCACAAAAATGTTTTGTGGGACCCACACTTTTCTGACTATCCAAACACACTTGTCATGCAGGAAAGTTGTCTTTTCTGCATTTTCCGGCTATCCAAACACAGCCTTAAACATTTTCTTTCAAAGTCAAGTTAAAACAATTGAAGGAAATTAGAATGTAAGTGAATGGGTAGACTACTTTTAATGACTTTTCCTGGTGAAGGGCATATTAGTATTGTTACAAAATTATTCATTTTCTTTGATTATTAAGGTCAATGGGTCAACTTTGTTGGATCCATAGTTTCTTTCCCTTCTGCAACATTACAATCTCTTCTCCTCCATGAGATTAGCTTCTTGCAACCCAATCCTTCTGACTGGATTTCAGTTTTGTTTGTATAACGTAGGACTCTTGTAAAAGTCATGGAGTTCTTTGTTAGTCCAATTGTCGATGTCGTCTCTCGCTTATGCGACTGCACTGCGAGTCGTGTAAGCTACATCCGTGAACTCAAAGAGAATCTCAACATTTTGAGGACTTTGATGGATGAATTGAAAGATACAAGGAATGATGTTAGAAGAAGAGTTGAAATTGAAGAAGGAAAACAAATGAAGCGTACAGACCAAGTGGAGGGATGGTTACAAAGGGCAGACGCCATGGAAACTGAAGTGGATGAAATCTTCAGAGAAGGTTTTAGAGAAATTGAGCAGAAATGTGTTGGAGGTTGTTGCCCCAAGAATTGTAGGTCTAGCTACAAGCTTGGGAAGAGAGTGGCACGGAAGCTAACAGCTGTGGAGGCACTAAGGAGTAAAGGAGGTTTTGATGTTGTAGCCGAGAAATTGCCTCCAGCTCCCGCACAAGTGATGCCTTCTGGACCGACTGTGGGCATGGATTTAATGTTTGAGAAGGTATGGAACTGCATTAGAGAAGAAGATGTGGGAATTATTGGAATATATGGAATGGGAGGTGTTGGTAAGACTACCCTTCTGAAGAGGATCAATAATGGATTTCTTCGTCTAGGAACCCGCGACTTTGACGTGGTGATATGGGTTGTTGTGTCCAAAGAAATAAACTTGATGAGGATCCAGAAGGATATTGGGAATAGATTGAGATTGCCATTATCAGATGACAAAACCTTGGATGACCGTGCTGTAAAACTCTGTCATGTATTGAGCGAGAAGAAGTTTCTGTTATTATTGGATGATATATGGGATCGGGTGGATTTGGAGGCTATTGGAAATTTGGAATTCCTCATCCCGATATCAATAACAAGGCCAAGGTAATATTCACTACTCGTTCTGAGGCTGTGTGTGGACATATGGACGTTCATAGGAAAATTAGAGTAGAATGCTTGGGTTGGCATGGAGCTTGGGAGTTATTTCAAGCAAAGGTAGGCAAAGAGGCCCTCAATTCTCATCCTGAAATACCTGCACTAGCTGTGGATGTTGCCAAAGAGTGTGCTGGTTTGCCGCTAGCACTCATCACCATTGGCCGGGCTATGGCTAGTAAGAAAACTCCTGAGGAGTGGAAATATGCAGTAACGCTCTTGAAGAAGTCTGCATCGGAGTTCTCAGGTATGGGAGATGAGGTGTATCCTCTTTTGAAGTTTAGTTACGATAGTCTAGGCAATGATACTCTCAGGTATTGTTTCTTATACTGTTCTCTTTATCCTGAAGACTATTGCATTTTAACAGAAGAGCTCATATATTACTGGACTGGGGAGGGATTCTTGGATGGATTTGATGACATGGATGAAGCTTGGAATAAAGGGTATGATATCATTGGAAGTTTAAAGCTTGCTTGCTTGTTCGAGATTGGTATAGATACAAGGAAAGAGGTTAAGATGCATGATGTCGTTCGGGATTTGGCCTTATGGATAGGTTCTGAATGTGGAAAGAAGAAAGACAAGTTCTTGGTGCGTGCAGGTGTTGATCTGAGTGAAGCGCCTGAGGTTGGAAAATGGATTGAAGCAGAAAGGGTATCATTGATGATTAACGATATCAAGACCCTAGGAGATGAGATACCTGCCTGTTCCAATCTTGTAACTTTGATTATTTGCAATAACAGATATTTGGCAAGCTTCCCCTATGGTTTCTTCCAATTTATACATGTTCTTAGAGTTTTGGATATCTCAAAAACTGAAATTCATGAGTTCCCAATGGGCATTGTTGAATTGGTTGAGTTGCAATACCTTAATTTGTCAGAAACATCTCTAAGAAAGCTGCCACGAGAGATGAAAAATTTAGTTAAACTGAAGTATTTGGATTTGAGCTTTACATATTATCTCCGAGTCATTCCGTGTGAGACAATGTCCAAGTTTTCAAAGTTGCAAGTTTTGGACTTTACTCAGAGCAATTTTGGGCATTGGGAAGCAGAAAGTTGTGGTGGTTTAGATGATGGAAGTGGTGGAGCCAGCATAGAGAAACCAGAATGCTTGAAGGACCTGAAATACCTCTCGATTGTTATAAAAAATAGCCCTTCTCTAGAAAGATTCCTTAGCTCCCAGAAGTTCAAAAGGTGCATCATAAAACTATCTATCATGGGATGCCAAGGTCTGACCTCATTTCCACTATCTACACCAGGAATTTTGAAATCTCTAAAGGAGCTTGCTTGTACTACTTGTTTCGACTTGGAAGAGATGGCAATCAGTTGGGTGGTCGGAAAGGAAAGGAATTGCTTACCCACTAGCCTGAAGATACTACACCTTGAACATCTCCCTCAGCTAAAGCTCATAAGGGATGGATGCTTTCCAAAACTTCGTGAAGTAAAAATTGCAAATTGCAATGAGTTGAAGGATTTATCATGGCTTCGTGATGCTCCGACCCTTCAATCACTTGATGTAGCTGATTGCAATGGTCTAAAAGCAAGAAAAATCCTTCATTCTGGCGTAAATCAACTACCTTGGGAAACCTACCTGAGCTAAATTGCATCTATTGGTGTTCCTGTCATTCCTCAGTGCTTATCAGAGTGCCAAAACCGCCTGAAGTTGGAAGGCTCCAATATCAAAGCTTTAGATAGTTTAGATCAGAGAATGGGGCCATCAGATTGCCTTCCCCATGATTCCAAGTCTTACTTCTTTCTTTCTTCCTTTTTTTTTTTTTCATATACAGTACATGTATAAATCTCAGATAAAATTTAAGTTCCAAAATGGTTTCATATGCTACAGTTGGTTGCCATGGAAGAGGGGTTTAGACCAGGTTGGCTCACTTGAGCATTAGTCAGTTTCTGCTGCTGTTTCTGATTGTGAATGCACCCAAGGTTGTCTCTTTTATAATTGTCATTTTTTGTGTCAGATGGTTGTAACTCATGTGTTACAAACTGGGTTTTGAACTTGTTTGACACAACATGATTTATCGGAATTGCATATTCTTAGATTACACTGCTAATCCATGTCTCTGTATGCATATATAAGGCACTACCTGGGGTTTTAGTTTGTTGCAATCTCTAGTTAGGAAGTGGTTTATATATTTCTCTGTCAATCAAATTACAAAATTTACTGTAACATATACTTCATTGTTTACTTGCACAAGATAGTCTTCAAATTCTTTTAGGTATATTATAGGGTTAACTCCACTTACACCCCCTCACGTTTCTGACAAAGGCAGATACAACCCATGTGGTTTCTGAAATGCAACTTACACCCCCTGAGGTTTTGTACTGTGTTGCAAAGACACCCCTTCTGTTGACTTTTCATTTTAACATTAACAAAAGTGCTGACATCATTCATATTTTTGACTATATTACCATTATCTAAAGTCACAAAAGACATTTATACACTTTATTAAAGACATTTATATCCTCCACCACTCCCAACACCACCACCACCACCACCACCACCACCTAAGTGTGCAAGGGATGCATATTGGGTAGTGGTGGTGGCGGGGTGGTGGTGGTTGTGGTGAAGGTGGCGTGATGGGAGTGGTGGTGAAGGTGGCGTGGTGGTGGTAGCGATGTTGGTGGTGGGGTGGGGGTGGGGGTGGGGGTGGGGGTGGTGGTGGTGGTTGGTAGTGGTGGTGGTGGTGGGGTGGGGGGTGGTGGTGGTGAAGGAGGCATGGTGGTGGTGGTAAGAGTGGGGTTAATAAAAACAGGGTTAAAAGGGTAAATTCACATGCATTTTTTAACACCGTTTATAGGATGTTACTGACAGAGGGGTGTAAGTGGCTTTTCATAAACCTCAGGGGGTGTTTCTGCCTTTGTTAGAAACTTGATACCTTGTTCATGACAATTAATTTTTTGAGGCTTGAAACCACGACCAACCTTTCATTAATGCACCATTTGCTTATATCAGACTAAAATACCCTTGATAATTAAAAGAATTAGAGTACTAATTGTTTTTGCTAACCTATGCCACTCTGTAAAGCTTTGCAGCTGAAGAGATCATAATAACCTCTCCTTGTATCTTCCCATAATCTCATCATAATATATATATTTTATTTCTCTCTCTCCCTTTAAAGGAACAAAGCTAACTGTAACCTCTTTTGGAAGGATGGAACCAATGACCAGTAAAATTAAAAAAAATTGGTATATTTCAAATGCCTTGCTTTACTTGAATGTCAGGGAATTAAAGTCGATGTACATTGTTTAACAGTTTTTTTTTTCATGGAAGAATAACGAATCTTTCTTTCTTTTAATTTTTTTTAACTTAAAAAGAAAGGAAGAGATGGGTGGACGGGGTTTTCAAAAGGTGAAAACAAACAAGATGAAAGAAAGAAAGCAAAGAGTCTCAGGATCAGTTCCATTGTAGTTTGTTGGGAAAAACATTCAATTCTTTCTCCTCTGAACGTTATGATCTCTCCTTAATTCCCTCTACAGAGACTAGTTTCTTGCAACTAGCGTTATCCTTCTGAATGGATTTTCAGTTTTGTTTGTGTATAATTTAGGAAGGATATGGGTTTGATTAGTCCAATTATCGACATCATCTCTCGCTTGTGCAGTTGCACTGCAAATCGCATAAGATACATCAATGAACTCGAAGAGAATCTCAACACTTGGAGGTCTTTGATGAATGAACTAAAGGATATGAGGAATGATGTTAGAAGAAGAGTGGAAGTTGCGGAAGCAAATCAAATGAAGCGCACAGACTATGTGGAGGGGTGGCTACGAAGGACAGACGCTATGGAAACCAAAGTGGTTGAAATCTTAAGTGAAGGTTCTAAAGAAATTGAGGAGAGATATCTTGGAGGTTGCTGTACTCTCAGGAATTCTTGGTCCAACTACAAGCTTGGGAAGAGAGTGGTACGAAAGAAAGACGATATGGCCAAACTACTAAAGAGTAAAGGAAATCTTGACATTGTAGCGGAGACATTGCCTCTTGCTCCAGTACAAGAGATCCTAGTTGTGTCTACTACGGGCATGGATTTGATGTTTGAGACGGCATGGACCTGCATTAGTGAAGAACAAGTGGGAATTCTTGGAATATATGGAATGGGGGGTGTTGGTAAGACTACCCTATTGAAGAGGATCAATAATGGATTTCTCCATGGAAGAACCTGTGATTTTGATGTGGTGATTTGGGTTATAGTGTCCAAAGAAGTAAATTTGATGAGGATCCAAAAAGATATTGCTAATAGATTGGGGTTATCATCATTACCAGAAGATGGAAGCGTGCATAACCGAGCTGCGAAACTATTCTCTGCATTGAGTAAGAAGAAGTTTGTGTTATTACTGGATGATATATGGGATCGGGTGGATTTGGAAGCCATTGGAGTTCCTTATCCCCATATAAATAAAAGGTCCAAGGTAATATTCACTACTCGTTCGGAGGCTGTGTGCGGACGGATGGAGGCTCATAAGAAGATAAGAGTAGCATGTTTGGGTTGGGTTGAAGTATGGAAATTATTTCATGAGAAGGTAGGAGAGGAGGTCCTCTATTCTCATCCAGAAATATATGCACTAGCTGGGCATGTTGCCAAAGAGTGTGCTGGGTTGCCTCTAGCACTCATCACCATTGGTCGAGCTATGACTAGCAAGAAAACTCCCCAGGAGTGGAGATATGCATTTACGATCTTGAAAAAGTCTGCATCAGAGTTCTCAGGTATGGAGATGAGGTGTATAGTCTTTCGAAATTTAGTTATGATGCTTTACCCGACGATAAAATCAAATATTGTTTCTTGTATTGCTCTCTATTTCCTGAAGATTATTCCATTGAAATAGAAGATCTTATACATTATTGGATTGGGGAGGGATTTTTGGATGGATTCGATGACATGGATGAGGCCCAAAACAGAGGATACGATATTATTGGAAGCTTAAAGCTTGCTTGCTTGTTGGAGAGTGGTGTTAATACAACAAAAGAGGTTAAGATGCATGACGTTATTCGTGACTTGGCCTTGTGGATAGGTTCCGAGTGTGGAAAAAAGAAAGACAAGGTCTTGGTGCGAGCAGGGGTTAATTTGAGCGAAGCGCCTGAGGTTGGGAAATGGATTGAGGCTGAAAGAATATCATTGATGATTAACAATATCATGAGACTAGGTGATGAGATACCTACTTGTCCCAATCTTTTAACTTTGATTATTTCTCAAAACTCCAACTTGACCAGAATCTCCCATGGTTTCTTTCAATATATGAATGTTCTCAGAGTTTTGAATTTATCAGGAACTGGAATTGTGGAGTTTCCAATAGGTATTGTTGAATTGGTTGAGTTGCAATACCTTAATTTGTTTCAAACGATGACAAGCAAGTTGCCTCGAGAAATGAAAATTTTAGTTAAATTGAAATATTTAATTTTGAGCCATATAAGCCATCTTCAAATCATTCCAAATGAGGAACTATCAAGGTTTTCGAAGTTGAAAATATTGGATTTAACTCCGAGTAATTATGGGTATAGTAGTTTAGATGACGAAGGTGGTGGAGCCATAATAGAGGAACTAGAATGCTTGAAAGACTTGAAATTCCTCTCATTTTTACAGAGAAATGCTCCTTCTCTTGAAAGATTTCTCAGCTCTGACAAGTTCAATAGGTGCACAATAGAGTTATACATCTTTGACATCCAAGGTCTGACCTCATTTCCGTGATCAACACCAGGAATTTTGAAGTCTCTATCAATGCTTGTGTGTGCTAAATGTCCAGACTTGGAAGACATGGCAATCAATTGGACGATTAGGAAGGAGGGGGAACTGCTTACCAAACCTTCATTATATATTAATCATTGCAATGCACTGAAGGATTTATCATGGCTTCATGGTGCTCCGACTCTTGAACATATTAAAATATGCAATTGCGACTCTCTAGAAGTAATATGTGATGGTGTAAAGGATGGATGTTTTCTAAATCTTCATATAGTGGATATTTATAATTGCAGTTCTTGAAGGATTTATCATGGCTTCGTGGTGCTCTGACCCTTAAATCACTTGATGTATCTAATTGCAATGGTCTAGAAGTAATACTATGTGATGACAAAGATGCAGAAGTGAAAGAAAATCCGATTACATTCTCATGCCACGAGTATTTAAGGCTGAAAGACCTACCACAGCTAAAAAGCATCCCTTGGCTCTCCTTTCCTTCATATATTGATGCCAAAGTGCAAAACTGCCCAAAGGCTTCATTCAGAATGAGGTCATCATGATTAATGCAATATAGGTACAAACCTCTGATTCCATTGTATATTTTTTCTTTTTTTTTTCTTTTGCAGTACTAGTATAAATCTTCGACAAACTAAACGGGCGCTGCGATGATGTATGAGATATGCAGGTTTTGGAGTACTTACTAATGTTGTTTGGTGCTAGCTGCTATGGAAGAAGGTTTTAGACCAGATTGTCTCTCACTCAGGCATGGTTCAATTTCTGCTACTGTTGCTGCTTCTGATTGTGAATGCATCCTCAATTCTCTCTTTTTTGTGTCAAATGGTTGTTCTTTTATCGGCTTGTAAGTAAAATGGGTTTGGAAGTTGATTGATGCAGCATGATTGTAACTGGGTCTCCTTGTTTTAATTTTGTTTGATTTGATTCATATTGTAATCTCATCAATCGCTTTGATCAGGATTAAAGATTCAAGCCTACTAACATATAACAGTGTTTTATTCTGTACTTCGATCAGGTCCAACTCCATCTCGCTTCGCTTGGTTCAATTTGATATCTAGCTTAAAATCAAACCGAAGTTGGTGAATGATTTACCTCGAAACCAAGGTTTTAAATCTCGGGATTGGGGATTGGACCGGCAAGGTCTTAATTATCGGGCCGATCCTGGTTCGATCCAAGTTTGGGATCATTATTCAAAAAATAAAAAGAAAAAAAAAATGGATCGGTCTGATCCAGTCATTGGATAGGACCGGATCAGTATCGCTCAGATCCGTCCAATCCAATGCCAATTGCAAGGAAATTTTGAATCGGACTGGATCGGCTGATCCGGATCGGGATCGGTTGGATCGGTCCGATACGAAGCCACTTGTGCCAAAAAAAACTTAAATCGGACCAGATCAGACCGGATCTGTATCGGTTGGATCCGTCCAATCCAAAGCCACTTGATACAATACTTTGTATCGTGGCTGAGGATCGGATCAGTCCTGGCCGATCCCGATTTGGACCGATCCTTAAAACCATGTGGACCGGTCTTGGCCAATCCCGATGTAGTACAAAAATTGAATCGACCAGACCGGTAGCCATACCAGTGGTATCAGTTGCTAGAACAGCGGTACTAGTTGCCGGAATGGTGGTACCGGTCGGTGTCGGACCGGTCCAAGTCGATATCTGTTGGATTGCTCCATTCATAAATTAAAAGAAAAACCAAAAAAAATATGGATCAATTGGACTGGTTGTATCAGCTGATCTGTATCGGTATCAGTTGGATCCGTCCGATCCAAAGCCTCATGATACAATAGTTGTATCATAGCTTGGGATAAAACCGGTCCTGGCTGATCTCGATACGGGTCGGATTGGTTTGATCCTTGAACCATGCCCAAAACCAAACCAAACAGAATTAAGAACAGACCTCCCAGCCTGAAAACCAAACCGAATTGAAAAAGAATCCTAAAGGCTAAAGCCAAATCAATCATCCAGCCCAAAAGATCATAATAACTTCCTTCTCATAATATAATATATTTTTATATCTTTCTCTCTCTCCGTTGGAACAAAGCTAATCCCAGTGTTTGGAGGTGCTTATTATATTTAGGCATGTTTGACATTACTTTTTGAAAGGAGAAGCGATTCATTTAAAATTGATTCTTATGAAGCGCTTTATAAGAGCTGTTTCAAAGGAATAAATGATGTTTGATAAACACCTATTGAAAAAGTGCTTCCAAGTTAGATTTGTGAGAAACTTGTATAGAGTAGGAAATCTATATGCAGTAGGAGTTTTGTTCGTGAAGATAAAATGCGTAAAATAGGTATTTTAAAAGTTTTAATGGGACCTATAAGACCATAAAATATATTTCATTCGTGAAGATAACATGGGTAAAATAGGCATTTTAAAAGTTTTAAAGGGGCATGTAAGGCCATAAAACATATTTCATTAAAACCTCAAATTGATTCTCCCAAACGTGATTTTAGTAGCTTAAAAAAAATCAACGTTTGGTTGAAGCAATTCTGTAGAATTGCTTTTTACTTGAGTTTACCAAATGCTTATTTATTTTTTTGAAGCACTTTTGGGCTCAGGAATCGCTTCTAGGGCTCGAAGAAGCAATGCCAAATACGCTCCAAATTTATAATTTATAGTTTTGTTTTAATTAGATTACTTTCTAAAAAAAAATTATATTTAAAAATTGTATTTAATTATAATATCATGAACCAGCTATCTGAGTTGAGCCAAAGCCAAAAAATTATATTGATAATTAGGAAGTATTGGATTGTTTATTAGAAGCTGATGATGCCCATCTATATTATTCGCATGGATTTTTTTATTATAATTAATTAATTTTGCTTTAGGGAAAAGCTCTTGTAATGAGCCCGTCACAATGGAATCATATTTAGGTTGTGTTTGGACCGGCTTATATAAGTGCTTATTAAAACACTTTTTAAAAATAAAAGTGTGTTTAGTAACACCTAATGGGTAAGTGCTTACCCATAAACAGTAGAGGAAGGCTACCCATAAAGAGAAGCTGTTGAGAATAGCTTTTTTTATCACTTATATGAGAAATTATTTCTAAACTTTATTAATATTTTTATAAATCTATTTTATCCCTAAACTTTTATAAGTAGTTAAATAAATGTTATTTCTAAACTTTAATAATATTTTCATAATACCTCTTTTACCTCTAAACTTTTATGAAAACTTAAATAAATCTATTTACCAAACGACTATTTTCTTCCAGTAAACAGTTTATTGTTGCAGTGAATAAGTGCTCGCATTGAGCCACTTATCCAGTAAGTGCTTATCCAAAAGCTCAAGCACGGTCAAATTCAGCCTTAATACCCATTAAATATAATAAGCACTTCTAAACACTGGGATTACCTTTATTCCAAAGGAGAGAGAGAAAGATATAAATATATATATTATATTATGAGAAGGAGGTTATTATGATCTTTTGAGCTGGATGATTGATTTGGCTTTAGCCTTTAGGATTCTTTTTCAATTCTGTTTGGTTTTCAGGCTGGGAGCCTGGGAGGTCGGTTCTTATATCAAATGCTTTTGCTCATTACCAAAAAAATAAATAAAAAATGCTTTTGCTTTACTTTTTTTTTCTTTTGTTCAATCAATGTACATGATAGGGATTTAAAGTCGATGCACATTGTTGAACAACTTTTAGTTTTTAATGGAAGAAGGAATCTTGCTTTTTGTTCTAACCCCACATCTGAAAAAGCCTTTTGTTCTGTCAAGAAGTTCTTTTACTTTTTATTTACTTTCACTTATTTGAAAAGGAGGGACTCTTTGGATCAAAGCCATTCAGTTCTTTCCCTTCTGAACGTAACAATCTCTCCTCCTTAGTTCTCTCTATAGAGATCAGTTTCTTGCAACTCTCGTTATCCTTCTGGTTGGATTTCCAGTTTTGTTTGTGTGTTATTTAAGAAGGATATGGATTTGATTAGTCCACTTATCGATATCATCGATCGCTTGTGCAGTTGTACTGCAAATCGTTTAAGATACATCAATGAACTCGAAGAGAATCTCAACACTTTGAGGACTTCGATGGATGAAGTGAAGAATACGAGGAATGATGTTCGAAGAAGAGTGGAAAGGGCAGAGGGAAACCAAATGAAGCGTACGGAACAGGTGGAAGGGTGGCTACGAAGGACAGACGCCATGGAAACTGAAGTGGATGAAATCTTAAGCGAAGGCTCTAAAGAACTTGAGGAGAGACGTCGTGGAGGATGCTGTCCTAGCCATTGTTTGTCCAGCTACAAGCTTGGGAAGAGAGTGGTTCGAAAGAATGACGATGTGGCCGAACTACTAAAGAGTAAAGAAAGTTTTGACGCTGTGGCCGAGGCGTTGCCTTTAGCTCCAGTGCAAGAGATGCTTGTTGTGTCGACTACGGGCATGGATTTGATGTTTGAGAAGGCATGGAGCTTCATCAGTGAAGAACAAGTGGGAGTTTTTGGAATATATGGAATGGGAGGTGTTGGTAAGACTACCCTTTTGAAGAGGATCAATAATGGATTTCTTCATGGAAGAAACTGTGATTTTGATGTGGTGATTTGGGTTGTAGTGTCCAAAGAAGTAAACTTGTTGAGGATCCAAAAGGATATTGGAAATAGATTGAAGTTGTCGTCGTTACCGGAAGACGGAAGCGTGGATGAGCGTGCTTCGATACTCTACTCTGCGTTAAGTAAGATGAAATTTGTGTTATTACTAGATGACATATGGGATCGGGTGGATTTGACAGCCTTGGGAATTCCTCGTCCCAATAGCAATGACAAATCCAAGATAATATTCACTACTCGTTCGGAGGCCGTGTGTGGACGCATGGAGGCTCATAGGAAGATAAGAACTGAATGCTTGGATTGGCCAGAAGCATGGAAATTATTCCAAGAGAAGGTAGGAGAGGAAACACTCAATTCTCATGGCGATATACTTGCAGCGGCCGAGTATGTTGCCAGAGAGTGTGCTGGTTTACCACTAGCACTCATCACCACTGGTCGAGCTATGGCTAGCAAGAAAACTCCTCAGGAGTGGAGACATGCAGTAACGACCCTGAAGAAATCTGCATCGGAGTTCTCAGGTATGGGCGATGAGGTGTATCCTCTTTTGAAATTTAGTTACGATGCTTTAGATGACGATACAATCAGATCTTGTTTTCTGTATTGTTCTCTATTTCCTGAAGATTATTCCATTAGAATAGAACAACTTATACATTATTGGATTGGGGAGGGGTTCTTGGATGGATTTGAGGATATGGATGAGGCTCAAAACAAAGGATATGATATCATTGGAAGTTTAAAGCTTGCTTGCTTGTTGGAGAGTGGTGTAAACACAACAGAAGAGGTTAAGATGCATGATGTTATTCATGACTTGGCCTTGTGGATAGGTTCTGAATGTGGAAAAAAGAAAGACAAGGTCATGGCAAGAGCAGGAGTTAATTTAAGTGAAGCACCTAGGGTTGGAAAATGGATTGAGACAGAGAGAATATCATTGATGATTAACAATATCAAGCGATTAGGTGATGAGATACCTAAATGTCCCAATCTTTTAACTTTGATTGTTTCTCAAAACTCCAAGTTGACCAAAATCTCAGATGGTTTCTTTCAATATATGAATGTCCTGAGAGTTCTGGATTTATCAGAAACTAGAATTAAAGAATTTCCAATGAGTATTGTTGAATTGGTTGAGTTACAATACCTTAATTTGTCAAAAACAATGATAACCAAGCTGCCTCAAGAGATGAGAAAATTAATTAAACTGAAGTATTTAAATTTGAGTTATACGGATCATCTTAAAATCATTCCACAAGAGACACTATCCAGGTTTTCAAAGTTGCAAATATTGGACTTAACTCCGAGTCATTATGGGCATTTTAGTCCAAAAACATGGGATGGTTTAGACTATGGAAGTGGTGAAGCCATCATCATAGAAGAGCTAGAATGCTTGAAGGACCTGAAATACCTTTCGATTATCATTAAAAATGTTCCTTCTCTTGAAAGATTCCTCAGTTCTGACAAGTTCAAGAGGTGCATAATAGGGCTATATATCTTTGACATCCAAGGTCCGACCTCACTGTCAACACCAGGAGTTTTTGAGTCTCTAACGACGCTTACTTGTGTTCAATGTTCCGAATTGGAATACATGGCGATCAGTCGGATAGATGGGAAGGAAGGGATCTGCTTACCAAAACTTCATTACTTGCGTATTGATTTTTGCAATGCGTTAAAGGGTTTATCATTTCTTTGTGGCGCTCCGACTCTTGAATGTATTGAAGTATACAATTGCGAGCGTCTAGAAGTGATATGTGATGGTGTAAAGGATGGATGTTTACCAAACCTTCATACAGATAGTCAAGATGCAGAAGTGAAAGATAATCTGACTACATTCTCATGCCTCAGATCTTTAGATTTGGAAAACCTACCAGAACTAAAAAGCATCTGTTGGCTCTCCTTTCCTTCTGATATAAAGGCCAGAGTTGAAAAATGCCCTAAAGCTCCCAGAGTGGAAAACTGCCCTAAAGCTCCCCTCAGAATGAAGTCATCATTTGATCCTGAGTCTGATTGTGCAACATAGGTATAAACCTCTGATTCCATTTTTTTTTTTTTTTTTTTTGTTGCAGTGCAAGTATAAACCTTTGATAAAATAAATTGGTTCCAATGCTGTATAGGAATGCAGGTTTTGGACTTAAAAGTTGTTGGACGGCTGGTTGCCATAGAAGAAGGTTTTAAACCAGATTTGGCTCACTCAGGCGTGGTTCAGTTATATTCTCTCCTTTATAAACTATCATTTTGTGTGTGAAATGGTTGTTATGTTCAACAGTTTGTAGAATGGATTTGGAAGTTGATTGATACAACATAATTGTAGTTGGGTTTCTTTGTTTTAATTTGGTTTGATTTGATTCAGATTGTATTGTTCTCGAAATCGATTGTGAATGTAAGCTACTTGGTTTGGACAGTAAAGCTACATTCTTTGGTCTAGTGGTTGGGCACCTGATCTCAAGGTGGCTGCCTCGAGTGGAGGTGGAAGATCCCGAGTTCGAGTCCCAGCACCTTGGAAAAATTCTCTGGGCTAGCGATTTACCAATGCCCACCCGTCATGACAATGATTAGTCCCTTGGTTGTCAGCTTTGGGGAGACACTGGGTCTAGACCAAAAAAAAAAAGCTACATTCTTTGGATGATTGCGAACCTGCATTGTATCAAATAACAAAATGAAAATTCTCCGGAAATACTCATGGATGATTGTATGTATATACATGAATATGGGTTGAGCTACTAGTAATATGGGGATGACTTCAACTCAGTCTTGTTCCACTCTTCCAGATCCAATGATATGAGGTCTATGGATAGGGGTGCACATGGGCCAGATCAAGCTTAACCCAAGCCCACTTAAGTTCATCTCATAGGCCATGAAACTTAGTTCAATATTTTGTTCAGATCCAAGACCCATCCCAACTAAACATTGCATATATATATATATATGAAAATATAGTTTGCATTTAACCACACGGTTTTAAGGATTGGTCCGAATCGGATCGGATGGGCCAGGACAGGTCTGATCCTAAGCCACGATACAAAGTATTGTATAAAGTGGCCTTGGATCGGATCGATCCAACCGATCCCGATTCGGATCGGCCAATCCAGTCCGATTTGGTCCGATTCAAAAAAAAAATTTCAATTGGTCCTTTTGCTTATATAGGTACTTTTATTTTTTTTTTTAGGTACGAAAACAAAAAACAAAGTTGAAGTTCTTAACTTAAACTTATATACATTGTATCATTTTTTATGTTAGAATTTGAATACAATATATTTTTTGATAGTCATATATTTTTTGGATGTTGTAATATAAATATTGTATTTATTCGTATTAACCTTTTGTATCATTTCATATTATTAATAAAATAAATTTATTTATTGCTTTTTTTAAGAAAAAATTGTAATGTTCATAAATAGCATATATTTAAATAAAAAGATCTCTTTTTATTGATTAACTTCATTGTTTATATTTTAAAAGTTGCTAAAAAAAAAAAGAAAGAAAGAAATTGGTCGAAATTAATCGTAAATCAAAATACTTAAAAAAAAAGTAGAATTATTTCGGTAAAATATCCGAAATTTCGTTGAAGTTTACAAAATTGTAAAAATTTCCGAAATTTAAAACTATGCTCTCATTTTATGGATGTGGTCGTTATTCATCCCCAATTATCGTATGAAAACAATTGTTTTTATTCTTTTTTATTTTATGTGGATCTCGACTTTTGTTGACTGCATTTTTTTTGGAGAAGAGGATGATGATCATTATTGAAAAAAAATTAAATAACGCATTTTCTTTGATTATTAACAGCTGTGGGTCCAATTTTGTTGGATTATGAAAGAAGTCCATTGAAAAAAAAAATCTAAATAACGAGTTTTCTTTGATTATTATTAACGTCTGTGGGTCCAGTTTAGGAACGATCTCTCTCTTCTCTTCCATTGAGATTAATTGTTTCTTCTACCTACAAGCTGCAACCCATCCATCATCTTATCCTTCCGCCTGGATTTCAGTTTTGTTTGTGTGATCTAGGAATGGAATTTGTTAAACAAATCATTGATATCTTCTCTTGCTTGTGGAACTGCTTTGAAGTTCCTGTAAGCAGCATCAATGAACTCGAAGAGAATCTCAACAAGTTGAGGAATTTGATGGATGAACTGAAAGATAAAACGAATGATGTTAGAAGCAGAGTCGTGGAATTCGAAGAACGAAAACAAATGAAGCGTACAAACCAAGTGGATGGGTGGTTACGAAGGGTAGATGCAATGGAAACTGACGTGGAAGAAATCTTAAGAGAAGGATCTAGAGAAATTCAGGAGAGACGCCTTGGAGGTTACTGTCCCAAGAATTGCATATCCAGCTATAAGCTTGTGAAGAGAGTGGAACGGAAGGTAACAGCCTTAGAAGAATTAAAGAGTAATGGAAATTTCGATGTTGAAGCGGAGACATTGCCTCCGGTTCCAGTAGAAGTGAGGCCTGTTGTGTCGACTACGGGCATGGATTTGATGTTTGACAAGGCATGGAGGTTCATCAGTGACGAACAGGTGGGAATTTTGGGGATATATGGAATGGGAGGTGTTGGTAAGACTACCCTTTTGAAGAGGATCAATAACGAATTTCTCCACCGAGAAGGAAGAACCCGTGATTTTGATGCTGTGATTTGGGTCGTAGTGTCCAAAGAAGCAAACACAATGAAGATTCAGGATGATATTGCCAAAAGATTGAAGGTTTTATCATTACTAGAAGATAATAGAAGCGTGGATGATCGAGCTGCAAAACTCTACTCTGCATTGAGTAAAAAGAAGTTTGCCTTATTACTGGATGATATATGGGATCGGATTGATTTGGAGGCCATTGGAATTCCTCATCCCGACATCAATAACAAGGCCAAGATAATATTCACTACTCGTTCAGAGGATGTGTGTGGACTCATGGAGGCTCATAAGAAGATGAGAGTAGAATGCTTGGATTGGCCAGAAGCATGGAAATTATTCCAAGGCAAGGTAGGAGAGGACGCCCTCAATTCTCATGTCGAAATACCTGCATTAGCTGTGAAAGTTGCCAAAGAGTGTGCTGGTTTGCCGCTAGCTCTCATCACCATTGGTCGGGCTATGGCTAGCAAAAAAACTCCTCAGGACTGGAGGCATGCAGTAACAATCTTGAACAAGTCTGCATCGGAGTTCCCTACATCGAAGTTCTCAGGTATGGGAAAAGAGGTATATTCTAAATTGAAGTTCAGTTACGATACTTTACCCAATGATACCATTAGATCTTGTTTCTTGTACTGTTCTCTGTACCCTGAAGATCATTCCATTGGGATAAAAAAGCTTATACATTATTGGCTTGGGGAGGGATTCTTAGATGTATTCGAAGACATGGAGCAGGCTCAAGACAAAGGGTATCATATTGTTGGAATTTTAAAGGATGCTTGCTTGTTGGAGATCTGCGATGGTGATGAAGAAGAGGTTAAGATGCACGATGTCATTCGAGACATGGCCTTGTGGATTGGTTGTGAATGTGGAGAGAAGAAAGATAAATTCTTGGTGCGAGCTGGTGTTAGTCTGAGTGAATCGCCTGAGGTTGGGAAATGGATTGAAGCAGAAAGAATATCATTGATGTTTAACGAAATCGAGACACTAGGTGGTGATGATGAAGAGATACCTAGCAGTTGTCCCAATCTCGTAACTTTGATTCTTTCTCAAAACCGTAAGTTGACCAAACTCTCTGATGGTTTCTTCAAACATATGAAAGTTCTCAGATTTTTGGATATATCAAAAACTAACATTAAAGAGTTTCCAATGAGTATTGTTGAATTGGTTGAGTTGCAATACCTTAATTTGTCTAAGACAAAGATAAGCAAGTTGCCTCGAGAGATTATAAATTTAGTGAAACTCAAGTATTTAATTTTGAGGGATATAAAAAATTTGCTAATCAATTCAACAATATCAAGGTTTTCAAAGTTGCAAATATTGGATTTGACTATGACTAGTTATGAGTATGTTGATTTAGACAATGAAAGTGATGGAGCCTTTATAAAGGAACTAGAATGCTTGAAGGACCTGAAATTCCTCTCGATTTTCTTGACAAATGCTCTTTCTCTTGAAAGATTCTTCAGCTCTGACAAGTTCAAAAGGTGCACAACAGAGCTTTATATCAAATATATCCAAGGTCTGCGCTCATTCGGGATATCAACACCGAGAATTTTGAAGTCTCTAATAAAGCTTGATTGTGTTGGATGTTCTGACTTAGAAGACATGGCAATCAATTGGACGGTTGGGAAGGAGGGGAACTGCTTACCAAAACTTCGTTACGTGGATATTTGTTTTTGCAAAGCGTTGAAGGGTTTATCATGGCTTCGTGGCGCTCCGAACCTAGAAGTTCTTCAACTAGAAGATTGCGAGAGTCTAAAAGAAATATGTGATGGTGTAAAGGATGGATGCTTCCCAAACCTTTATATAGTGCAAATTTGGCGTTGCACTGCGTTGAAGGATTTATCATGGCTTCGTGGTGCCCCGAACCTTCAATATCTTAAAGTATTTGATTGCAAGGTTCTAGAAATAATATGTGATGGTGTAAATGATGGATGCTTCCCAAATCTTCATAAAGTGAATATTTCTAAGTGCAATGCGTTGAAGGATTTATCATGGCTTCGTGGTGCTCCGAACCTTCAAATTCTTCTAGTATTAGATTGCAAGGGTCTAGAAGTAATATTTGATGATGTAAAGGATGAATGCTTCCAAAAGTTTCATTCAATGCTAATTCAGAGTTGCGCTGCGTTGAAGGATTTGCCATGTCTTCGTGGTGCTCCGAACATTGAACATCTTCAAGTAGAAGATTGTGAGAGCCTAGAACAAGTAATATGCGATGGTGTAAAGGATGGATGCTTCCCAAATCTTCATAAAGTGAACATTGATAGGTGCGCTGCGTTGAAGGATTTATCATGGCTTTTTGGTGCTCCAAACATTGAAAGACTTGAAGTACACAATTGTGAGCGTCTAGAAGTAATATGCGATGGTGTACATGCTGGATGCTTTCCAAACCTTCATAAAGTGAACATTGGTAGATGCGATGCGTTGAAAGATTTATCATGGCTTCGTGGTGCTCCAAACCTTGAAGAACTTAAACTATGGAATTGCAAGTGTCTAGAAGTAATAGGTGATGGCCAAGATGTGGAAGTGAAAGAAAATCCGACTACATTCTCATGCCTCAAATCTTTAGATTTACAAAACCTACCAGAACTAAAAAGCATATGTTGGCTCTCCTTTCCTTCTGATATAAAGGTTATAGTGGAAAACTGCCCCAAGGCTCCCCCTAGAATGAGGTCACCATGATTGTCTTTTCAATCGTGAATGTGATTATGCAGCCTCTATATACAGGTATAAACCTCTGATTCTAAAGTCTTATTTCTTTTTTTTTTAAAATTAATTAATTATGCAATACAAGTATAAATCACTTTGATAACCTAAATGAGTCGTGTTGTTGTATGGGACATGCAGGTTTTGGACTTAATGTTGTTGGGGCAGCTGGTTGCCATGTATCGAAGAAGGTTTAGACAAGATTGGCTCACTCAGGTATATAGTTCAATTTCAATTGTTGCTGCTGCTGCTTCTGATTGTGAATGCACCCTCAGTTATATTCTCTTTTGTAAATTAATATCTACCATTTTGTGTGTGAAATTGTTGTTGCTACTACTGGCTTGGAAGTTGGTTTATACAACATATATGTGATTGCAGTTGGATCTCTTCGTTCTAATTTAGTTTGATTTAATTAAGATTATGATCTTCTCGAACTCATGAAGACTTTTCAGGACATGTATTTTCCCCTATTAAGTGAACATGTTCAGCATTTCTGTTTTTGCATCTGTTTTTTAATTTATATCTATTTTTTAATTTGCACCTACTCGATTTATAAATTAAAAAAAAAACATTAGATCGGATGGTACCGTACCAATATCTGTTGGATCGGTCTGATCCAAAGCTGATCCAAAACCTCACGATACAACTACTGTATTTCTATCGTGGCTTGGGACCGGGACGATCTTGACCGATCCTAATTCGGACTGGGGGGTACAAACTGGATCGGTCCAATACCTGAAACCTTGCTCTTGGCCCTCATTTGCAGGCAGGGACTCCCCATGCCTCTCCACAAGCTCACAAATCGAAATGGAAGTAGAAGCTAATATATTATGTCAAGTGTTTATACTTTTTTCGATGTAGTTTTCAGTAAATAGGCATAAGGTTCCATAAAATGCTGAAACCATTGAAGTCCAAATAGTACGGAATCTGTAGATAAGATGGATATGTTTCTCTTTTTCTTCCTTCTTAATTAAAGTTTAAAGAACAAAATTATCACAAATTGATTACTTTGGGTCATTCACATTATTAGTTTACCTTCAAGCTGTATCTCTATGCTATATTCTCCGTTTAATTTGAGTTCATTTTTTTTTTATTGAAAAATTTGGGTTCATGTTGATCAACATATCCTCTTCAATAATTTGAAGAAATAATGCTGACAAACTGGAGGTCCCAGGTTCGAATCCCCTAGCTTACCTGATATATGATCCTTGTGGGTGGGGTCATGTATCTGGGATTTACCCTGTTCCAATACAGAAATAGATAGATCTGTCTTGGACCTATGGCAAGTTGATTGCGTTCCAACTTCGCATATTCGATCAATTTCATTTCCTTACACTGATTCTATGTAGCTCATGTTGTGTTGCCCGATGGAGGACAATCACAAATCAAGCTAAAGCTTCGGTCCAAATTAAGCACGGATTTGTGCAGATGAATAACCTGAGATAAGAACTATGTTTTGGGTTGGGAGGGAGGGGGGAGCACGGATGAATGTGTAAACTTCCCGTATCTTAATAGCCGTTTAGTCCAACTTGAGAGTTCTTGCATGTGTCATAAAATAAATAAAGAGTTCGTTTAGAGTTAAAACCGATACATCATCCACGTTTTGGTGGAACATATTGTACACGCTCCTCTTC
>JAUPMG010000019.1:8046302-8058029 GCA_031762675.1 Pachysandra terminalis
CATCCGTGTCTGTGGCATTGGGTAACTGAAAGTTGCAGGAATAAATGGTAGATGATTTGTTTCCAATAAGATTACAAAATATATGGAGCATAATAAGAAAATGAGTTGTACTGAGATGCATATGTGGTCAATTTAAGCGATAATTTCGATTATACTGCACATATGATCTCCAGCCATCCTTGTATTTGAAATGTTCTTAGCTTTGACATCGATTCAAAGCAAAAATGACAAGTACTATATGTAGTGGCTTTTAGAACCAATTCTGTGTTAAGAGTAATCATAAGAACTTTGAAGAGAAACTTCCAGTTTGGAACACTGCTAGCCTTCTTCTACAAAGAGTTAGTTATAAATAGCTTCACAAGACTGAAAACAAATTGTGGACATTAAACATAGATTTCCTACATCGGCGGCTTCACTAACCCACTGATGAAAATAGAAATAATCTGGGCGTTTTGAGCGAAACCGCCACTAAATATGGGTTTTAGGGGGCGGCTATTCTAAACCTTTGCAGGTAAAAACCATTTTTTTGTAGTGTCCGAGTGAGAACATTACCTGCTGTAGTGCTTCCAAGCAAATTCAGATTGTCGACGAGTCATCGAAGTACTTTTAACAATCCATTCTTTCAGTTTACTAATTTCTTCTGCATTTCACAATGCGAAGAAGAAAAAAGAAAGAACTGGCAAACAATAGTCGTAATAAAACATGTGAGAACCAGTGAGGATATATAGTAATACAGGAAAGACAATCTAAAAGGAAGAAAAAAAAAAAAAAAACCTTTGAAGTTTAGATGTCAAGATTCAACATTTAACGTGTGATCTGAAGAACTAACTACTTCTCTTTCCTAAATTTCATGCAGACTTTTCTTCTCATGGATGAACAAGGCACATGTACTGTGAAGTATAGACTTCTGAATTCAGATTTTACTATTTCTGTGAAATCCTCTTATCTTTTATCAACTTAAACTTATCATTGATCCAAACTATCATGGTATAGCAACAGAATCAGCTAATAACCTTATTTTGATTTCAGCTTTTTTCCATCTTTCCAATATTTTCTCCAGTTCTTAATCCACTCTAAAGTTTGAAATTGTTTAGATAAATCCCACTTGATTTGTTTACAAATCATCCCATCCCTTGTTTGAATCCCAAAAACTCACATTTCATCTCACTGTTACAAGATGTCCAAACAGGAGAACAATCTCGTTTTCCGTTAATTGTATTTTGATTCTCTTACGCGCAACCACAACGTCCACATATAAAAGCTACTTCTTGTTTCGATGGAATAAGTAACAGCGTTTTATAAATAAGAACTTTTTTTTTTTTCCTCACAAAACCCCATTTTCTTTTAACTCATTCAGAATCACTTCCCAACACTCTTTCTTTTGATTGAACCTTCCAAAAACTAATTCTTTTTGCCATTATTAAACATTACTTAGGAGAATCAAAAATAGATATTTTATTTCTTTGCTTTGGTTTGATATCCAAGCACGTGTGGTTGGCAGAAGAGAAACAGAAAAGGAAAGTATTTATTTCTTAAAATACTAAGCGGGAAACCGCTCAAAACAGCTTTCTTTTTCGAATTTTCTTTTACAGAACCAAAGTTTAAAAACTACTTTTCTTCTCTCTCTCTCTCTCATATTTATTTTCGAATCATGTCGTTATCCATCGGACAGATGTGCTGGTGAGGTAAGAGTACCAGCAGGAGCGTCTTTCCATGTCATGACATGCATGCCATTCATGTCTAATGGATGATTAAATATATGGATGGTACATGACATGCAACATAACATGGATGCTGATAAGGTTTTGGAAAAAGGATTGCCTAAAACAAAGGAAGTAGAGGGATCTATATATGAATTGGTCATCATCATCATCATATCACCCGCCATATTTTTTTAGTAAAATATTAATTTTTTTAATTTATTCTCTCTCCTCTCTATCTCTGCCCTCTCTCATACGTCGCTTTCTATCATAAATAAGGGGAGAGAAGCTGAAGTGGGCAAGAAAGACTCCACCTATCCGAGCGGGAAAAAAAAATGGAAAAGAATTAAAGAAACGAAAAAGCTTTCTCTCTCTTCTTTCTCTCTCTCTCTCTCGATATCTCGAACTATCGAATCTGATATCTTTTCTTCCCAAAAAAAAAAAAAAAAAATCTGATACTTCGTTATCTTTTCGCCGTAGATTTCTTTGTTTCTCTCTCTTTCTCTTGCAGGAGGAGGGAGAATCCATGGCGGTTGCGTTCGAGGGGTTCTCGATCAGGTAAGTCGTTTTGATGAGTTTGATTTTGTGGTTTGTTTATTGTTTTATTTAGAAAGGCTCGAGGGAGTTTGTGTTTTGATCGAGAATCGTGATTTGGTGTTTCAGAGAGTATGTCTCGAAGATGAGAAGCGTCGACGTGGTGAAATGTTGGCCATTCGGAGGAGATTCGAAGGATGAGAAGAGAGAGGAGATGAAGAGCTCTTTGCCGCCTATTTCTTCCCGGAAATATCGGTGGTGGTCGGACGAGCTGGAGGTCGTGAAATCGGCTAACGTTGATGAAGAGGGAGAAGCTGAGAAATCGGTTTCGGGGAAGGAAGGCGGTTTCGGGGTGGAAAGCGAGAAACCGGAAGCGGTTTTGGGAGTGGAAGAAGAGGAGAAAGTGTTGAAGATTTGTCCGGTGTGTCGGAGTTTCACGGCGGCGACGGTGAATGCGGTGAACGCGCATATAGACAGCTGTCTTGCTCAGGCGTCGAGGGATGAACGGAGGCAGATGAAAACATCGTCGGGACTTAAGGCGAAGTCGAGAGCTCCGAAGAAGAGATCTATTATGGAGATTTTCTCTGTCGCTCCTCAGATCGAGACTGTCGATGTTGAAGATAAAGAAGAAGAAGAAGGAGAAGAAGAAGAAGAAGAAGAAGAAGGTGATGAAGAAGAAGAAGAAGAAGAAGAAGAAGAAGAAGGAGAAGCAGAGGAATTTCATTTTCAGGAGGACGATATACTACAATCTTCTAAAGTTCTGGAAGTATCGAAATTGGCTGTAAAGAGAAAGAGAAAGAATAACAGATTAGAGGAGGAAGCAGTGTCGATTGTGAGTAAGTTGAAGTTAAAGACGATTAAGAAGCCGAAAAAGATGAAGAACAAGAAGAAGAACAAGAAGGATGAACTGGGAGTTACTGAGCGATCGGATCTGTTGGGAATGGGAGCGAAGAAGGTATGTGATAATTACTGCTCGAAACGGCTTCTGATCTTACTACTTTTGTAATTAAAATTGATTATTTCATGCTTAATTTGCGAAGATTTCGGTTATAAGTTTTCATAGAAATTTTATTTTTCTACTCAAAAAAAATAAATAAAAACTCGTGCGCAAAAGCTGTTTATACTGTTGAAGTTGATGTGAATTTCTGGGCGTAAAGAGAAAAAGTTAAACGAGATGGGGTTCCATGTTGGGGAAGGTTTCAGAGTTATGGAGTTGCTTCAGCTTTTGGTACGGATTGGACAGTGGTCTGTTATATGAAATGAGAAACCGTCCTTGATTTATCATATCCAAAAATATCCTTGATGAAACCGCTTTCTGCTTGCTTGCTTGCTTGCTCCATGGTTTCTACCTGGACCCCATCACAGTTTTTACTTTGGGGGCAATTGGGGTTCTTGATCTGATGGTTAGTTTTTGCTTGTATACCCTTGGAATATTGTTTCTCATCACACTGAGTGGTGGAATAGGATAGTTACAGTGAAGATTAATACTGTGAAATGGGAATCTAACATGGTGAAATGGGGTACTTGGATTACCTTGACCAGCTAGCTAATAAAATGGTAAAAACTTCTTTTATTCTTTCTGTAATCTTGTTGGTTTCTTAGCATATATAGATCCTTGAGATATCATTGAATGTGAATGAAGCTGGATAAGGTTGATCTTTGTTGGGAGATGAACAATGTTTGAAGTGAATCATAAATAGGTCATAAGAGGAATTTTGTCTGGACTGATGTCTGCATATGCATTGTACATGGATGTCCACAGTTTTGTTCTTGGGATGATAATTTGATTGGACGCTAATTGATTGTGGATCTGAGATTGGGAAAAAAGAACTTTAAGATCTGAATACTGGGTCTAGGTCTGTAATCATGTTGGTCTGGCAACTTTTTTTATTTTTTTATTTTGAAATATGCAATGTGCTTGTCTCATTTTAGTAACTCTCTTTGGTGTCCAAACTTGTTTGGGATGTCAAAGGCTAGTATAGAAGGGAATGGTTTCATGAATAACAATATTCCTTTTGGTGCTTGCTTTGTCCACAAAATGCATTATTCCAACTAGTTTGTGTCAACAACATAAACCCTTTTCCTGCATTTGAATCTATTAAGAACCATATCTTTGGTTGGATTATGTGTATATAAATCTTTTATCATTTACTGCATCCACATAATGCATTTAAAGATCTAAACGGATTTTCGCACAATATTTTGTCGTCCTTGTTGATAGATTTTTCATCCATAGATGTATATCCACTTACCTCTTTTGTTCTATGCTCAAGCATCTTGAGTTGTAACATGCATTTTTATATTAGGAAAAGAGGCCAGTTAAAGCCTGGTTGGGTATGCAAAATCTACAGGATCTATATTGGTTTTATTATTAGAGGACAAACTCTCACTCTCATTCCTCTAGATCCTCCTCATTCTTTCCAACTCTTTTATCTCCTACCTTCTTTGATAATTACCCCTTCTTTAAAGGACCAATATCCCCTCCTTCCATTCCTCGACTCTTTCCAATTATAATTCCCTCATCCAATGTCATGCCACAGTTTGAGACACTTCAAAGCATTACAACTATGGTATAAAAGTAAGTTGAATGATTCCAACTTTCTTTTATTGTAAAGTCTTTCTGGTGCCAATTCTTTTCATCTATGATCTTTTCAAATACCTTGATGGACAGTTTCTTGCTCCGTTTCAATATTTTGTTTTACCTAATCTTAGCTAGCTACATGGTTGTGCATCAGCCAAATAGTTCTTATTTTGTAGCAGTTTGACGTTAATTAAATCTGTTTGCTTTCATGTTTTCAATCACAACTCGTCGCTAGCTATTTGGCTTGTTCTCTAGAATACTTTCTGCACCCATTGTGCATCCTGAATTGCAGAAACACAGATGATTCTCCATAGTTTTTTGTTTCATTGTTGATGATTAATTTACGAAGGTCAACTGCCACTAATCACAACATCTATGCATAGAAAAATCTAACCCGAACCACTAATCCACCCGAACCCACCTGGCACTTGGGGAAGGTTAGGTTCATGTTCTTAACCCCATTAGATGCGTTGAGGTTGAGATTTTCCTACCCACCAACTAATGGGTTGGGTTCACGTTCAACTTCAACCCATTAGACCTGCTTATATCCAATTAGATACGCGGTTCAAAATTTTGTGCTGTATTGACCATATTGGTCAATACTATCATGTATTGACCAGATCAGCGTGATAACATCCCTGCAAGATACGAAACATATAAAAATACAATGTATCAACTCACATGTGTATCGTATTAAGTGTATCAGTCAATATGGTCGTTGATATAGGATATGTATCAATTGATACTTATAAAAGTTTCTAGATTTCTATGTAAAAATGCTATATGACTCAAAACCCATTTTTCAACTTGCCTTTGCTCACAAACGGAAAACCCATTCGAAAATCATTGAACCCATTTAAATCCATATAAAAACTACCCGATCTTAGGTTAGAAACACCTAAAGATTGAAGATCAAGGAGGGATTCTCTTTTCTCACAGTTTTATTAGGTACGTTTTACTGTTGTTATTTTTAAATTTATTATGATTTAAAAGCTACATGGATCTATGGTTTAACAATTATTTTATTTTTTTTTGGAAAAATATTGAAAATTAGTGTTTTTTTCCCTAAAAAGTCTTTTAAAACATATCGTTTGAACCTCAATTTTTTAAATAAATATGATGAATGTAGGGATGGCCTATTTGCTCCATGGATTCATCCTATTTTTCAAAAAATATTTTAAAATATAAAATAGGTTTTGATAAACATGTCTTTAGGCTTTCTTCTAAGTAACTATTTTTATTGTAGAAAAATAGGTTGCTATAAATAAATGTCTTTACGTTTCTTTATTTAAAAAAAAATAATTTTATGGTTTATTTATTTAACTTACATTAATCTATGGATGAACTATTAGCTTTATGGATTGATCATAGTTTTTTGCATTGTTAAATACATCTTTAATTTTTAATATAAATAATATTAATAATATGAATTTAATTTTGACTAATTCTATTATCTATTTTTTTTTGGGAAGGTAAGTATAAATTCTATTATCTATTGTTGCTTAATGAACTCCGTTTTGTGTTTTATTATGTTATGTGCTTTTCTTTATCTTTTGTCAAGTTTTTTATGAAGTTTCCTTGCGCTTGAGCTTGTACTGGTTTGTTTTGACATTAATATATACTGTGCTAGTGGGTATATGATATGAAATTAATGTCAATGCATCATTTTTAAGCTTATATTTGCATCTAAAAGAGTCTTATTTTGAGTATCTAAGAGTTTTCGTGAGTTGAGTTTCCAATTTTTGCATGATTTTCATGGCATTTCCAAGCATATCCAATATATACTCAATCCTTTACTGTTTTTTGAACTACTGATACACTACTTCAAATACGATATTTTTGTGATGGAATCATCTCCTTGGTGCTCTCCTTGTTACTGGACTGGACTGTTGCTGGGTTCATGCCTCTTTGTGAGATTGGGGTTAGACTTGCGATACTGAATCTGTTTTTTGTGAGTTATCCTTTTTGCTTGGTTACTCTTTGAGTGCCTTGTGTTGCCTAATGTGGGCTTGTTTTGGCCAACCCATTGGGTTTTGGCTCACTATGTACATTCTCCCCCCCTCCCCCCCTCTATTCTAATGGAATTACTTACCCTTCCAAAAAAAAAAAATTATATACAATACGGTATATTATATAATAAAAATTATTATATGGTATAATTCATGTATAATATAATATAATTTATATATAATATATTATCAAAAAATTTAGTAGTTAATATAATATGTAAAACAATGTGATTATTTGTCATTTTAATTAAATTTTATGAAATAAAAAGGAGTTAAAGTGGGTTAGATGGGTAGGTTCTGACCGGGTTGAACATGGTTTAAAATATCGTACCGCATCGGTCAATATGTATCGTGCATAGTGTTTAAACTCGGTATCGGATCGGGGATTGTCTCGGTCCGAACCGAGTTGGATCAGCGATCCAACTCAGAATTGACCAATTCAAAACATGGCCCGAATATATATATATTTAAATAAAATTTTTGAGGGAAACTGGACGATCCATATTGGATCATCTGATCAGACTCATCCGAAACCAAGTCAGATCGTCTGGATCAGACGATTTGACTCGGTTTTGGACTGAGTCAGAGAGTTGTTAATAAATTCGGGATCGGTTTGGGATCGCGACCCGTCCCAAGCCGATCCCAAGTTAGATCAGCTGATCTGGACTGGGATCGGCAGATCCTTTAGACTATGGTATCATGTATCGACCAATACGGCATGATACGCAACATTAAGATACGATACTTATCTTTTTACAGTGTATCGATTGTCATTACCAATACAATCGATACAGTCTCGATATGCTAATACTGCTTCGATATGCTGGAAAAAAATATGATAATGAAAGGAAGGATGAACGAAAGGAAAAAAAAAACACAAACAAAACCCCTTAAATTACTAACCTAATTTCAAAAAAGAAAAAAAAGGAAAAATGGAATGGGAGAGAGAGAGAGAGAGAGAGATACCTGTTTGGATGGGCTAATATTTTTTTTCTTCACCTTCTCCTTCTTCTCCTATGATTTGCGATTTTCCTTCTGTGAAGATTGTCGAATATGCTAATGACAGGGATAACGTCTGGGTCCTAGATCCAAATGAGCTCCCTCATCAACTTGTTGAGATCCTTGATAAGGATATGAATGGTACTTGGTACCAAAGATTGTAATCTCGTTGTAAATTCGCTTTGTCCTTTGTTGGGACCTTTTTATGAAACTTAACCTCCAAAAAAAAAGATTGTCAAATAAAAGGTTGTTTGTTTGATATATGCATTTATACGTAATAAAATTTGTTATTTTTTGTTCCAAGATATTCCTAATAATGGATTTTGAGTTTGTTTGTTGATGTTTGAAAGTATGCTTATATGTCTTAAAACTGATTATATCTTTTATTTATAGGTAATTAATTCCACTAGATATGTATGATTTTCTTTATGTTTTATTAGTTTATTATGTGATATATTATGACTTTCCTTTACACATATTGAAGTTTTTTTAAAAGTTTCCATGTGCTTGCGTGTGTAGCGGTTGGTTTCCACATTAATATTATTATATGTGTGGGTGTATTACATAAAAAAAAAAAAAAAATTATCATATTTTTACCTTATCTTTGCATAAAAGCAGATCTTGGTTTATGTATCCACCATTTTCCTATCCACTGTATCTATGATTTTTACAGCGTATATCCGATACGATACTCGATATGTATGCATTTTCGAGCTGGCCAATATGCTACCTCGATATGATATTTTGAACCATGGGATTGATCCCTATTAATATAGGTGCTCAACCCAACCCGACCAACCGCTTCTTATCCCTAACAACATAATACGTTGTATACTGTGCTCTTATACTCTAAACAAAATGGAATAGGTTAGCTTAAAAATTAACCATTGTTAAGATGAGGTCATCTTTACTTGATCATGTCCAACTTCCCATATTCTTTTTATTGAAGCCTTTCAAACTAGTGTCTACATCATTAAACACTTTCCCAGTTCAGATAGGCTGCGTATTTCTTTCCTTATACATTAATTGCTATGAAACTCTCTTCCTTGTAAGCCTCTGGCTGCTAATAAGGCCTTGTAGGTACTCTCTCTCCTTTGATTTGCTATTCCCCATTCCTATTACATCCTTCTCCTCTGAAATTGTGCAAGTATTTGTAATGCAGATATCCAAATCTTCACTAAAATGTCAATAAAATTTAAAAAAAAAAAAAAAAAAAACTCGGTGATAAGTTGGCAAAATTTCCCAGATCAAAGTAAAACGGGGAATATATGTCTGGAATTTACCTTTAGGTAACCAAAAAAAAAAAAATTTAACAAAATTTTACTAATTTACACCAAAATTTTGCTACCATATACTGAAGTCTCTGAGCAATTTGCAGCTTGGAATTGGCCATTTCAAGTCGGCCAGACCTTTAATAAACAAACTCTGCTGATGATTAAAGTAAGGATGGCCCAGCCTGTTAGCCTATACCATGCTGTTACATTCTGTACTCATATTTTTCTGCTAAGGATATGCTTAGTCAGGAACTTTCCTGAACTTGATACTAAAATCTGTCTACAAAGTATGATTTGCTGTTCCTTTTTCATCAGGAGCATGATATTTGTAGTACAAATAAAAAAAAATGTTGCAAATCTGTGATAAACTTTTTAGTGTGATCCGATTGTATCCTCTTAAAACGTTATAATATATGGTGTAGCCTTGTAGTTTGCCGACATTCTACCTTATAATATACTCTGTTTTTCCTGTCTCAGGGTAAAATTCATAAGCTCAAATTACAATCTTCGAGAAAACTGAAAGTTTCATCATGTAACAAGAGGTTGGGAAAGGTGATAACAGACTCTGTTTCCATTCGGAAAAGGAAACCTTCAAGTACGAAGAATTTATTTACAGAAAATAAGCTCAAAACTGTTCAATCTCCGGTGTTGATTGCAAAGCACCAACCATGGGATCCGCTTCTTTTACCTGTTCACAGTATTCTGAAGAATCAGACAAAAGTTATTTCCAGGCAGAACTTCTCTGGAGTAGGCAACATACAAGGTGGTAATCAAGAAGATATCCGCTGTATTGTACAGTCAGATAGGCGTGTCAGTTTTTCAGGGAAGGATGATATAATTAGACCTATGAAGAAAGTGTCTTCCAAGGAATCGCCACAAATACAAAGTCTTTGCAAAGTGATTTCAGATGTCGCCGCAACTTCATCAGTGAAGGAGTACATGACAGAATGTGATATAAATTTAGCTGCTATGGAGGTGACTGAAAGCAGTGAAGACCTCTCAATCAGCACCAAAAATAAATCTGGAACTCAGTTGGCAACGGAAAGCTTACCATTCGTTGATATCCATGATGATGTTGCTTTGCCGACCTTTCTGACTCCAAGTAATAGTTTTCAAGAAAAAGAAAATAATGCAGTAGAGAAATCTGTAGACCTGAACCAAGCATTGCAGCACAGTGATAGTTTGCATTTACCATCTGCAGTCATTCCCAGACTCCTTCAGTGTACGCCAGAAGAGAGGTTTAATCCAAGTGCAGAAATCCAAGGTGGAAATTTTCAATGGGCACCCAACACGGGCAGAAATCCGTCTGATCATTTCCAAGATGCTATCCCAAGTTCTGCAATGAGTTCAAGGGAAAATGTGAAGTCAACTTCACAACTTACTTCTTCTAGTTTGGCTCTGAATGAAGAAACAAATGGGAGGCATGAATATTTCACTCAGAACACTAATGCTTGTTCCGACTTGCATTACCGATCATTTGGCCCGATGTTTCCTATAGATCTGATGAGTAGCTCATGTTCCTCTGTAGAGTGGAATAAGCAAAGAACAGTTTCATGTCGAGACAAGTGTGTTGATGAGGATTTTATAGGTTTACCACTTAATTCACAAGGTGAACTCATCCAGTTGCATTCAAGAGGTAAAGGGGGATCTAACCAGCTTAAGAAGCAAAATTCACAATCGGCTTTCTCCAGTCACTTCCCTATCCACAATTTGGTGCTTGAAAAGAGTACCACGGATCATCTAAATATGAGAGAGAACAATTATGTTGAGAGAGCACTTCCAAGTGCCCATTTAAAGATGTTTCCTTCACAGAACTACCTGAAAGAGAAAGTACCGGAAACGTCAAGCTTTGCTTTTGCCGGACTGCAAAGTATTCGGAGAACAGAAGTCGACTGGCAAGATTCATTGAGGGAAACCAAGAACTCGCTTCATCTGTTGGATTCAGATGTGAATCCAAGTAGTATCTCTTGTGGATGCAGGCCATATAACCAAATGTTGAATCAAACTGAAAATGTAAAGAGTCAAACAGAGAAGAATTCAGACCAGAGGTCTGTGCATACCACCCAACCAACTATGCGGCTAATGGGTCAAGATGTTACAGTCGGTAGAAGTAACAATGAAATGCAAGGTATCGTGGATGGGAAAATATGGACCGACAAGGAAGTTATAGCAGAGCGTCGTCCTCCAATTGCTGCCTCCACAAACTCCTCACAGAAAGGACATCTGCAACAGGACTGGATTTTATCTGGAAAGTTGCAAGAAACTGTATCGCAAACATTAGAGGCACAAAGTGATCCGGTGTCCCTGAGCTTTCTTCGGCAAAGAGCCACAGAACCTAGATTTTCTCCATCATCCCTCGAATGGCAGATGCATTCACAATCACGAAATGACCCTTCCTTGACTAGTGGATACCCTGCTGCTCATCGGCTTCCTTCCTCTGCATTGCCCAATAGGACGCCCGTGTTATCGGAACCGTGTATCTTCGGAGCATCCAGTTCTCACAATGCCTGTCAACGTATGATTTTGAGTGCTGCCGAAGCCAATTACAACCCGAATCCGCATCATGGTGTGACGTCGGCTTTCAAGTTTCCCTTCTCACATCAGGATCACAGGGAGTATGTGCAACCATC
>JAUPMG010000019.1:8077588-8106760 GCA_031762675.1 Pachysandra terminalis
AAGGCATGGAACTGTCAACAGAAATCCCAAACGCATTCTTTGAAGGAATGGAATCACTTGAAGTTTTGAATTTGAATGGCTCGGATTATTTGAATGGCTGGGATTATTTAAATGGCTTCAATTATTTGAGACTACCAACATCAATTCGGTTCCTGAAAAAACTTCGAGTGTTGTTGGTAAAAGGGAATAGCATTGAAAATATCTCTGTGCTTGGAGCGTTAAAAAGTCTCGAGATACTTGACTTGGAAGGTTCTAAGATTGTGGAGTTGCCAAAAGAAATTGTACAATTGACTAATCTAAGGCTGTTGAATCTAAAAGGCCTCCAGTGTCGTGAGAAAATTGCACTCTCCTGTACGATATCAAGCCTATCCCGATTAGAAGAGTTGTACGTGGATTGGGGTGGATGGTTGGATGAAGAAGTAGATGCTTGGGTTGTTCAGTTGAAGTCATTGTCTCGCTTAAACATTTTATATGTGAGAGTGAGAGTTTCATATGTGAGAATGCAATATGACGAAGTGACAAGAGACTTATCTGATATAACGTTTTACATATTGAAACGCGAGATTTCTTTTAATTATGATTCATCTGGATGTACAGTCTTGCAACTTGGAACAGAAACTCCTTTAAGGGATGGGATTAATTTGTTGTTGGAGAAAACAGAACATTTAGAATTCAGGTACTCAAAGTGTTTGAGGAATGTTCTTTATGACTTAAATGAGACTTTCATCAGTTTAAAATGCTTGAAGGTCCTCATTGTGAGGGATTGTGGTGGGATAGAATATCTCCTAAATGCAGGAGAACCGATTGAGATTTCACAGCTTCCATTCTGCCCTAGTTTAGAACAAGTATATATACAGAAGATGGATGACTTAAAACAGATTTGGCATGGCCCACTTGTTGTAGGGTGCTTCCCGAAACTAAGATTGTTGTGTGTGGAAGACTGCCCCAAACTATTGCATATTATACCGTTCAATTTATTGGCAAAGTTACCATCTTTAGAAAAACTTGTTGTAAGTAGATGTGAGGTGCTGAAAGAAATATTTGATTTGAATCATGAACAGATTTGTGCTCAAGAAGGAGATGTGCTCCTACTGTCCAGCTTAACAATACTTCATTTGTACAATCTATCAAAATTGAAACTCATATGGAAGGGTCGTCCCACTCGATTTCTATGCCTATTCAATCTAAAAGATGTCTTCATTACACACTGCCAGCAATTAAGATATCTTTTCTCGCCTGCCGTAGCTCAGACACTTCGACAACTTGAATGTCTATTCATAAGTGGTTGTGATGAACTGGAGGAAATAGTTGCCAGCAAAGAAGAAGAAGAAGAAAGAGTTGTGGAGGATGAGATTGTGTTCCCCAACTTAAATTCCATATGCCTCAAATCTCTACATAATCTCCCAAGTTTCTGCTCAGGGAGTTTCGCTTTGAAATTTCCGTCTCTGAATAACGTGACCATTGAAAATTGTCACAACATGAAGACCTTCACTACCGGAGTCCAAAGCACTCCGAGGCTAACTTCGGTCTTCAAAGATAATTGGTTTGCAGTGCTCATTGTAAAAGACCTAAATACTACCATACAGAACGACTTCAATAGGACAAAGGTATGCAATCTCTATCTAAGCTCACAAATTTATACTCGGGGAATTTTCACATTTGGAAACATTAATTGTCCAGATGAAGACCCTCACATCCAGATTCTGAAGCACTCCGAAGCTGCAGACCGTTGAATTCAATCCAAGTCATATATTCATATCAAATTGGGATATACAAATTTTCTTATTGGATCAAACTTAGATATGGTTAAATCATTTCATCAATCTAATCATTGGCATATTTGATCAATTTACTGGAATGTATCAAATGGTGGGTCCTGATGCTCGTCGAACTAGACATCTCAAAATGTAGTGTCCACAATCTTTATGGTTTTAAGCCCCTTATTGTTAGATTGATTTCCATCAATCTAACCGTATATCGATGTATTCTTGGATTACATGACTAGTCGAATGAGTGGTATGTATTTTATATTACTTAATGATATATTTTCCAACGTCAAATGAAGAACCTCTTATTGCAGAAATCGGAGGGGTCACAGTACAATACAGCCCGTGGTGATGTATTCTTTCATGATATTGAATCTGAGAAACGTGTGCATACCTGTGACAGTTGGTTGGGTCTGACCCCTACTAGACTATCGGGTTTGTCTTCCAGCCACTCCGGGGCCACAAACTTAGAGCTTGATGAGGCCCATAGAATGGGGGAGGAGGCATCTCGGCGGAATGAGGAAATGATATTCCTACGGGAGGAGGTATCTCAACGGGATGAAGAAATGAAATCCCTTTGGGAGGACGCATCTTGTCTTGATGCTGAGATATCTGGCCAGGTAATGGTTTTCTTTTAATGTTCTATATTGTATGTTTTATAATTTGACGATACAATCCAAGTCATATATTCATATCAAATTGGGATATACAAATTTTCTTATTGGATCAAACTTAGATATGTTTAAATCATTTCATCAAGCTAATAATTGGCATATTTGATCAATTTAATGGAATGTATCAAATGGTGGGTCCTGATGCTTGTCGAACTAGACATGTCTAAATGTAGTGTCCACAATCTTTATGGTTTTAAGCCCCTTACTGTTAGATTGATTTCCATCAATCTAAGCGTATATTGATGTATTCTTGGATTACATGACTAGTCAAATTAGTGGTATGTATTTCATATTACTTAATGATATATTTTGTAATGTCAAATGAAGAACTTCATATTGCAGGAATTGGAGGGGTCACAGTACAATACGGCCCGCGGTGATGTATTCTTTCATGATATTGAACCTGAGAGACGTGCGCATGCACGTGCCTGTTGGTTAGGTCTGTGACCCCTACTAGACTATCGGGTTTGTCTTCCAGTCACTCTGGGGCCACAAACTTGGAGCTTGATGAGGCCCATAGACTGGGGGAGGAGGCATCTCGGCGGAATAAGGAAATGATATTCCTACAGGAAGAGGAATCTCAACGAGATGAGGAAATGAAATCCCTGTGGGAGGACGCAGCTCGTCGTGATGCTGAGATATCTGGCCAGGTAATGATTTTTTTTTAATGTTCTATATTGTATGTTTTTATTACTAATATCATTGAACTCCACTTCTTAGCAGGGACCCTCCAACAGATCCTAGCCACCACCAGCAAAGTTGGGGACTTTGTTGTATTTGATTTTGGGTTTCATCTTTCTCATACTTGTATTTGATTTTGGGTATCATCTTTCCTTTCTTTACACTCTTAAAGCATATTGTTGCTTTTAAGTTGCTAAGTTTGAGCAATTTGAGGTGTTTTGAGTTGAATGATTGAAGTGTTCAAGAAATGAATAAAACTTTCACATAAGTTGTGTTTATCTATTCCATTTTAATCAGCTCTAATGACAAAACTTTCACATAAGTTGGTCCAGGTAATGGCTTTCATTTCTTATTTGAAATGTCAAATGATCTTAGGTTCTTGATGGATTATATTTCTTTCTTTCTAAGACAACTTAGGTTCTTGATGGATTATATTCCTTGGAAGATATTTTCTCTCATGTTGCAGGAATGAAGTATGACCTGAGAAGATTTGAACGGGTATATTTTAGTAATTGTGTTAGGTGTCAACAATCATACCCCTCATAGCCTATTGTCAATTTTTTTTTGCTGGCTTTTGCTCTATTAGTTGCATGGAAAAATTCTCCTTTGGCTGGATTAGTTCATCTCTAGTGACTTATGATTAAATCCTGTTTGATGCAGGATATTTTGATTTAGAACTCAAGGGCACACACACACAAATGCACACACACAGATATATATATATATATATATATATATATGTGTGTGTGTGTGTGTGTGTGTGTGTGTGTTTTACCCACATAAATACACATGAAGATGAAAAAACTGGAGACAAAAGGAGCTAAAATAGAGCAAAATTTTCCAGAAATTGGACTTGTACTTTGCAGCCAAGACGTTCTGCAAAATTACAAAATTAATGTCTGGGGATGCCCTAGGATGCAACACTCCTCCCATAGCAGTTACTAATTGTTCCATTTTAACCTACAAAACATGAGCATGTACATGGACTATCACTAAAAAATTAAAATTAAAAATAAAATAATAAAATAATAAAAGGAAAGGTGCAGTGAATGCTATTAGTGGTCCAAGTATCAATGTATCGATCACCTTAAGAATATGAGTGTCTTTTCTATTTTGAACTCGTTCCAGTTAATATCCTTTATTCAAAATATAAACCAATAGATTCAAGTATATTGTAAGGCATAAGCATAATATGGATAATGTTAGAGCAACATTTGTCCTTTGTTCAAAGTATAAACCACTCGATCCAAGTATAATGTAAGGCATACACATAGTATGGATAATTTCAGAGCAACATTTAGAAAATCATCTCAGGTGATGACATATACTAAGTATTAACAAAGGTTAACAGAGATTATAACACTACACAAACAAGCTGAACTTACAACCAGGACAATGCAAGTGAATATTAAAGTCTTCAATAAGTATACACTGCAATTTAGTGGAAGATAATGTATGCATACCCTGCAGTATCTCACTCTCTCTCATGAGTCTTTGACCTGCTGTCCGATGTTTGTTTTAGTTTGAGCAGAGTCGATTCAATCTCACCATTGCTGTATCAGGCAGAGATGAGATCTTGCATGATGGTTTTCACTCTCCGAGTCACCATCTTGCTTAAAAGAGACGGTGATGATTCTATCTTGCTTTCGTTAGTATACTGAATTTCTGATTGGTCTCATAATTGACTGGCGTTTCAATACACTTGATGGTTGGGACTTGGGATCCGTAATAATGCTTAAGTGGTTCTAACAGTGTTTCACTGAGTATAACCTGCAGCTTCATGATGAATCAATAAAGAGATGACTAACAAACTCTTAATTGTTTCTCATTTGATACCATTTGTATCTTGGACCAACAGTAATGGTGGAGTGACTAGGAAATGTGCTGGTTGAGAATTATCTTTGGGTAGAGAAAGCTGCAGGATGTAATGTGAGTTCTAGACATAAAACTACTTTTACCACAAAAAACATATATTTCTGCTCTTTTAACTAATTAACTATCTTAATTATCAATTATGTCCCTATTTTATACATTGTATATGTAATCAAGGTTATCAAATCATGAATCAAATTGAAAATCGTTAGGGGTTAGTAGCTAGTTAGAATCGAACCACAATTGTGAATCGTAAATCGTAAAATTAATAATAATTTTAGTAGAAGTAGGGTTTGGGGTTTAGATTTTGGGATTTAACTTAGGAAAACTACTCTTTGTTGTTTAAAATACAAAGACATATCAAGGGAAAGCACATAGAGGTTTGGTACATGTGAGATGCACATTATTATGTGTATCTCACCTATAAGGAAGTTGTAATTTTGATGAGAGAATGGATAAAGATTTGCATTGATTTTAAAGATATGGATTTGATTTTAAAATCTAATCGAAGCTGAATTAGATTGATTTAGTTTCTATTTTTATCTTTATGAATTTTCTATTTAAATCCCTAATGGAGTCTCTTTGTAATCATCTAGAAATTATCAAAAAACTAAGTATTTCTTTATGGTATCAAAACAGGCGATCGGCCTGTGATTGTCCCACTACTTCATCACCCTTTCCGGCGGACGGCACCATTACCGTCTGGCGGGCACTACTTTCCATCGGCTATAACCCCTCTTTATATTAGTTTTTCTTTACTATTTTTTTTCCATTTCTTTTCTTCATTGTTAAATCTATTGTGGAAGCCTCCAACTGAAACCATTAAGTCCTTGAACAGTTTCAATTTGGATCTCTTGTATTTCCTTTTGACGCTACATTGTCCTTGCCAAATTTGTTTGTTCTTTTTATTCATTCTTTTGATAATATGGATGGTTTTCAATGTCAAACGAGCCTAATTTCTGTGGTGATGTGCCGCCTTAGTTTGATCCAAGAATACACCGTATCTTGGATCAAAAGGAAAGAGATAGAGAGAGAGAGAGAGAGAGAGAGAGAGAGAGAGAGAGAGAGAGAGAGAGAGAGAGAAGGTATTATGGTGGTGGTGGTAAAAAAAAAACTACTTGTTTGGCCCATGGAGGCCCCCTTTAGAGCTCATGATCCGTTTTTGGCGAGACCAAATGCAAGATCATAATGATCCAATTTTAGGCCTAAAGAGGCCCTTTTAAAGGCCCGTGACCCTTGCAGCAAGACCATAGGCAAGTTCATGGAGCCATTGATTAAAAAATGTCAATTTTATTGTCCAAGAGCCTATTCGGTCTATCGAGGCCCTTACCAATTGGGGTTACCCCTTCTAATGATCCGTCGTGGTCTAGCCCATTGAGGCCTATATTATTCTCTCTCTTCACACACTACAACATCGGCAACTACAAGAAAATGACAATTTGGTAATTGACCAGCTTGATAGAATTATCAGAGTCAAAATCATGCAAATTTACAAATTAGCATGAGTTTGAGGGAGAGTATAAAGACATATCAAGGGAAAGCACATAGAGGTTTGGTAATGTGAGATACACATTATCATGTGCCTCTTACTTATAAGGAAGTTGCAATTTTGATGAGAGAATTGGTAAAGATTTGCATTGATTTGAAAGATATGGATTTGATTTTAAAATCTTATCAAAACTGGATTAGATTGATTTAGTTTCTATTTTTATCTTTATGTATTTGTATTTAAATCCCCATTGGAGTCTCTTTGTAATCACTTAGAAATTATCAATAAAATCATTTTTTCTTCATAAAATACATAAACAGTAGTTCTTTATGTATATTTAATTGTTTTAGAGTACTATATTCTAGATAAACAAGGATCAATCGAGAAAAAAAGGAGATTGTTCAATAAAAAAGAAGAGGTCATTTTTCTTTGGTGTTTTAAAGTTGAATCGTTTGAATCATATAATTAAATCGTAAATCATAATATTCGATGTATAAATCGTAATATTCAAATAAAAGCCAATTTCTTCACTGATTTAAATTGATCTAGGGTCAAATCAAAATGAATCTTAAAATTCATACAATGAATCATAAGAGTTTAACAACATAATATGTAATTGCTGTGGGTGGGCGGGAGAGGATGGAAAGTAGAGAGAGATTTGGCTTCTTTCCATATGGCTAGTTTGTCTCTTTCCCCCTTCTAAATAATGCTTCTTCATATTCTAATTCCATTGAACAACCTTGATTGTTTGATAAATACCTCATTATTTCATATAAAATCACAGTTTCTTTTCTTCGTTTTGATCTTTTTCTTTGCTAGATCTTTGTATAGTACATGTAATGAACCGCGTAACTTGAGTGCAACTGCAAGTTGGTTTCTAAACTGTGTTATTGCTACTTTGATTTTCTTTTCAGAGATTTTTTATTATCTACTTTTGTTTACGGAGAAGTAAATTAAGAAATTGATTGATTATTCTTATTTCCTTTACCCAAATAAATTTTAATGGTGAATAATAATTGAGTTTTTGTTAGTGTTAGATGATGTGAGCCTGGTGTTTTTGTTATTGATGTCTAACTAAAGTTAAATATTTTAGAAATATTAGTAGCATGTTTGGCACTTGTAACAATCCTAAAAATGATAAATAAAATTTGTTTTAATAATAAGGGTATAATACTAATTTAATAAGATTCTAATATAAATTATATCCTCAAACACTTTCATACTTACTAATTATTAAATTTTATTCAAGTTATTGTATGAAGACCTTGTATGATCACATATCAAAGCATAATCTATTGTTTAAGGCTTAATTAATTAGCATTTTGGCTTAATTAATTAGTCTTGGGCTTTAATTAAAGAAATTGGGATTATTTAATTGAATTAGGCTTAAGTGATTAAGTATGGGGTTTAATTAAATTAATTAGTTATCTTAATGGGCTTAAGTAGCTTCCTTAAGGCCCAAACCAATAAAATTAAACTTTAAAATATAGGAAATTCGTTTTAAATTAAGTAACTTCTAGAATACTTGAGTTAGAATTGAATTAGGAGTCCCAAATAGCCTAAATTAGAAGCTTACTAGTTGTATTAGGACACTAGGTAGTTTCTAACACCTAACATTATAAAAAGAAGCCTTTTAGGTCAATCTAAACCTAGAAAAAGATAGGAAAACGTGAGAAGACTTTGGGAGAAGAGATCTAACATCTCTAAACCCTAGAAGCCTAGAGGATCAAGAAAGGAGAAGACTAGAGAATTATGCAGTTCATGTGAGTTTCCCTTTCAACTTCTTGTATATTTAAGTCTAAGCATGTGTTATAACATGAAGGAAATCTTATAATTGATTTGTAAACCCTTCCTCATGTTCTTATATATAAACCCAGTAATAAAGATTAAATAAAGATAGAGAAACCATCACTATCCGTTAAGAGACCGAAAAGAAGAAGAAAAGCTAGAGATTTATCAAGATCTGAAGTATCGATTAAATAACCAATGAAAATATTTTTAGATGATTTATTTTATATTTTTTTATGATTCCCCTGTTCATTAAGAACACAGTGCCTCAAATTTGAGGTGGTTTCGATAAGTATATAAAACTTTATGGCCAAAATACCCGACATACGTCAAAGTTGATAGCCTAGAAAACCCTCTCGGGTTAGCCTACTGACGAACTGTGGCATACCGCCAGTCTGTTGACAGCCTGCCGATAGTCTACCAACAGCCTACCAACAGCCCAATTTTTAAGACTTTTGACACCTTGACCATTTGGACACTTATATGAGGTAAATTTAGGTATTTTGAAGAGTTTTCAAGGTTGTTAGGATTGTATTACATGTTTTGACCTACCTATAACCCATAATTAAACCTATTAAATCCATAATCCTAAGATAAATTATTAAACCTAAAAGTGATTAGCTTGTTAAACTCATATCTAACCCTAATAGGCATAATATAGGAATGTCTAAATCATAATAGGATGAATGTCTGTGTTTTAATGATTGATTGTATATATGAGTGTTTAGTAGATGTTATGTGTAACTCTACATGTGTTGTATGGTAATATTGTGTGTGTGCATACCTTCATTCTTAAATAAAATAAACTCCACCATATATATCTATATCTAATTATGATTCATTCATCATATAAAAGTGTGTTATTTATACATATTTTATAGCCTTATGTGTGTTATTATAGTTAGAATCATGGGAATGTGACTTATGTGTTTACTTGATGAATATGATGTGTGTGAGCATGATATACTATGTTGATTGAATTGCATTTAATAATTAGGTCTTAATCTATATGTGGGCATTGTGACTTTGATTAAGTCCAATGAATTTGACTTGATACTTGGATTCTGATGAGGAATTACTAGATTTGATTTTAGTTGAGGTGATAGTAGAAATACTAGATACTTCTCTTGGTTTGTGTGTGGGGATATTTTTTCCATGATGGGACTGTTATTTTATTTTCACCCAAGGTGAGGGATATGCCTTGTATGGGGTCCCAAGAAACTTGTGGTAAGATGATAGGAGAGGGAGTGCACTTCCCAATAGCCGAATCATAAGGGAGAATTCTATTAGTAGATTGAGTAATGTATGGCTCACAAGGAATAATTCACATTGGTGAAGCCCCGGGATACGTCTCCGTGATAAAAAAATAAGGTATGAGGATTGTGCCCATTTGGTCACAAGCCCTTGAAACTGCGATGCACACGTAGAATAACTCCCTATTCTGGTCATGTATTTGGGGGATAGTTTTCATCTTGGATAGCCAGGGGTTGGTGTTGAGTATTGTGGAGACTGTCCGGTAGAGTGGGCAAGTTTGTCGGTTGAACAGGACACTATAGAGCGTTTGGAGCAATCAGAGGAATGATCGATCGCCGGTCGACTGGGCATGTTGGTCGGTCGATCGGCCCTCGTGGATTAAGACGCGTTGATTCTCTTTAATACTTGTCGTTTTTTTCCTTTGTAATTAGAGTGCGAGCGAGAAGCGCAAGAGAGAGAGAAAAACAGAGAGTTTTCGCAAGAGAGTTTTAGGGCTTTGAGAAAGTCCCACTCAAATTGTAAAACTTCATCAAAGAGAGTACATTATTGGTATGCTCCGTGGACGTAGGCAAGATCACCGAACCACGTAAATCTACGTGTGTTCTTCTTCTCTTTATTTTTGTCTTCCATATTTATTTGCTTTACTTGTTCTCTTGATTCATCGAATCTCAAGATCTGGGAACTCTTGACGAGAGTTTATTAGATTGATATAAGCGTGTTGGATCGATCTAAATCCCAACAAGTGGTATCAGAGCATTGGTTTGTGTGACCATTGGCACAAAAGATGTTTAACGAAATCCCTGTGAAAGGTTTTTATCGGTTTTGGTTCGAGTGGGAGCGATGACTTCAAAGAAGGAATCAAGTAAAGGAATAGAGAAGTTTGATGGCTTAAACTTCGGGTACTGAAAGACGCAGATAGAGGATTACCTCTACCTGAAGGATCTGTACCTACCATTGGGTGCGATGCCTTCAAGTATGAAGAAGGAAGAATGGGATGTGCTTGACAGAAAAGCACTCAGTACCATAAGGCTGACACTATCGAAGTCTGTTGCCTTCAATGTTAAGGTTGCGAAGACTACAACCTCTCTTATGCAGCTCTCTCTGAGATGTATGAACAGTCATCTGCAGTAAACAAGGTGCACTTGATACAGAAGTTGTTCAATCTAAAGATGGTCGAAGGTGAGAATTTCATAGAACATCTAAATAAATTCAATGAAATTGTCGACCAGTTAACAATAGTTGATATTGAATTCAAGGATGAGATTCAAGCATTGTTGATTCTTAGTCAGTTGCCTGAGAACTGGAATGGCATGGTTAATGAGATCAGTAGCTCTGCCGGAAAGACAACATTGAAGTTTGATGATGTGGTCAGTATGATCATGACTGAAGATATCCGAACGCAATCAGATGAAACTTTCACTTCACGATCTGTATTGAATATGGAGAACAGAGGCAGAAACTCCAAGAAGGGCTCAGATCGTGGAAGGTCCAATTCCAACAATCATCGATCAAAGTCTCGATCCAAGAACATTGAATGTTGGAATTGTAGTAAGAAAGACTACTTTAAAAATCAGTGCAAAGCTCCAAAGATAGAGAAGGAAGTAGAGAAGAAACCTGAGGCGAATGTTGTTTCCGAAGATTGAGATGATGTTTTGATATGCTCTTTGGAGAGAAAGACAAACTCTTGGGGTGCTAGATTCTGAAGCATCTTTTCATGCTATCTCAAGCAGCGAATTCTTTATGAGCTATGTACCTGGTAACCTAGGGAAGGTTTATCTTGATGATGATCAACCATGCTATGTGGTTAGCAGGGGAGATGTGTAGATCAACCTGAATGGGTCTGTATGGAAATTGAAGGATGTGACACATCCCTGACTTGAGAAAGAATCTGATCTCAGTAGGACAATTGGCAAATGAAGGTTATGTCACAACCTTCAATGGCGATAGCTGGAAGGTTTCCAAAGGCGTAATGTTCATTGCACGTGAAAAGATGAGTGGCACTCTCTACACGACGATTAATGCACATGGATCAATTGCAGTTGTTGATTGCAAGGAGGACCCAAACTTATGGCACCAGAGGCTCGGACATATCAGTGAGAAAGAACTTAAGGTTATGCACTCCAAAGGGAAACTACCAGGGCTTCAGTCAGTTGATGTGAACTTGTGTGAAAGTTGCATCTTCGAGAAGCAGAAAAGGATGAGTTTCAAGAAAGATGGCAAACCAAGAAAGCAAGAGAAGCTTGAGTTTATTCACACTGATGTCTTGGGACAGTCACAGTCTCATCCATTGGTGGCAAGTCTTATTTTGTGACTTTTATTGATGATCACGCTAGAAAAGTATGGGTGTTCTTCTTGAGACAGGAATTCGATGCGTACGAGACGTTCAAGAATTGGAAAGCCATGGTGGAGAATGAGACAAGTTTAAGAATCAAGAAGTTGAGATCAAATAATAGTGGTGAGTATGAAGACACCGGATTCAAGAAATTCTGTTATGAGAATGGAATCTGATTGGAGAGGTCGTTACCGGAAACTCCACAGCAGAATGGATTGGCAGAACGAATGAACCAGACATTGACTGAGAGAGCCAAAAGCATGCGTATCCAGGCAAGATTACCCAAGCAGTTCTAGACAGAAGTAGTCAACATAGTAGCCTACCTAATCAACCGAGAACCATCAGTATCATTGGCTCACATGTTACCCGAGGAGGTATGGAGCGGCAAGGAGGTAAAATTTTCCCCTTTGAAAGTTTTCGGATGTGTTTCTTATGTGCATATCAGTGACCATGTCAAGAGTAAGCTTGACCCTATGTCACTGAAGTGTACTTTTATTGGATACGGTGGAGATGAATATGGATACCGGTTTTCGGATGACCAGGTAACCAGAAGCCGAGATGTTATCTTCAATGAAAGGGTGATGTACAATGACAAAAGCGCGGTGCAGTCCAGTGGCACAACACAAGAAGATCCAACATATGTTGAATTGGATGATATTCCAGAGAACTGTGTAGCACAACAAACAGTTGAGAGTTCACAATCAGAAGAACATACACCGCAGAGTAGCACACAACAGAGTGGTGCACTGCAGAATCCTGCTCCTGTACCTAGGAGGTCTTCTTGGCCTCATGTTCCAAACAAAAGGTATTTGAATTACTTGTTGCTTATAGATGCACGTGAACCTAAATGCTATGATGAAGCATGTCAGGTAGCGGATGCTAGCAAGTGGGAGCCTGCCATGAATGATGAGATGAAGTCCTTTTCTCCAACAATACCTAGGAACTAGCTGAGTTGTCTGAGGGAAAGAAAGCTCTACACAACAAATGGGTGTATTGAATAAATGAGGAACATGATGGTTCTAGGAGATACAAGGGGAGATTGGTGGTCAAAAGCTTTCAGGAGAAAGAGGGAATTGACTACATCGATATTTTCTCATCGGTTGTGAAGCTGACAACCATTCGGTCGGTTTTGAGCATTGTTGCAGCAGAGGGTTTGCACCTTGAGCAGTTAGATGTGAAAACATTTTTCTCCATGGTAATCTAGAGGAGGAAATATATATGCAACAACTAGAGGGTTTCCTAGTGAAAGGAAAATAGAAGCATGTATGAAAACTGGAGAAGAGCTTGTATGCAAACTGGAGAAGAGCTTGTACGGTTTGAAACAGGCTCCGAGGCAATGGTATAAGAAGTTTGACAACTTCATGCAAATAAATGGCTACTACAAGTGCAACGTTGACCATTGTTACTATTTCAAAAGGTTTGAGTCCAGTTATATCATTTTGATACTTTATGTCAATGATATGTTAGTGGATGGTTCAGGTATGGACAAGATAAAAAATTTGAAAAAGTAATTTTCAAATGAATTTGACATGAAAGACTTGGGTGTAGCGAAGCAGATTCTAGGAATGAGGATTAGCAGGGATAAGCAAAGAGGTACTTTGCAGTTATCTTAGGCAGAATATATTGGCCATGTTCTAAAGAGATTTGGCATGAGTGATGCCAAGGAAATCAGTACACTGTTGGACAGTCATTTCCAACTATCCAAGGATCAGTTTCCAAAGACAGATATAGAAAGAGAGTTCATGGCCAAGGTTCCATATGCCTCAGCCATTGGAAGTCTTATGTATGTCATCGTTTGAACAAGACTAGATATTGCTCATGCAGTGGGAACTGTGAGCAGATTCATGTCCAATCCAGGGAAGCATCACTGGGAAGCAGTGAAGTGGATACTGAGGTATCTACGAGGCACTATAGATAAATGCCTATGCTTCAGAAGGGGTGAGCTGAGACTATAGGGATTTGTAGACACAAACATTTAGTTTGATTTCACAGATACAAAAGATTGTTGTTTTATACACTACAGAGGAAAAATACGTGGTAGTAACCGAGGCTAGCAAAGAGATGATCTGGTTACAGAGATTGTTGGCAAAGTTGGGTTCTAGGCAAGTGAAGAATGTTTTGCATAGTGATAGTTAGAGTGCTATACATCTAGCAAAGAACTTAGCATTTCGCTCAAGAACCAAGTACATTGGATTACGTTATCAATTCATCAGATCTCTTCTAGAGGATGAGGTGTTCGCACTTGTGAAGATCCAAGGTAGCAAGAATCCAACTGACATGTTAACCAAGACAGTGACGACAGAAAAACTGGAGTTGTGCTGTAGTGACCCTAAACCAGAAATAAATATAATAATTAATTTGAGATTAATTAAATAAATTAAATAAGAATGAATGAAATCCAAACTTAATTTAATTGCATTATTTCTTTAATTAATACAGAAACTTGAATTAGTGGACATTAGAAGGAATAATCATTGGGTATTTTTCAAAAAATTAATTGGTGTTAAATTATAAGCTAAATAGATTAAGGGGGTTAGTTTGTAAACAAAAATATTTGTTTTGGGGTCTAAGTGTAATAAGGATGATTGTTGGGTATTAATTGAAATTTTAAAACTGTTTTTCAAATTTTGGAACGCAAGGCAACGTGGGTGTCGTGGGGTTGGAAAGTGAGAGGTGGAAGGACGGTTACCATATTCCTTTCCCTCACTTTCCACCTCATTGAGAGTTATCTTTGGAGAGCTCCTTTGTGAGAGAATTAGAAGAAGAGAGTAGAAAGCAAACCCTAGCCGTCCTAGTGCAAGGGAGAAGAAGAGGAAAATAGGAAGAAGAAAAGAAGAAAATGGAGGAAAACCAAAGAAATCGCATACTTGAACGGCATACGGTAAGTCACATTTATATATAATCAACATGGATTATTGTGATTGTTCTTATTGTTTGTGGTTTGGATTTACACTGTGTGTGTGACGTTAAATGCATGATTTATTCTTTTGATTCGTGTTAATGGATGAACTAACGTGCTCTGAATGATTTAATAATGATTTAAATAGTTTATAAGTGTTTTCTAGATGATTTCGGATCAAAGGTATTTAATTCTTGGGGTTTGGGGACGAATTTGGAATTCTATCCCATGATCTATTAGCAAGCACCAGTACATCGGCCAACCTGCCGATAGGGACTAAAAATACACAGGGAGGGTCCGTCGGCAGTCACCGGTACACCAGCCAACCGACAGGGAGTAAAAATACACAGGGAGGGTCCATCGGCAAGCACCGGTACACCAACCAACCTGCCGATAGGGACCTGTTTTGAGGGTGTTTAGTTGCTAAAGGGGGTGTACCATACCTACCAAGTCATCTATGAACTAAACTAAATATATAGTTGGACTATTGAGATTCAGAGATAGTCTATGGCCTTTGACCCACCCGTGTGGGACCTACTTGGCTTTCCACGGCACACCGACCAACCTGCCGACCAGAATTGAATGTTGGGGTTTAGATTCCATTTGTTTGGTTATTGGTACCATAGACCCTTGGTAAAGTTATACTAGGTTTGTGACTGATTTAGTGTGATTGTGTACCAATGTTATCCATTAGTTGGTAATTTTAATTGGAAATTCAACGTACTTGTGAAAAGGATACCCGTGATGGTATCCGGCAGATTATTCGTATGTATGGGCGCACAGGTAGCTTCTGAAGGGTATTATCACTTGAAGTCATACGAACTTGTGACTAGGATACTTATGATGGTTTCCGGCAGATTATCCGCGTGAATGGGCGTGCAGATAGTTTCTGATGGGGATTATCATTAGAATCCTAATGTGATGGTTGCATGCATACTAGGATGATGTGAAATGTTAATTGAGACTGGGAGGTGAAACTAGAGGTTTCCTTGCGAGGTTCCTATGAGTTATGGTGAATAGTCCTCGAGTGACCCATCCATGCATTCATTATGCATAAGGAACAAATATGAAAAATAGATAGGGGAATTGAGCCTTGTAGGTTGGAATTCCTACGAAACCATGGCGTACGCATGGGATGTAAGAGAGTAGTATCCAGCTGTATTAAAATGGATGCCTAGTAATTGTTATTACTTGATAAGAGAGTGTCGTCCAGCTGTAGTAAAATGAATGCCAAGGTAACTTGGAACCGACTGATCACTAGGATAGGAAATTGCATTAGTTGACATTCATACAATGTGTGTTGCACTACTTGTATTCGACCATCATTTTATCCATTAGCATTCATTCATCTTATCATTCACTATGTTTCTGCATTTATTAATATTCTTCCTTTAGACTTACTGTTTTCAGTATTCATGTAATGAGGTGGATAGAGTGCTAAAACTTGGCTAATGATGTGGTATTTACTATATATTATTCTCTTTTAATTGTATCATATTATCGTTGTATTTGGTTTTGGACTAACGATGTTCCATGAGGATTGGTGACAGTTATGGTTCTTACTGGGCAGTCTAAACTCACGCAACTTTTCATTTTGCAGGTTGAGATGTGACAGGGAATGGTTATGGACTAGATGTTGTTATCTTTTCATTTCAGACTTAGAACTTACAAGTGGATTGATTTGTGGATGTAATAAGATTATGAAATTTTCTGAGTTATAGTTTACTGTGAGCTAGACTCGTTGACTATTCTAAAGTCATTAATTCGATGCAATTGGTTCTATTTTGCTTCCGCCCTCTGATGGTTTAATAAAAGTAGTTTATTATTTTTAGTACCTTGTGAATGTTACGGTGATCCACATTCCTTGGTGAGAATTCGAAGGTCTCACCTTGAGATTCGTGCCGCTCACATAGGGATTTGTGCCATGGGATCCGAGGCGTGATATGTGCTCAGCTTCAGTGAGTCTTCAAGCTTGAGGAAATGGATGAGCGCACCATTATGCACCAATCGTTGTTGGAGTTGTTTACTTCTAAGCTACAGTCTCCAAGTGGGAGATTGTTGGGTATTGTGGAGACTGTCTGGAGACCGTCCGGTCGACCGGGCAAGTTTATCGATCGACTGGGACACTATAAAGCGTTTGGGGAGATTAGAGGAATGATCAGTCGTTGATCGATCGGGCATGTTGGCCATTCGACCAGCCATCGCGAGCTAGCTCTCCGGTCGACCAGGTATGTTGGCCGGTCGACCGACCATCGTGGATTAAACCGCGTCGATTCTCTTTAATACTTGGTGTTTTTCCCTTTGTAATTAGAGTGCGAACGAGAAGCGCGCGCGCACGAGAGAGAGAGAGAGAGAGAGAGAGAGAGTTTTAACAAGAGAGTTTTAAGGCTTTGAGAAAGTCCCTCTCAGATTGTAAAACTTTATCAAAGAGATAGTGGATTATTGGTGTGCTTCGTGGACCAAGATCGCAAAACCACGTAAATTTATGTGTGTTCTTCTCTTTATTTTTGTCTTCCATATTTATTTGCTTTACTTGTTCTCTTGATTCATCGAATCTCAAGATTTGGGAAGTCTTGACGAGAGTTCATTATATTGATCGACGCGTGTTGGATCGATCTAAAACCTAATAGTTGGATCTAGTGTGTGACACACACTATTCGAATGCCAAACAATATACATTGCATTTCATGTTATTTTGTTATAGTCTTGTATATGATGCACATTGACTTACATGTTATCATATAGAGTTAGGCATATTAGTATAGGACCAAGTTGTATGAACTGACACAGAAACCAAGATGAGAGATAACTGCATTATGTGGTGTGTATATATTGCTCATATCTATGAGATATTACTCATTATTACATCAATTATTATACCATAATTATTATTTTCTCATAACATGTGTTTTTGAATAAATACCCTAATTTGAAGGGCTTACTCACTCGAGATTTCAACTTAAGTAAACTTTTTTCTTTAATATCATAACATACTACTAACCCGTTTAATGTCCTAACACATTCTTAAGATCTGAAAATGTTATACATTCCAATTCTTCTTACTCATTTTATTTTTATAAGATCAAATGGTTGTTAATAAGTGTCGTGGTCTCCTAGTAATCTAAGTTATGCATGTGCCCTGCATGAGAAGAATCCAACTAATTTACATTAAATTTTTATCAGTGGTTGGGGGCTTTGATCATATGGATATTGTTTATGTACTTAAAATAAGTGTTTCTTTAAAGTTTTATATATATATTGAATTTCTTAATGAGTGTTTTCATGGAGATGACAGGCAGAAGAGACAGCTTCAGTTCATCAAGTAGGAAACCCAGTGGAAGGATCCTTGTCATTTCCAGAAGCTTCAGCAGTAATAGCAGAGACTGTTCAGAGGGAAGAAGGGCTATAGTAGAGTAGAGTATGGTTTTTTTTCCCATTAGAAGCTTGCATGAACTCTTCCAACAAAAAATCCTCATTTTCAGATGCTTCAATTTTAACAGAAGTCGTTGGTCAAGATCCTTTTACAAGTTTTCTTGATTTATCTCTTAAGCTTTCCTTTCCAAAAAAGGAAGATATTTATATTTTATTGTTTCTCAGTTGCTTGTAATGAATTAACCAAAGCCAAACCACAGGACATTGCTTTTAACCATCTGACTGATGACTCTTTTTTCTTCTAGAACTTTCGTCTAAGTTTTTCAAGAGATTTTAAAGTGAAAAAAAAAATAAAAAATAAACTGGAAAAACAAATAGTTAAATTCATTGATACATTTGATGAAGTTGTAATTTGAAACATTTGATCTCTTCAATGAACAAATTAGATGGTGGTTTCCAATCCTTTCCAAAAACAAGAAGCATGTTTAAATCTAATAGTCAATACACTTATATTCTTCAGCCCCATATCCTATTTTTCTCCTTCTAATTAGAAGGTGAAGGTTTTAGACGTCTCGGATCATGTATTTTGATGCACACGAATCCGAATCTGTAGCGAAAAATCTCTATTGAATTGAAAAATGTTTTACGTTTGAATATGTGATTACGAGAACCACATACAATGAATCCACACTTAATCGATTTAGAGCTTTGTATGGAACCATAATAGGAAAACCAGATCTCTGTAAGAATAAGAGATGAAGAGAAGAGAGAGTTCTCTAGGGGTGGATTTCCAAAAACTTGAATAGTAACTTTTGGGTAGGGAGGAGGAGTCTTCTACACATAGAAGACTCAACTCAACTCCTCCTAGGACTATCACCTAATCTCACTAGGAGAGAGTTATCCATATCCACACTTCTAATCGAGTATGGACGTTCAATTAAGTGGGGACATGTGTCGGCCCAAATGGGTCATGCCAACAGGGTTAAATCTTCTATTTTTAAGTTCAGATTTGAAGTTGCTATACAACTACTGTGATTCTGTTATGAAGTTGAGATTTGAAGTTTACTATAAAAGTACTGTAAATTTGTTTTGAAGTCCAGATTTGAAGTTTTCCCTAACAACTATAATTCTGTTTTAAAGTTTGCTCTATAATTTTGTTTTGGAAGTTCAGATTTAATGTTTTCCCTAAAAACTATAATTCGGGTTTGCAGTTCAAATTTGATGTTTTTCCTAAAAACTATAATTATGTTTTGAAGTTCAGATTGAAGTTTGATGTAAAGATATTGTGATTCTGTTTTGATGTTCATGAAAAATTTCAACAAAATTTAAAACATTGACATTAATTAATAAATAGATATGATTGTAAATGAGTCAAACCGAGCTTTGTCCAACTTGACTCAGGCTAGTAAACACAGTTCAAGCTCGTTATAAAAATTTGGGCTCAGGCTCGTTAAAATATTTTAGGTTCAAGCTCACAACTCGCATAAAGCTCAGTTTGTTACAGACTCAGCTTGTCTTAGATTAGTCCAAATACATTAATATTATAATTAATTATTATTATTATACATAACATAATATATATTAATATATGTTTAATATTAATATATAATATAAGATATAGGAATATAGATGTATAATTTCATAAACAAACCAAGCCTGAGCTTTAGTCGAGTCGAGCCTACCCAAGCTCGAATCAAGGTCAGTAAGTTAATGAGCTTTTTTTTCGGTCTCAGGCTTGACTCGTATAGAGCTCAAGTTCCGTGCATACGAGTCTTAGGTATAATATTTATTTAAAAAGAAATGTGTAAGAGTGTAATTTAAAAAAATTAAAATAGACATACATAAAAATAAATGAGTATAACATTGTAATTTTAAAAACTATATACATAAAACAGTAATTTTTAAAAAACTAAAAAACCTGTGGAATTTTAAGGTGGCCAACATGTAACGCCACTCCACTCAAAGAAGGTAGAATGGCACTACTTAATGAGGGTTTACAAAACTTTGGGGCCATGGCCACCCACGCCCCTGGCTCCGCCCCTGTCTCTATGATACAATTGGGGATACACAATTATTTTATATTAAATTTAATCTTAGAAGAAAGGGTCTTTAGGTTATTGTGTGGGCTTTTCTTATTGAAAGTCACATCCTATTGTAGTTAGGCAGATACAATGAATGGAATAATGTTGTTAAGAAGATCAATGGATGCCTGCCAACCTATCACCATCTTGAAAAAACAAGTGAGCCAGTTGGGTCTTCGCTACAAAGAATGTCATACAGCTGTTTAACTTGAGCCATATACATAATAAACAAGCAGAACCTTAACAATCATTCAATTAATTTATGAGCAAGGAGAATATTGATTTCACTTTATGGTGTTAGAATATACTCCAAGCAAATCGTAAAAGAGCAAACAAATACTCTAATTTAAGATATCAATCTAACTTTGTAGATGTATATGATAGATATGCTTGAATGCATAGTATCTGATGAGATAAAGAGAGAGAAGAGAATATCACTATTGCCAAAAGGCAGAAAGTTGTTCTGATGAATATGAAGAAGCATTATTTAGAAGGGGGAAAGAGACAAACTAGCCACATGGAAAATGAGAAAGAAGCCAAACCTCTCTCTCTACTTCCCATCCTCTCCCACCCACCCATTCCCAGAAATTACATATACAAATGTAAATATATAAAACATAGAGATATAATTGATAATTAAGATAGTTAATTAGTTAAAAGAGCAGACAAATATGTTTTTGTGTTAAAAGTAGTTTTATGTCCACAACTCACCCTTCATCCATAGAACAGACAGTATTGATGTTCATCTCCCAACTTCATCAAAATATCCTGCATCAAACAGGATTTAATCTGAAGTCACTAGAGATGAACTAATCCAGCCATAGGAGAATTTTTCCATGCAACTAATAGAGCAAAGCCAGCAAGAAAAATTGACAACAGGCTATGTTTGAGTTGTTAGGGGTATGATTGTTGACACCTAACACAATTACTAAAATATACCTGTTCAACTCTTCTCAGGTCATACTTCATTCCTGACTCATGAGAGAAAATATCATCCAAGGAAATTTCACTTCAGTTCATACAGTGTCAAGGGGGACTAGATTAAGTTGTCTCAGAAAGAAATATAATCCATCAAGAACCTAAGACCATTTGACATTTCAAATAAGAAATGAAAGCCATTACTTGGACCAACTTAAGTGAAAGTTTTGTCATTAGAGCTGATTAAAATGGAATAGAAAAACACAACTTATGTGAAAGTTTTAATCAGTTCCTTAACACTTCAACCATTCAACTCAAAACCCCTCAAATCGCTAGAACTTCGTAATTTAAAAGCAACATTATGCTTTAAGAGTGTAAAGAAAGGAAAGATGAAACCCAAAATCAAATACAACAAAGTCCCCAACTTTGCTGGTGGTGGCTACGATCTGTTGGAGGGTCTGCTAAGAAGTGGAGTTCAATGATATTAGTAATAAAAACATACAATTTAGAACATTAAAAAAAAACCATTACCTGGCCAAATATAAAACTGTGGAACATGTTCCTAAGCTCTAATATCTCAGCATCACACCGAGATGTGTCCTCCCACTGGGATTTCATTGCCTCACCCAGTAGTCTAAGTAGGGATCAGGCCTAATCCACAAGCACAGACACACACACGTCTCTCAGGTTCCATATCCTGAAAGAATACATCACCATGGGTCGCACTGTTCTGTGACCCCTCCGGTTCCTGCAATATGAGGTTTTCATGTGACGTTGCAAAATACATCACTAAATAATATGAAATACATACCACTAATTCGACTAGTCGTGTAATCCGAGAATACATCAATATACGGTATCAATCTAACAGTACGGAGTTTAAAACCATAAAGATTGTGGGCACTACATTTTGACATGTCTAGTTCGACAACCATCAGTACTCACCATTTGATAGATTCCATTACATTGATCAAATATTCCAATGATTAGCTTGATGAAACAAGTTAACCATATCTAAGTTTGATCCAATAAAAAAAATTTGTGCCAATGATTAGTTTGATGAAACGATTTAACTAAGTTTGATCCAATAAAAAAAAAATTGTATATCCCAATTTGATATGAATATATGACTTGGATTGGATCGTCAAACTATAAAATCTTTACCAAATCCGACATTTTTGGATTGGATTCAATCATTCAAGATCATGGTACAATTTTAAATTAGATCAAACCTTAAGCAGATCGAATAGTAGTATATCCCAGATTCGATTATGACTCATATTTGGCAATCAGATTGTTGAATCATTAAACTTTTACCAAATCTGATATTTTCCGACCCAATTCGCATCATGATCCAGTCTATACAAGCCTACTAGCAGGTCTTGTTAGAAATAAATGGCATTATTGTAATAGCATTAGTTTTAGTCTATGGGTATAAAACCCAAGTTGTGGACACTAAGTAATTAATTAATCAAAATCTTTTTTCTTCTAATTTTTCTGTTAATTTGGTATCAAAGCCTAACCCTAACCCTAACCCTAACCCACCTTCCACCACCATCGTCGCCGTCCACCCTCTTCTCTCTCACACGCGACATCGCACCGTCCCTTCTCCTTCTCTCTCAAGCGCAACACCACCACCGCACCGCCCTTCGCCTTCTCTCTCGCGCGCGACAGACCCCCCCATCTCCTCTCGTTCGCGCGACCACCCTTGTTGGGTGCCCTAGGTTTGTTCCTTCTCTGCTATTCAGAGCAAACCTAGGGTTTTACCCCTAGCGTGGGTTGTTGTGGTTTTGGGAAACACAGTTTGGTCACTTTGTGACTTGTTGATGATCTAGAAGGTTTTTGTAACATTTTTTTTCCCTTTTTCCTGTCTGTCGGATTTTTTTGTTTGGATTCTTATGGCAGAATCTCTTGGTTCCCGTTCTGATTTGGCACCTCCCGTGTCCGGTGGGAGAGTTACTAGTGTCCTGTTGAATGAACGCAATTTCGCTGCTTGGTCTCGGTCCTTGACGTTGTTTATTGGTGGTCGAGGTAAGTCTGCTTGGCTTTTGGGAAAAGCTTCACGTCCGGCTAATAATGATCCCAAGGCGGATCAATGGGATATTGACAATTGCCTAATCTTGAGTTGGATATACGGATCTATGGAGCGGGATATTTTTAATATGTTCATTTATCATGAAACTGTTGATAGTCTCTGGAAATCCTTGACTGCGATGTATGCTCATTCCTGGGATGAGGCTCGATATTTTGAGTTGTTTCAGGAGTTCGCTTGTGCCACTCAGGAGAGCCTGTCTCAGTTTTTTGGGTACTTACAGACTCGTTGGGATGGCTCAGTATGATTCAGTCTGTGATTTTGGGACGATGGCATCTGTGGCTGTCAAGAAGTTGGATCGCCTCCATACTTACTCATTTCTTATGGGGCTTAAGCCCGAGTTTGAGTATCTCCGCACCCAAATACTAAACGCAACTCCAGTGCCATCCTTGATGGATGTATTTGCTAAGATTGACCTGGAGGAACGTCGGGGCCTTATTTCCACTTCTATAGCCCTACCTATCAGTGGAGGGGTTTCTGATTAGATGGCTTTCGCTACTTCTGTGGGTCAGTCAAGTGCTCGATCTTCTGATGGAAAGAGGGTTTATCATCACTGTGGTAATGCTGGGCACCTAAAGGAGACATGCTGGAAACTTCACCCTGAGTTGAGCATACAGTTCCGAAAGAAGTTGGAACCCCCTCCTAGAGCTGCTGCAGTTGCCGAGACTTCAGAACTTCCTGCTCCTTCGCTCTCAAGTGGCAAAACTTCAGGCACAGATGGCCTTAATGGTATCACCAGGCTCTGCTCCAGCTCCTACGCCTCCCATTCCCTCAGCTGCCTCCACTACTACTTTATCCTCAGGTATCCCTACTGCTTTCCATGTTCGCTCTGAGTCTCCTTCATGGGTTCTAGACTTTGGTGCAAATGATCATATGACGGGTGAGTTGTCATTTTTTTCCTCACCTTTGATTTCTACACATAGATCTGTATGTTTAGCTGATGGCTCTGTTACTACTATTAGTAGTGAGGGGAGGATCAAACTCTCACATGATATTACCCTTTCCTCCGTCTTTCATGTTCCCAAATTTGCTTTTAACGTCTTATCTGTTAGTCGTCTTGCCAAATTCTTTGATTGTGTTGTCATTTTCTTATCTGATTGTTGTTTCTTATAGGACCGAACTTCGAAGAGGATTTTTGTCAAGGGATATGAGCGCGATGGGCTATACTACTTCGGGGACCCACCACCTTCTTCATGCTTTGCGAGCAACTACCACAACTGTGTTTGATTTTTCCTTTTTTGCTTCTGCACGAGACATTCATTTGTGGCATGTCCGTTTAGGCCATGTCAACTTTCAGTACTTATGTTTGTTGTTTCCTAGTTTTTCTGTTGCTTGCAAACAATCTCAGTTTAAATGCCATGTATGCGAACTTTCGAAACATTGTCGAAAGCCTTATATTTCTCGTATGTATCGTGCTCCTGCTATGTTTGATTTAATTCAGTTTGATGTTTGGGGGCCCTCCCCGATCACTGCTAGGTCTGGTCAGAGGTAGTATATTACTTTTATTGATAACTTTTCTAGGTGTACTTGGGTTTACTTACTCAAGCAAAAATCTGATGTGTTTGTTGTCCTGTGCTAGTTTCTTACTATGGTTAAAACCCAATTCTCCACTATAGTTCGGAGTCTTCTAACTGATAATGGGGGGAATACATTACAAATGATTTAGTGGTTCACTTCTCCAAGCTGGGTATTCTTCAACAGCTCACTTGTCCTTATACACCTGAGCAAAACGAGGTAGTTGAACGCAAAAAACGTCATCTTATGGATGTTACCCATTGTCTCCTTTGGGGAATGTCTGTTCCTAAGTCTTTTTTGTATATGGCAGTGCTTACAGCTACCTACCTAATTAACTGGGTTCCTAGCAAAATCCAGGGAGAATCTTCTCCTTTTAGTATTCTTCAGCCCGATAAACCCTTGTTTCCACTTCCCCTTAGGATTTTTGGGTGTGTCTGTTTTGTTCAAGATAAGCGTCATTCTCGAACAAAGCTTGAATATAAGTCAATTCGATGTGCTTTTATGGGCTATTCTTCCTAATCTAAGGGGTATAGGTGTTTTGATCCTTCCTTTGGGCGTATGATAAATTCTCTAGATGTCACTTTCTAGGAGACTACATATTTCTTTACTAGTCCCGATGCCACATGCAGCCTGCACCCTTCTTCTGATGAGCTTGTCCTCTGTCTTATTCCTGTATTCGATGCTCCTACTGGTGTTAGTGATGTTGCTCGTACTGATGTTAGTGATGGCTCTCTGGATACTTTATCTCCTGTTGCCGGTCCTCCTGTTCTCCAGTATAGCCATCATTCTCAGTCTCCCATGCCGGTCTCCTCTTTGAATGAAGATACTCTCTCTCCTTCCTCCTCTCTATCACCCCGATGGTACCCTCCCCAGGACCGTCATCCTCCTACTCGTCTTAATTTATCATATAGCACTAACCATCCTATTGACCGTCATATTTCGTATAGTGCTCTGTCTGCTTCTTTTCAGAGATTTCTTGGGACAATTGAATCCACTTCCATTCCGCGCTCTATCAGGGAGGCTCTTTTAAGTCCGGCATGGACTGCAGCTATGCAGGAGGAAATGTGGGCTTTGTAGGCCAACCACACTTGGGATTTGGTTTCTCTTCCTAAGGGGGAGACGACAGTAGGGTGCCGATGGGTGTTCAGTGTCAAACATAATGTAGACGGGTCTGTCAATCACTTTAAAGCCCGGCTTGTTGCTAAGGGCTTTACTCAAGTGTCTGGCAAGGATTTTACCGCCACCTTTGCTCCTGTTGCTAAACTCACCACCATTCGGCTGTTGATCTCCCTTGCTACTTCTCATTCCTGGCCCCTGCATCAAATGGATGTTAAGAATGCCTTCTTGAATGGGGACTTAGATGAGACTATTTATATGGATCTTCCTTCAGGTTTTTCGATCTGAAGGGGAGTTTGCTGGCATGGTTTGTTGATGGAAGAAGTCGTTGTATGGTTTGAAACAATCTCCTAGAGCTTGGTTTGTCCGGTTTAGTGATGTGGTTCTCAACATGGGTTTTTTGAGATGCTATGATGATCACACTTGTTTCGTCTGGAGCAATTCTGTAGACCAATGTGTGATATTATTTGTTTATGCTGATGATATTATCATAACTGGCGATGATGACATTGGGATTACTCGTGTCAAGAGAGATCTTAGTTCTGCCTTTAACACAAGGACTTGGGTGGCTTGAAGTATTTTCTGGGTATAGAAGTTGCACGATCTAAGCGTGGTATTTCTCTCTCTCAACAGAAATATGCCTTAGATCTCTTAAGTTATACTGGGATGACAGGATATAGATCAACATCTGCTCCTATGGACCTGAATGTAAAGCTGTCAGCTGAGTTTGGTGATCTTTTGTCTGATCTGTGTGTCTATCAACGATTAGTTGGGAGGCTCATCTACCTAACCAATACCCGGCCTGATTTAGCCTTTGTCGTTAGCTTGGTGAGTCAGTTTATGCATGCACCTCGAACCACTCACATGGATGCAGTTTATCACATTTTGAGATATCTTAAGTTTTGTCTGGGTCTTGGCTTTTTTACAACTCAAACATTTCTAATGATATCTCATGTTTTACTGATGACGACTATACTAGGTCAAAAACCGATAGGAGATCTACTTCTGGAATTTGTTTTTTTTTATGAGAACCATTTTCTTTCCTGGAAAAGTAAGAGGCAGTTAGTGGTTTCCCGATCTTTTGCATAGGTTAAGTATAGGGCTATGGCCCAGGGCACTTGTGAGATTATGTGGCTTCACTCCATTCTCGGGGAGCTAGGTTTTCCAGCTCGGTTACCTTCGACACTATATTGTGATAACAAGTCCATAATTTGGCTTGCGTCTGATTCGGTTCTGCATGAGAGAACCAAACATATTGAGATCGATGTTCATGTCATTCGGGAGAAAGTCCAATCTAGTGCTATAGTTCCCAAGTTTGTGCCATCTTCTGAACAGACAACAGATGTCCTCACAAAGCCTGTGGGACCTTCTCTTCTTAGAACCTCTCTTCACAAGCTAGGCATGATCTACATCTTTGCTCCAGCTTGAGGGGGAGTGTTAAAAATAAAGGGCATTATTATAATAGCATTAGTTTTAGTCTATGGGTATAAAACCCAAGTTGTTGACACTTAGTAATTAATTAATCAAAATCTTTTCTCCTCTAATTTTTCTGCTAATTGGTCTTTATACCCCAACTAAAACAGGTGGGAGATACCAACCTATAGTTACTCAACCCAATCAAAGATACTTGAATCCAAACCCATTTTCCTAATACTAATTTTTTTTTCTTAAAAAAAAAAATTAATAACAAATAATCATATCAGACAACACCACATAAAATGCTAAATCATATGATTATTACATTGAACCATATTATGTATAAATAGCATTAGACAATTAAAGTACATATATGATATAATAGCCCATCAGGTTAAATGGAATGAAACTTATCCATAGATTTGTGAGATGAAACAACCCACTCTAACCCGCAAATAAATTGAAAATATGAACCCCACTACATAAATAGGATGGGTTCATGTTGACCATCTCTAACCAAGAAATAGAAACAATAAACCAGAACCCAACCCAAAATAGGCTTTTCAATGGTTTTATTTTATACTAAAGTTATTCATTTACTAAGATTTATTTATAGTTATTGTGTTTTTTCCCTCCACAATCCCATATAGAAATTCAAAATTTCTCTACTTCCATCCCTACTATCATCTCTAACCAAGAGATGGAAGGCTATACACAATAGCCCATGGTTGTAATGTGTACCAGAATTCCCATTCCCCAGTTGAAATCTGCACTAGTTTATACATATTTTAATCTGAAACTTCCCATGTAGATAGAGTTATTATTGAAGAACAAGTCAACGAATCAGGAACACGTAAACAATAACATGTAATGTGTACCTCTGTACCATTGATGCAGTCTTGCGTGGTGGTATTTAGGTCTCCCACCTGTAGTGCTTGCAACCTATCATAATTGTTGAATTCAACGGTCTTCAGCTTCGGAGTGCTTTGGAATCTGGATGTGAAGGTCTTCATCTGGACAATTAATGTTTCCAAATGTCAACTGAAAATTTCCTGAGTATAAATTTGTGAGCTTTGATAGAGATTGCATAAATACCTTTGTCCTATTGAAGTAGTTCTCTATGGTAGTATTTAGGTCTTTTACAATGAGCACTTTAGACCTACTATCTTCTTAGAGTTTTCGGAATGATTTGGACTCCGGAAGTGAAGAGGTCTTCAAGTTGTGACAATTTTCAATGATCAAGTTTTTCAGAGACGGAAATTTCAAAGCGAAACTCCCTGAGCAGAAACTTGTGAGATTATGTAGAGATTTGAGAAACATGGTATTTAAGTTAGGCAACACAATCTCATTCTCCACAACTCTTTCTTCTTCTTCTTCTTCTTCTTCTTTGCTTGCAACTATTTCCTCCAATCCATCACAACCACTTATCCATAGAAGTTCAAGTTGTTGAAGTGCCTGAGCTATGCCAGGCGAGAAGAGATATCTTAGTTGCGGGCAGTTTGTAATGTTGACCTCTTTTAGCTTGAAAAGGCATAGAAATTGAGTGGGACGACCCTTCCATATGAGCTTCAATTTTGATAGATTGGACAAAAGAAGTGTTGTTAAGCTGGACAGTAACAACACATCTCCTTCTTGAGCACAAATCTGTTCATGATTCAAATCAAATATTTCTTTCAGCACCTCACATCTACCTACAAAAAGTTTTTCTAAAGATGGTAACTTTGTCAGTAAATTGAATGGTATAATATTCAAAAGTGTGGGGCAATCTTCCACACACAATAATCTTAGTTTCCAGAAGCACCCTACAACAAGTGGGCCATGGCAAATCTTTTTTAAGTCATCCATCTTCTGTATATATACTTGTTCTAAACTAGGGCAGAATGGAAGCTGTGAAATCTCAATCGGTT
>JAUPMG010000019.1:8127910-8142992 GCA_031762675.1 Pachysandra terminalis
GAAATGGGTCTGGGCAACACCCTCAAAGAAGTATGAGGAAAATGGGATTCCCAACTGGGAGACACTAGAAGCCTATCCAATTTACTACACACAATTCTCTCCTGAAGATTCGACCAAGTAAAAAAACCCCCTTGTAGTGGATAATCAAACAGCCCTACTTCATCAATAAAAACAGCAAAATCCTTCATACTTCTAGTGATTCTACTACCCCCGGATTTCTCGTGAGAAAATCTAATGACATTAAAATCATCGACAAGGCTCCAAGGGAGATCCCAAATCTCTTTCACACTTCTAAGTTCCTCCCAAAAAAGACTTCTAATCCTAGGTTTATTAGGACCATAAATACCGAATAGCACCCACTCAAATGGTGGGCAGTTTCTATAACACGCTTTCAAAGCTATTGGCCAATGTATTGTGAAAGGTTCTTCTGAGGCTACCTCCCAATCCCATATTGCCTTTGTTAGGGGAAAACGGTTTTTTGATAGCCAATGAATGTTTGGATTCTAATGTTAGGGAGAGGATTTCGGGGTTGCTATGTCATCTTCCTGGAGTATTTTATGAGATGAATGGGGTTTGCCATAAAGTGGCGGAGTTGGATTTGGACTTGCATTTCTACAGTTTCCATTTCGGTGTTGGTAAATGGTGTTTCTTCGGGTTTCCTTAAAAGCCTCGATGGTCTTAGTCATGGTGATCCATTATCACCTTTCCTTTTCATTTTTGTAACAGAGGCTTTTAGTAGGACGATTTAGAGAACATGTATGCTTAATTTTTGGAGGGATGTATGTTGGCCCCTCTAGTGGACCTTGTATTTCATACTTGCAGTTTGTGGTACTCCCCTATTTTGTGTTGCTTCACATAGGCAGTTGGGAGTGATCAGATGTATCCTTGTTTGTGTTGAAGCTGTCTCAGGTTGAGAATTAATTTGAGCAAAAACGAGATATTTGCTGTGACCAAGGTGGATGATATTCATACTCTGACATTGAACTTGGGCTGCTGGGTGGGTAGCCTCCCCACAAGATAGTTGGCCATTTCGTTGATTGCTGATTTGATTAATAGCAGTTTGAAATCCCACGGTAGAAAGGTTTGAGAAGAAACTAGCAACTTGGAAAAGTAGGAAAAGTTTCTTTTATGCCCGGATGAGGTATTTGTTATGTACTACACCATTCAGCACAGGGCATGTTAATGACACGTATGCATGACTGGTGGGTCCCACACCTGCAGAACAAACATGTCCTGTTTTGAATGGTGTCAGGGTACATAACTAGTCATTTTGTGTGAGAAAATTCTTTGTAGGGATGTATCTACTCCTTTTGTGAAGTCTGAAAATCAGTTGGTAGATCTGTTTACAAAGTCTCTAAGTAGAAGTCAGGTTGATCATATTTGTTCCAAGTTGGGATTATATAATAGATATTCATCGGCTTGAGTGGGAGTGTAAGTGGATTCATTTGTTATATGTTTAGTAGTTAGGGCTATGTTTGTCTTTCTTTACTTTGTGGATATCTAAGCCCTACATATAAATGCAATACACTCGTGTGAGGAAGAATATTGAAAATCTCTCCTTCTATTCTTTCTCTCTTCTTCTTTCTATTGTTCTTGTATTCCAAACCCTAATCACAACAGAAACAATGGTAAAGCCATTCAGACACAGAGCTTCAGGCCCATCAAGTTTGTAATCACTTTTGACCTTTTTTTCCTCAAATTCTTCTTTCCAACAATTCCCTTTCATCGAATGAAATAAAATCCATCTCTACATTTCTCACTTTAAATACCCAAACTTATTCTGATCATGATTTTAAATTTTTTCGGCATGCCGCCGAAATGTCGCCATTTCCCCTTGGCGAAATGGCGATATTTCCCCATTTCGGAGAAATATCGGCGAAATATGGGTTATATCTGGCGAAATTTTGGCAAAATTTCACCAAACACCCCTTGGTGAAATGTCTAGCAAAATTGAAATTTAAAACCATGATTCTGATTGAAACAACTTTTTATAGAAGTCGACAATTTTCTCCTCAACTTTACTGATGTCATCTATTTCTTCCAATTCTTTAAACAGTTCAGAGATCAAATTCTTCTTTTCAAATTTGTATTCCTATGGAAAACCTGTTTTCCCCTCCCCTCAATCCAGTTTTTACTCTTGATTTTTGTCTCCAAGATCCCCTTCCTTTTCTGAAACCATCTCCAACTCTTCTGTCAAAACAACGCTTTGAACCCACTCAATGTTGTCCAAACACACTTGGTCAAGAAAAAGACAGCTTCTAGTGTTCCGTAGAAGTTGTGATGGATTTCTAAAGAAGACATATTCGGGCCCAAGTAACCTTATTTTGCTAAGCAATCTGCAACCTTTTTGCCTCTCTAAAACTATGATTAACCGAAATATGAAACCTATGTGCAATTAATAAGACTCTGCTCCAATGTTAAGACACAAACCATGGCACCAAAGAGCCTTTATTAAACCAATCTACCATTTCTTCCATCAGTCCTCACCATAATACAAAAAATGAGGACCATCATTTCTGACAATTGTTGGTATTGGTGCTGTTTTTCCTTTTTTCTTTTCTGGTTGCTCCTTCTTGGGGGAATCATCGCTTGTTTGTATCTTTGCTCTCTCCGGCCTGTTTTTCTGTTTGCAATAAAGCTCATCGTTATTGCTAAAAAAAAAAAAAATAACTAATGCCGTAGACCTCAACGTTAGTATTTGAGAAGATGCAATAATCGGATGAAAAGGCCAGAATGAACTTACCTGTCTACTTCCTTGCCAAGGGAGGGACTATCCACATTAAGTTTATAAAACTGAAATGGGGTTTAGTCTAATGCACCGCCATAGGTTTCTTCATCAAAACAACCTTCATTTGAAGTTTGAACATAAAAATTATTCAAAACCAATTGCACCACAAAAGTTGCACTTCTTTTAGGCTTTAAGATCTGAGTTAAATGTTTAATTCAGAAAAAAAACTCTGTGAATTACTGTATAACCTGAGAATTCTGAACGTTAGTATGTCATCTTGTTTCTTGCACACCTTATCTCCTTTCAAATTAAGAGAAGATCTAATCATTTTGAAATGTTCACCTGTGACTTTTCTGAGCAGATTGTAGCCATTGGAGAGTGTGATCTTCAGGTTCCTGGTTATCAACGAGAGGATTGCCAAAGATATTAGCAAAGGAGCCCCACGCCACATTTTAGAGTAATATAGATAGCACATACTTACATGTCTGACATGCGTATTGTCTTAGCATTGTATGGCACTCTAATCATCCATCGGGAGATGCTGTGGTAGATATTGTTGCCATTACCATCTTCCAACCCGGTCTTTATCTGTGTTTCAATAGAAAATATGTATTGCAGTTTTGTGGTAGCTTCTTAAACCATTGCAGCAGTATGTTTTCCTGTTATCATTGAAGAACCCTATGGTTGAAGAGATTGGAAAAGGTCATGATACCAGAGAAGGTAGGGAAAATGTTGAACTTGTAATTTCATTAATAGGAGTCATTGTTAGCATATGTTTAGTTAAATAAGGTTTTCTCAGGTTGTTTAAAAGTAAACTATGGAACTCGATTAAGATATTATTCTTTGTAAGATTATTTTGTTTTTCCTTGAAATTTAATTAATAGTTATGTTACCTTCTACAAATTCTCCCCAACAGTTGAGAAACCTGATGTGGAATATGAGGGAAATCGGTTAAGTGGGGTTGATGAGTCGGGGGGTGGAGGTGTTTCTGGTTTTGAGTGATCTTCATGTTTTTATCGCCGGATATGTGCTTCATGTGTAGAGAGAAGGAGGAGTCGGTTGATCATTTATTTATTCATTGTTTTGTTGCCATGGAGATATGGCACCTCTTTCTTTGTCTTTTGGAGGTTTTTGTGGGTCATGCCACTGATATTGGGGCATTGCTAGTTCCGTGGAGTTTCCAAGGACTGGGTGCAAGAGGCAGACTGATGAATCAGGGGGTATGACATGCGACTCTTTGGGTTATATGGAGGGAAAGGAATTCGAGAATTTTTTAGGATAGGAACAGGTCGGTAGTAGAGATTATTGATACTATTTTTTGTTTAGTTTGTTTATGGATGGTGGTGTTGCCTGCTTTTAGAGGGATATCTATATCGGACATCTTGATGAGTTGGTCAGAGTTGGTTTGTACGTCTCCTCAGGTTCACTAGATTGTGGTTCAATGGCGTCCACCACTTGAGGGGACCGTTAAAATTAATTTTGACGGGTCCTCTTTACGGATTCCAGGGGCTTCTGGTATCGGGGGTGTCTTTAGAGATCACGGAGGCCAGATTACTCATACTTTTCCGGGGCCAATAGGACTGGGTGACTTCACAAGGGCGGAGATGACGTCACTTCTTACTGGGCTGATGGAGGCGGTTTGTGTGGACTGTCAGCATGTGATTGTAGAGGGTGACTCGGAGTCTGATTTCTTGGATGATGGGGTCAGCCTCCTGTCCGTGACGATGTACTCATTTGGTTAGGATCACTAGGTACCTAGGTGGATTGATTGAGGCTTCATTCGTGCATACCCCCAGATCGGGGAACAGGGTGGTTGATTGACTTGCTAGAGGCGGAGCTAGCAAGGGATGCCATGGTTGTGGGTCCATCTTTGGATTTGATCTTCGATGATGGAGGGTGATTGGGGTCCTTTACACTTTCCGGGTTTACTGAGTGCTTCTCATTTTTATGTTATGCTTTATTTTTGTTTTCTGCAGTGCTAGACGCTTGCCTTGAGCGTCTGACCGTTTATGTTCTTGTACATGTTTCTCCATTTTATATATATATATATATTGGTGGTTGTCTATAAAAAAGAATGTTTCTTGTGATGTTAACAATTATATGTGGAATTTTCTAGGTTTGAATTCTGTTAGAGATAGTGGCTCATATTCACTAATCTCTAGATCCAAGGGGGAGGGACCTGAGGGGTACGATGTATATTGGGTATTTTCCAAATACCGTATAGGAGATACAAGTTGTAACCCTAATTAATTCTATGACATAGTGGAAACTTCTCTCCCATAGATGTAGGCACTACGCCGAATCACGTATATCTGTGTGCATATTTTGATCTTTGTTTTCTATTTTCACGATTATTGCTTGTTAGCGAACAAAAAATTCTATGGATTTCGTACAGATTAGCCAAGCTCTTACTGATAGCCATAATGCAATTGTTCTCTTTTTATAGGAAGTTAAAATGGAGGTGGTGGATATGGACAGTTGATGGAGGTGTGAGGTAATCATCTTGGTCAAGGTTTTTAATTTCGATTTTGCTTGAGATTTCGCCAGGGGGCATGGCGAAATTTCCCCGATATGGTGGAATATTTTTCCAATTTGGAGAAATATTGGGAAAATGTTAGAAAAAAAGAATTTTAATTCCAAACTTTTTAAAGGTTTAAATGGGAGTAAAATACACCTAAAAGACCTAAAATATGAAAAAAAGGTGCATACATATACATTAACACATATGTAGGCAAGTACGGATACGTGCACCCTGAGGGGGAATTCATCAAATTTCCCTTTCTTTTTCCGACTGCAACTAGTTGGGATATGGCATATGATGATGATGAATATTACAATTCACTTTTTATAACAATTTGTCTAAATGTTTGCATTATTTATGCACAATATATAATTTTTTTATAATAATATGTATTTTTAATTAATTTTTTGAATTAAAAAGTAAAAAGGGGAAATCAGTAATTTTCCCTCATATTTCGTGTCGCCAGACTAGAAGGCGAAATTTAAAACTGTGGTCTTGGTGAACGTGATCATATGAGACAATTTCTTCTTTTGATACTGGTTAGCCTGGTTGCCCTTCATAGACTTGATCATGTTTTGATCGTATTAGGATTGTGGAATGCGAAGGAAGAAGGCTCTTCCCTTTAAATTTATAGTATGTGGTTGGAAGACTTGTTGTTTGTAAAGCTGGTGAGAGGTTGGTAGGAGAATTTCTGTTTTCTTGGCTTAGCCAATTTTGTTTTCTGCAAGAAATTCAAAGATTTGAAAGAAGTTGAAGGTGGAATAAGGGGGCCTTTGGGATGGCCGAGCTATAGCTGAAAGAGATTTGAGGGGAAATCAAGGAGTTAGACATCAAGGAAAGATGAGGGTGTTTTATCTACTTCAGAGTTTAATTGGAGGTTCTGCGTCAAAGGAAGAGTACAAAGAGATGGCTATAATTGACGAGATCAGTTTGAGGCCAAATCTTGAGCATTATGGCTCAAAGCAGGGTATAAGATCCCCTAATATTTTACAAGTTAGCTGAAGCTAGAAGGAGATCTAATTTATTTTTCAATTGAAAGTTGATGGTTGTTTGTTGGATAGTGAGGAATACATCAGGGGGTGCAATAAAGAGATTTTATACAGATTTTTACAAAGAACTCTGATGAGTTGGGTAAATCGTTTCTAAAATATGAAATATTTGGTGCTTTGGGAAATTTGATGGGGACAAGTCTTTGGTGTTTGATGACCAATAAAATTGCTAGCAGCTAATTAGGGGGACTTGATGAAGGTAATGATAAAGTTCCATGCTTCTGAGGTGCTTGAGAAAGGTAACAATGCTATGTTTTTCACATTGGTTCCTAAGAAGAATGGAATAATTAAACCTAATGACCATAGTCCTATATTTTTTTTTTTTTTTGTGAGCTTTAATGAAGTGAAATTTTATATATGAAAACAAACAAAAGAGGGAATACAAAGGGGCATACAAAGGGATTCCTCCAGGAGGGGGACCAAGAAAACAGAAAGCAGAGGAGGCAAAAACTACATCAAACAACTATAACACAAAGGAGCAAGGGTAGTCCATTAAAGGTCAGCCATGTAGCATATCGTTCGTAGGAGTTACGCTAAACCATTCAATCGTAGGCACTCCTTTGGCTAAGGAGTCCGCTGCACTATTTGCTGCTCAAAGGATCAAGGGTAACAGAATGTTCAATCCTTGGCATACACTACAGAATGGGCAAGATTAATCAAGTTGGCTTAGAGCCAAGAAAACTCTTGAGCACCTATAAGCATCGTTTAAAGTATCGTTTCGAGGTAGCGTATCGGTCGGCCCAAAAAAGAATACGTATCAGATACACGTGCATACACTGTAAAATCATGGATACACAAGGAAAATGGTGGATACATAAAATAAGACTCACTTATATGTAAAGATAAGCTAAAAATATGATAAATTTACATGTTTTCCATATGATATATCCACGCATATATTAACGTGGAAACCAACCGCTTTTGCGCATAGGTGCATGGAAACTTTAAAATACTTCAATAAGTGTAAAGGACATTCATAATATATCATATACTTAATAAAACATAAAAGAAGTATTCATATCTCATGGAATCATAGTGTTTAAACTCAGTTTCAGATCAGGTATCGTCCCGGTCCGATCCCGAGTTGGATCGCCGATCCAACCATGGATCGGACGATCCGTGATGATCCAAACCGATCCACAAAATTAAGCTTTTTCTGTTGGATCGTCCAAGATCGTCCTAGATCGAATGATCCAACTCGCCGATTTCGAGACGGATCGTCCGGATTGCCCGAGCTATATCGGGATCGGATCGAGTCAATGTATTTTTAGGTTTTTTGGGATCGGTTTCAGATCGGGGATTGTCATGGTCCGATCCCGAGTTGGATCGTCCGATCCAGACCGGGATCGGACGATCCTTTACACCATGCATGGAATGGTATATATATATATATATTAACTGAATTATAAATTCATAATATTTGTTATAAGATGATACTTTATTTTTAAGAAACAAAATACATGATTAATCAAGTATAAAACCTAATCTAGGATGACATTGTGTACTTTTATTTAAAAAAATTTAGAAAATATTGAATCATTATTTAAAAATATTAGACTATTTTATATCCAAACATTATTTTTTTAAACATTATGATTAATCTATTTTGCTGATATATCTGCCTTAGATTCATCTTATGTAGAAACTTTAGGTCAAAGCAATATTGTTCAATAGGTTTTTTTTGTAAAAGAAGTAATTTATTATTTTTCAAAAAATCTCCAAGAACATTGCATATTTCTTGAAAAATAGGCAGCTATATCTATTGATTTCAAGTGAAATCCATAGATTTCTGAAATGAGATTCCAAAACATGCTTTAGACATAAAGAGTATGATTTAGAATGAAAACAAAAACACTTAGAATGCATACCTCAAAAAACGATGCAAGAAAAGGAAAAGTGCTATTAAGCTCCAAATAGATGTTGTCAATCAACTAAGAAGATTTTAAGAGAATGTTGTGCTTCAGTGGGGTTTGGTTTTGGGTTAGGGATAAAAGGAGAGTCAAACAAAAGAGTGAATGTTGTATCAAGTGTATTGGTTGATATATTGTAATATATAGGTTGTATTGATCGATATGGTCGATATATTACATGTATCGATCGATACTATGTAAAAATTAACTTATCGTAAATGCACCTGTTTATCGTGCCGACAGAGTGGATACAAGATACGTATTGACTGTATCAACGGATAAGATAATATATTTTAAACCATGCCAATAAGCCATGCTATAACTGCAGAGGAATCTCCCTCTACAATAATATCATGAAATCTCCTTCCTCTCGCCTCCCTCAACCCAGATAAAAGTGCTTAAATCTTTGCTATGATCGCATGCCCCATTCGTACGGAACTTAAAAAAAGCATGGACTATTGTGCCAAGGTGATCTCTGAATAGTCCACCTGTCCTGGATCGCCCTTTGAGCTCCCATCAAAGTTAAGTTTGATAACACCCTCCTTTCGTGGGACCCAGGTGGCTAGATTCCTGTCATTCCATGAAGTTGACAGTGCTATTGACTCTCAACATCTAGTGACAACTGATGTCATGACTCTTTTGAACTCTTATGAGAATATATGTCCATGAAGAAACCATGCCTAATAAGTAATATCAAATCAATGTGTGAATGAGTACTCTGCTGATTCCCCTCAAATATCCTTCTATTCTGTTTGCCCCAAATCGCCCATAGATGCCGAAAATGCCTGCTCTGTACATGAATCTTCCTCGTTTCCCTAGAAATGGGATTCTCTACTGATGCTCATGGTCCTCAAAAGAACCCAATTTACTCCTACCAAGCTGAGGAAGAAGGCCAAAACCAAGCTATAGAAGTAATAATAGTAACCATATCAACTCATAAACTCCACAAGCGATAGACCTGTATTATACTTTTGCACTTGAATTAGCTACAACTTATTGTTTCTTGCTGTGCTAAGTAACTAGATTTCCTAACTAAAGTGCAGATGCCTGAAGTAGACCACCTGCCATTAATATAGAAGCAGCCTAATCTATGTACCCCTGGATCATTAAATGTCCATGATTAGAAAATATGAATCCTTTCCCTTGAGAGGACTTGAAGTATTGAAGGGTTCTGTGTGCAGCTTCAAGGTGGGATGGCCAGGGAGAATGCATGAATAAATGATGACACTTACAGCATATGCTTTGTTTGGACAGGAGACATAAATCAGTTGACCTACAGGTTGCTGAAACCTTCTTGCATTGACAAGAGGTCGGCCACCTTCACTACTAAGTCAGTGATTATGCTAAATTAGGGTATCAACCGGCTTAGCCCCAAGATTACCTCTCTTTGAAAAAATGTAGCACGAATTTTCTTTAGGAAATGAAGATTCCTTTCTTTGATCGGGAAAATTGAATCCCTAAAAATATTTAAACTCCCTCAAATCTTTAATTTCAAACTCATGTCATAGGTAATCCTTTAGCCTCTTAATTTCAAAAGGAATATCATCTGTCACTACAATGTCGTCCACATATACTATCAAGGAAACTCTGCCACCTTGACTATGCCCAGAAAGCAATGTATGATTTGCCTGACTTTGCATGTAGCTAGTCTTCTTCACAACTCTGCTAAACATGTCAAGCTATAGGGTGCTTATTTTAAAATAAACAAAAGCTTTCTTCAACTTGCACACCTTACTAGGTTGCTTTCCTTGTGGAAGGTCTACCTGCTCCCAGATAACATTTCTTTTGTAGAGCCTTCATCTCTTCACACATTGCATTCTTCCGCTTAGGTTGAGAAAGGGTATCTGAAACACTAAAAGTCAACACAACAGAAGAAACATAACCTACAAAGGAACGATATTAAGGTGATAACGAGTGATAAGAAACATCAACAGCGATGGCATATTAAGTATAATGATGTTTTCCCTTCCAAACAGCAATAAAAAGATTGGAATCATCATCGACAGGTGCAGGCACATTAGGAATGGGTAAAAATAGTCTGAGTGCTGTACCTGACTCTGAGATTGGATTCTTGTGAGATGATTGTTCGGCTGATTGCCTTTTTCCTTTGAGTATACACACCTACAACTCCATAGTCCTGTCCTTTGCTTGCAAGTTAGTAGTGCTACTGGATTCGTAAACATATGGAGGCAGTGGCATAAGAAGACGTAATGATGACACTGAGAGAGAACTCTCTTCACCTTAATTACCCCCCTGAAGAGCGATTTCTTGGAATGAAAAGAAGGGAACAGTTTCAAAGAAAGTGACATCCATGGAGAAAAAGTGTTTGCGAAAACCTGGATGATAACATTTATAACCTTTTTGAGGAGAGTACCTTAGGAAAATGCACTTGAGGGCTTTTGGTTGAAGTTTAGTACACGAGTTATCCTGGATGTGAACATGTGCACCAAAAATTTTAAGAGGCACTGGAAACAAGTGACAAACAGGACACAAGGTCTGAAAAGGTTGTACGGAACTGTAAGACATGAGGCACAAATGATTATTTAAAAAAATTGCTATAAGCACTGTCCCAAATCACGAAGTTTTTGGAAGACGCATGCTAAATGAAGGGCATATGTGACTTTTAGGAAATGCCGATTTTTTTTTTCCTTTCAGAAACCCTTTCTGTTGCGGTGTTCCCACACAGGAACTTTTCTATCCAATCCCATGTTGAGTTAAATAGGATTGTACGCCTAAACCTCCCTCCCCCCAAGCAATCATCGGATCTGATAACTCGTATGGGCTTATCCAGTTGTGTGAGAACCATTTTTATGAAATGTCAGAAAATTAAGAGCATCACATCTTAAGATTTCTTTAAGTAAACCCACATACTTCTGGTACAATCATCAACAAAAGAAATAAGGTAACAAACTTAGTTGGAGCAGATCCCCAAACATCAGATTTAATAATAGAAAAATGAACATTACTTATTATTCAATGGGTAGGTAGCATGACTATGCTTTGCAAACTCACAAATTTGAATTGAATATTCAGAGAAATTGTATTATACAACTGAGGAAATTGTATTTTCAAATATTGCAAAGACATGTCCTAGTATAAAGTGCCAACGCATCAGTTGGTCTCTATTACCACTAATAGAACTATTAATTGTACTAGACTGATGTGCTAAAGATGGAGTTGTTGCATTTGGCACCGGGAAGTACAGTCCACTAGCTTCACGACTAGGCCCTATGTCCTCCTCGAAGACAGGTCTTGGAAAACACATTGATTAGGATAGAGGTTACACAACAATTAAGTAACACTATTGATGGATAACAAGTTAGTAGTAAGATTAAGGACATGTAATTCAGATGAAAGATGAAAGAGATAAGTGAGGGAGAACAAATACATCTCCCTTTACTGCAATGGAGAGGGATCCATCTACAGTTTTAACTTTCTCCCTACTTGGACACATTGAATATGTAGAGACAACTGAAGACATACCAATCATGTGGTCGAATGCACCAGAATCAATAATCCATGAGGAACATGGAGAACTAGAAGATGTGTGGAAGGCTGATGTGTGAGTACCTGTGTGAGAAAAGGCTGATGTCGATGGGTTCTCAAGCTTAAAAATTATGAAGCACAATTTCAACTATTCTTCCTTAGAAACTGTAACCATCTTCTTGGAAGAAACAATCGGTGCAAGAGAATCATGGGCTAACACGGTTGTACCATTATTTTTGGAGATAACACTGTTTACAGAAGTGGTAGAAGGGCGAGTCCGTTGCTTGTTAAACTTTGCATGTCGACCAATGATGTTTTTATAGTACACCTTAGTGTGGTCCACCTTCCCGCAATGAGTGTACTTTAGGTTCTCCTTTTTTTATTGAACCTTTTAGAAGTTGGGGTTGTGAACATTGTTCATGAATAGTGTTTACACAATTGTTCATATTTCTACTAGCTATTGTAATTTGGAAGAGTCTCATTGCCCTAAGGGTGGACATTTACATGTGGACTGCAGCATGATGGATCTAAATTTTGATTTTGAGAAAACAAATCATTTTTGGAGTAGGACAGTTTCGGGGAGATATCAAGAGAAATATCTCTTATTTGCAATACTTTTCCTGAAAAATTAAATAGAAAAGTTTCAGGTAAAGGAAATATCGATGTAAAGGAAAATTTGGTTCCCTTTGGATAGAGAAATTTTGGGGAGATTTTGTTAAATCTTGGGGAAACTCAAAACCTTGTAGTGGATAAAATCATAGCTCAAGGTTGGACACTTCCAAGCAGATGCCCTCTGCATAAGGAGACATGGAATGAATTAACCATCTTCTACTACATGCTCTCATTCACGAGGTTCCTTGTTTCTTTATTCCCAAACTTGATTTTTCATGGTCCTTCCATATTGCTCTTCGTAGATGGCAATGGGGCGGGTTAAACGGGTAACCCACGCCGCTCTTAGTGGTTAGGGTTTGGTAACCCATAAATCAGATTTGAGTCGGGTCCGGGTTGGATTCAACCTTACCTGTTTCCATTCACCTATATTTTATGTAAACATATTTTTTTATAAATAAATATATCTAACAAATAAAAAGTTTAACAAAAAAACATTTATTTTTAATATTTCTTATAATTGGGTCAGATCTGCCTCGAACCGCCCCATTGCCATCCCTATCTTCAGCTTCTCTAGGTTGGATGAGATGAGGAGAAAGCCAACTACTTTTGGAATCTGCTGCAACATTTTGCTACTTGTTGGGTAGTATGGAAGGAGAGGAACCCGGTGGTTCTTGATGGTTTAGATAGCAGCCGATTGAAGTGTCAAGTGACAGTGGCCTTGTTTAAGGATTTTAAAGACAGTGATGCTATTAAGGCCTTTTGGTATTATGAGTGTCTTTGTAGTCTTTTTTTACAGCTTGCCTTGGTTAGCTGTGAGCTAGCCTTCTATATACTTCTTTTGTACTTGCTGCCCCTTCTCATTTTAATTCCATACAACTAGTACTTATCCAAGTCGAATCATAAAATTATAAGACAACAGACTGGATTAAAATTCTAAATCTTAGGATTCATTTCAATTTATCTGAAACCTTGTTAAAAGTACAAAAAGAGAAAAATATGGATAATAAAAGTACTATCAATTATTTATATATCAACAAGCTTACTCTAAATTGCTGTTAATGATAAAAAAAAAATCAATTATTTATGTATCGACAAGCTTACTCTAAATCTTTCAAAATTCATTATATAGCACAATATTTTGCTTCTTAAATATTAATAGAATATGTCATCACCATATAATGATGTCTATTTCAGTTGCTAAGTAAGTTTCCAAATTAATATATATATATATATATATATATATTTTTTTTTTTTTTTACATATACAACTTTTGAGTTGAGCGACCAAACTAATCTTATGCTCACCTCAATGACCAAAACAACTTCATAACAGAAAATGCATTTTGCCTACTCAAAACTCTGAATTTCTTGAATGTACAACATGAATTTTAAATTTAAACTAAACCAATTAGTGGTGTTGTTTCTCTAATTCATTTTGTATATGTCATCATTTTGGTCATTCAAATAAAGGAATCTCAAAAGGGATTCAGACCTAGGATTTATAGATCAATTAGATAAGAGTTGATTTAAATTGTAGGATTCAAATCATAAATCATAGAATTTTAACAACTATAATTATAAAAAAAAAATGATCAAATAATGCAAAGACTGAAAAGGATTGCAAGTGGTACCAACTACCCAATGGTTTCTATCTAGGAAACCTCCTCTTCCAAAAGTTGTCCTGATCACTTGGCCTTAATTGCTGTATCTTCGACATTCTTTTGTACATCTCTTTTAAACATCTGGAAGAAAGAATTGTTGAATTTTTTCAGTTTTTTAGTTTTGGGCTTCTGGGATAGGATGGTGAATTGCGCTTGTTTTGCAGTTACTGTCAAATTTACGATGAACTAGCATTTCTACGAATATCCATCTTTTTTTGGATTCTACATTTGGTTCAGCTTTTTAGCAAATATTTATTATTTACTTTATTTTTTATGTACTTTTTTGGGGGGAATGCCACCCAAATTTAAGGATGATTAGAGTGGTTCTGATCAATCAAAATGGTTTGGTTTTAGCTACAGGTATCATGGTTTGTTTTGACTTCAAGAAGTGTTTGATTTAATGCTACTGCTCGAAAATGAGTGGTACATTTTAGTGAATACATTACTTTGAGTTGTATTTAATTGTTAGCCTGACAATTGGATTTTGAATTCTCAAAAGTTATGCATCTGCATTTTGTTACGTGATGTGCAGGCTTTGGTGCAATATCTAGTCCATGTGATGGAATTGACAAGCGAGTCTCCTCTTAAAAGATCTAGACTGACATCTGTTGTCTGGAATGACTTTGAAAGGGTTAAAACGGGTGATGTTTGTGTGGCTGTTTGCAAGCATTGTAAAAAGACCCTTAGCGGATCGAGTACTAGTGGGACATCACATTTGAAAAAGCATTTGATCAGGTGCAGGAAAAGATCTAATCATGACGTTGCTCACCTGTTTGCGGCAAAAGGCAGGAAAAAAGAGGGAGCCCTTAGCCTTGCACATTTTAAGTTTGAAGATCAGCAGAACAATGACATGATTAACTTTGGAAATGTTAAGTTTGATCATGAGCAGAGAAAAGATGAAGCAATGAACTTTGGAAGTTTTAAGTTTGATCAAGGGCAGAGCAAACTTGATCTTGCTCGCATGATTATTTTACACGGTTACCCATTGGATATTGTTGAGCACTTTGGATTTAAAGCATTTGTTGAAAACCTTCAGCCATTGTTTGAGGTTATGACATGTAACAGTGTTCAGGCTGATTGTTTGGCAATTTATGAGAAAGAGAAACAAAAAGTGTA
>JAUPMG010000019.1:8144930-8158720 GCA_031762675.1 Pachysandra terminalis
TAATAATAAAAAAATATTTTTATTATTGATAAAAGACCCTCTAAAAAAATTTGTGTCTTGAATTGTGTCTCTTTTATATAATGAAGGTTGAAAACATAAAAACAAATTATTAAAAAGGGGTAATAGAAACTATTTAGGGGGGGCAAAAAATAATTTCAGGGGGGCAAAATATAATTTCAAGGGGCAATATAAAATATTTTTTAAAATATTACCTATATATGAAAACATTCAAAAGTTGAGGGGGAGCAATTGCCCCCCCTCACCCCTATGTAGATATGCCCCTGATATTAAGTATAATGGTGGAAGGATACTTAAGCCCAATAATTGGATGAATGGATGGTCTATGACAAGCCATTTACTCAGGTAAAGCCACTAAAAGTACTAACTTGAAAATCCTTCATGCCCAAAATATTTAGGTTGGAAGTGATTACCTCAGCTATATTGTAATACAAGTCCTTTGACCTGAGATTTTGATTAGTCATTCGGGATCAGAATGCCTAGGGATTTTTAAGATTTTGGGGTGGAGTGTATTTTTTAGCTAAATAAGATTTGGTCCTTCTCTTGGAGGCATACTACATGCATTTTTCCCATTTTCAACACTATGCCATTTTGTTCATAACTTTCTCAAATCAACAGAAAATCGCACGATCTTGGGATCGTTAAAAGGTGCGTTAAATAAATTATTATATGAGAATAAAAAAAAATCCATTGGACACTTCTTTGACATGGGTAAAATCTATCCTTCTAATGCAAAGTTCAATTCATTCAGATTTACTCTTTTCTAATTCTGAAAATAATTTTTGTGCAAATTGGGGTGTCGAAATAATCAAGATAGACAAATTAAATTTAAGAAATTTATCTTAAATTTTTTTCCCTTATAATTTACCTCATATGAGTAGTTTGCTGCTACTAAAATTTCATATAATAAAAGAACCAGATTCTTAAATTGCCTATTCTTAGTTACTTTTCAATGTTGTCTTTATTGTTAGCTTCATTTTAGCTTATATTTTCAAGAAGCTCATAATATTTTACTATTTTGTACAAGTAATATGTCATATAGAGTAATATTATTAGTACATTTGGATCGCAGGATTTCAGAGGTGGAAATTGAAATTTGTAGGTGTGGATTTCAATTCTTACATTTCAATGAACGATTCCCACAAGTTAGGCACATTTTAGTTTGGGTCCGTCTTTTTTCTATTTAAGGATGCAAGATCTAATCCATCCTCAACCTACCCGATATTTTATTGACATGATATATGGTGTTAATGCCTTAAGATAACTTGAATCCACTCCAGCCACCTCCTAATTTGGATGGATTCAGTTCACCATGTCTTGACTACTCCCGTGACCCAACCAGACATATTGCCACCTTGAGTCCTAATGAACATAGAAAAGACGATGACAATAGAATTTTATTACTTATGAATTTGAAATCAATGGATTCTCAATTCATATGCATTGCATATCTTATGGATCTTTATATTCATTCAATCCAAGTGTACTCTTAATTTTTCACTTGTAGGGAATTACCCCGAAGACTATCATCAAGACGGAGGACTCCATTAATAAAGTTAGAATTTCGTTAAGGATTTAGTTTAATAAAAATGTATTCAATAGAGATTTTAAATTGTGCAATTATTATGAGATATCAGTTCATACCTTTTCTTCTAATGAGAAAAATAGGTCCTAAGAAATTTTCCACTTAACTACTATTCTTTGTGATGCTATAAAAGTTCAATACATTGCTGAGTTCTTGTAACAATTTACTATGGCTTATCCAAATTTACCATATGTAGCTCATTTCGTCTGCCTACACATGCGCGGTCTTAGTTTTGGGAGTATAGTTAGTGTTTCATCAATTACAGGCTATCCATCCCTTTTTAAGATCCCACATTTGAGTACTAGAACCTTAATTTGATGTAAATGTCTATCAATATGCTTTTATAGTGCACACGTCAAAATTAATCATAATTTGCTCAAGAAAACACTTTTCTTGGGAAATTTTTTGCAAATTACATGAGAAATTAGTTCAATGTCTTTCACTCCTTAAATCAAGAGAGAACCTAGCTAGCTATATCATGTGAAGGATAAGTCACTAATGCAAAGTTGGAAACAATTAAAACATTTCATGAAAAAGTAAAGAAAGAGAAAGGAATGATGTTTAATAAATTATGATATGCAAGGACATGTGAAAATGCAATAGTAGTATCTAAGATATTATTATTTACTCTAAGTATTTCTTTCATTGCTCTATTGTTGATGCTTAATTACCATTGCTGTAAAATTCTCTTTGTGACCTGCAATTACGTATAGCAAACGAAACACATCCCATGGCTCTAGAGGATTCGGTAGAGATCTTCAATTATTTTCTTTCGTGTCCTATTGTCCTTAGTCTTATTCGTCAAACCTTTTGAAAGCAATATACAACTTTGCACAAGCCATGTCCCGTTGCTTTCGATTTATTCCACATCTTAATTCATGCTATAATGAGAAAAGAGAAAAGAAAAAGAAAAGACATAATACTTATAATCGAAATGTCTTTAGGAGCTTAATTTGCGATACAAAAGAAAACATGTGGTCTTTCAAAATTTCAATTCAATCACGGAAATTTCAATTGTTAGATTAACATTCATCTTTAAACAACTTTGAACTCAAATCTCCCTGTTGGAGTTGTAATTTGAATTCAAAGAACTGAATTGAATAATAGATTGCAACAATATGCTATTATAAGAGATTACTGGTATCCATCCTAGTGATGGTTACCTCCTCATGATACAAGAATATTGGATAAATTCTATTACTGGCTGTTAACAATCATACATGAAAGTTCCAATTATCAAACTTTGTAAGAAAGTTTCCTCCTTTTATCTGACTTATCTCCGTCCAATTTGAACTACTAAGAGTTCAGATAAGCTCAATTTAATTTCAAGTGATTAGAACGGTAGAATAAATGCGTCGTAGTTTTCGTTGCGAGTTTTTCTTCTTCACATATTTCTGATCCTCTTTCCCCATAAGAAGAGATGAAGAAGGTGTGACTGTGACAGGTTATGTTGCATTTATGATATTAGGTCTTGCATTAATCACCTGCATCATTTAGCATCATTCAATATAGATAAGATGGTGTATGTGGTCCTCCTATACAAAGAATATTTGCTTAGATAAGATTTAAAGCCTTTACTTTTGCTTAGTTTCTCTTCTACTTCAGCGTAAATAAAGTAACATTCTCTAGAAGAAATTTCTTTTCTAGTATATTCTTTTCATTTACGCGTTGCAAATTTTTAATGGCATAGCCGATGATCCACTTGTTGATGCATCTTCTTAGAGCTGCATTATATTGACTCAATTTTTTTTTGTTCATCCAAATTGAAGTATTGTGTGCCTAACCAGGCCAAGATATAGCAAGCAAGCTTGGTTTCTGTTTTTCTATTTTACTCTTCTTAGGATGATTGATTCATATTAAGCAAGTGTTTAGATGTTCTTTCTTTCGTTCACTCGAGTGTTCTTCTCATGATTGATTCTCATTAAGCAATTAAGAAATTGAATGTTGATTTTTTTTATTATTTATTTAAATTTTTTTTTTCGACATTATCGGTGTGGAATGGCAAGTGAAGTATGGTACTTGTACCCTTCAAAGTGGTCCTCACAGTAGATATTGTGAAGATTTTCCTGTTGTGGTGATAAAGGGTTTTGACCTATGGGGACTCTAATAATTACACTGGTTGTTTTAAATGGGAATGAAGCTAATTTAGATCTGAGAAATGAACAGAAAGGTGTCTTAAAAGTCTATAGACAATAGAAACATATGAGGACATAAAGAAGTAGAAATACAGAAACATCGATCTTACCTTGAACATGAATAAATCTCTGACAAAATAGGATGGTCCTGAGCACATTTTTTTTTTTTAATTTTACAAATATGGTGTAAAGACTTAGAAGTTTAGCCTTAAGGTGCCAAATAATGTATTTGAGCAATTTGGTGAATCAAAAAAAAATAAAATAAAATAATTGTGGTCACCATTTAAGGAGTTTCTTTGATCAGAATTTTCTTCTTTAGAGATTTATAAGGAGCTTAGAAATTCCTTTCTTCGTAGTACATTACCACCATTGGATGCTCGGGATTAAATAGCGATCGTTACGTGTGAGAATCACAGAGGTCAAGGATCATGGCCCTCAATCCTTCTAAGGAGCATTATACATTTTCTCATTCAATTAGGAATGACTTGTCACAATGCAATTTCATCAAGTAGGGTATGGAACTGTGACATGTCCTTCCAACTGGGGGGACGAGGTGGTGCAACGGATAACGAAAGCGGGTGTTAAGGGTGGGCAGACGAGCATCGACCAATGCTAGGTCGTATCAAATCAAATTTAGGGTAGTGTGGCAAAGGAAATCTTAAACCTTACATGAACAAAGGCACATAAAAGAGGGTAACAAAATTACAAGTTAGAATAGTAAGTGCTTCTTGCCTTTGTTACCATAAATGAACTGTAGAATGAAGGAATGGAGGGCAGGATGTCACATGGGAGTCGCCTTCACTTGTGTCATATCTTAGTAGATACAGTAATAATTTTTGATAATGTGTGTGTGAGAGAGAGAGAGAGGTTGCTGGTTGTGCAATGAAGGAGACGTCATAGTCTCTAATGAAAATTTTCTACCAACAATGAGATCAGAAACAAAATCTTAAATAAAAGCCAACTAGAAATCGAAAAGGCAAAGAATATGAGAGAGAGAGAGAGAGAGAGAGAGAGAGAGAGAGAGAGGGCTCCTTTTGCTTTTGTCTACTTTGTATTAAGCTTGAGTAAAACTTAAGCCAACATCTGATTCAACCCCCCATTAATAATCGCTTTCAAGAAGTCCCTTTCTCCTTCTCCTATGCTTCCGCATCCACACATGAAAAATATTATAGATCATGAACTCTGATTAGTGAAAATCAAAGTTCCTATTTAGCCTTCTTTTTGTCCTTGTGATCAACACAAACTACCTTCACAGAGAGAGATAAATATACATACGATCTAGAGAGAGAAAAGAGTATATATGATGGTGGGTAGAGAGATGGATTTTTAGTCTATAAATACCCTTTTGTAAGCACAACCAACTTCCATTTTCTGCAACTCTCCTGTTCAGAGCTGTAGAAAAGAAAAGAGAGAGAAAGAGAAAGAGAGAGTTGCTTCTACCCTCAATTATCTTCTTCCCCCCCACCCCTCTTGGGTTTCCTTCCCAGGTTAGCAAGCAAAAAAAAAATAAAAAAATTAAACATAATCAGGAACTATTACTCCTGTTTCACCTCTTTTGGTTGGATTGATTTCTTTTTTCCTCTTTGAAATCCCAATTCAGGTCTGGAATCTAACAACCTTCAGAAATGGAATCATCAACTTGTTTTGGCTTGTTTCAGCTATCAACCACGGAGTTTCCAAATCCAGCAACGGTGGATTCCCCCCAGAAAAAAATGGGAAGGGGGAAGATCGAGATCAAGAGGATCGAAAACACTACTAATCGTCAAGTCACCTTCTGCAAGCGTCGCAATGGATTACTCAAGAAGGCCTATGAATTATCAGTTCTCTGTGATGCCGAAGTCGCCCTCATCGTCTTCTCCACCCGTGGCCGCCTCTATGAATATGCAAATAACAGGTTTGATCATCTCTTCCCATCGATCTCAAACTCATCACAAGTTTTTTTTTTTTTTTTTTCTCTGATGATGAAGTATTTCTTGATGGTAGTTAGGACTTCTGGCTTCTTCTTCTTCTTGACCCTTTTTTTTTCTACTTTTCCTCTTTGAAGTATGGATGGAGAATCTAGAGAGATAAGAGTTCTATATATGCTTAGATTTCAGGTTCTATGATTAGATTTTAGAGGGATTTAAGAACAAAATCATTCTATATAGTTAAGATTGAGCCATCTCTAACAAAGATTCACTTGTCTTTCTTTCTTCTTCTTTTGTTTTTTCCTCTATGAGCTTTATGGGTATGGGGTTTTTCTTTTTATGCATCTTTCTAGTTCTTTGTTTGGTGGAAACATAGATCTCTTCTTCTTGTAAAAGATAGAAATAGAAGTATTGAAGTAATAGTAGTGATGGTAGTAGTAGTAATAACAAGTAAGATTAGGAAGGTATGCAGGTCTGGGAAATCCAGCTTCCTTCTATCTCCTCCATTGTTGTTAACTTTGCCATTTCTTCTCCTCTCTCTCTCTCTCTCTCTCTCTCTCTCTCTCTCTCTCTCTCTTTATTCCTCTCTCTACATGTCATCCATCAGCCTAGCTTACAAAGCCTGCAGCTACAAAGCTGTCACGCTCTCATTAGCCCGTTTCCTCATCTCATGACACTTCCTTAATAAGACGTCAGTTCAACAAAACAGATACAAAGAAAGTCTTCATGACCCATCATCAAAATAGAGATTAGGGTTTCAAAGCTTAAATGGGTATCCCTATGAGCTGCTTATTCAACCAATCAAAACCCATTCAAAGACTTGTTATCTCCATGGTGGGGTTTGGTTTTTTTTGGTCCAATTTGCCCTTGTAGTAGAACATGGGTTCTGGTTAGGTTTGAAATCTGGAGATTCTGGAATTAGATTAGGTTTCTATATTGTGTGTATCTTCTCTCACTGTGTGGTGTATCTGAGTGTCTTTGTTACGAATCTTTGGTCACGTCACAAAAGATTTTTCAGTTCCTCCTTTCTGACAAGAAGGTCGATTCTTTGATTTCCATACTCGAATTTCTTTATTTCCATCTTCCACCATGGAAAAAAAAATTAGAAATACCCTTCTGGGGTTTCTTTCTACTTTGATTTCCTTAACCTTCTTACCTCTTTTACATAGTTCCTGAACTGCTGAAGCTCAAGCTGCTGAAACTGCATAAGCTGAAACGACAAACAGAGCTCAGACAGTGTGAAAGAGAGAAATAAAAACCAATAAGAATGGCAAAGTGGGTTACCATTTTTCTGTTACCATCTACTTCTCCATACCCAAATGAGAGAGAGAGAGAGAGAGAGAGAGAGAGAGAGAGAGAGAGAGAAATAAAGGATGGTAGTGACTGAAAGAAGGCTTGCAGGAAGAGAACGTACGGATAACTGCACAGCCAATGGGGGTTTAGTACTTATGGGTCTTTTTCATTCATGGGGAGCATGCAACAACAATGGCTGCTGCTGAACCGACGACTCTGAGAATTCTGATTTAAACAGACTTCACAGATGCTACAGACAGTTTTTTTTTTTTTTTTTTTTTTTAAGAATTTGCTGTATTTCGAATTTATCGAGGTGGGTAATAGATGTTTCGGTAGGAGATTACCCACCGTGTAAACCAAACTCGACACTTGGATGAGATCCGATGGTTGAGAAGCTTAAACCAATCATATCATGGGATCTCCCGCCAGCGTGGCATAGTTAACCAATCACTAGCTCGAGGAAATTAAGGTAACAGGCAAACAGCGTATCAATCAATAAAAGAAAAAGCATCGCTTTCTTTAATTATACTTTAAAAATTGTTATTTTATCCTTTTTCTTTGGATTTGACCATTTGACGGCTTTAATTTGCTGGTAAGTTGTGTTGAACTGACCTGACTGTGACAATGACTATGCCCCCCAATGGGATACGTGTCATAATGGGAGAATGTACAGAGTACTGCTATCTCCAACCCCCAAGAAACATGTATTATTTGAATTCTCATCAGTTTCTTCCTTCTTCTTCTATTAAAAGGGATTTGGGTAGGAGCATTGTAAAGAAAGAACACATGTTTTAAGTAAAATGTATCTTCATCATAACCTAAAATGTTTTTTTAATTCCAGTCTTGACAGATTAATGTTTTTCCACTTACAGTCAGTATTAGTATATGATAGGAAGTTCAGAATTATCTATATATATATATATATATATATAAATTGTTCCCTTAAAGAGTAGAGTCATTGTTATAATGTAGATGATCCTAAGAGGAATTTTTATAAAGGTGCCTTCTCTTACTTATATATGGGTTTGTTTTGCTGTTAACTTGGATTTAAGTTGGCAATGGTATGCTATCCTTGGTCTCTTGGACTCTATCAATGTGAATTTGGTTTAATGCTGAATTTAACGATTAACCAGCAAAAAATATCGTTAATTTGCTACCATAGATGCTTGAATCCTCTATACCTGTACACCAAATTGATACTAGTGCAAATTTGAAGTGTGTTTTACTTCTATTGTAATTTTTGTATTTCTCTAATTTTTCTGTCTTTCATTTAGCACCTTTCATAGGCAATAATCATGCAACATTTCAGAATCATAAGCCTTCTTATCTTAGCCTAAAAAACTATCAATGACTTAATAGTTCTAGCTTTATTTTAGTTGCAAATTGCAAATTGATGTTCTTAGCTTTGAAGCAATTGTAATTGTGATCGGGATCAAGCAATAACAATAAACACAATAAAACGAAGATCAAAACAATGCACACAAATATACGTGGTTTAGCAAAGCGCACGTCCATAGGAGAGAAGAAGTTTCTACTATATCAAAAAACGAATTAGGATTACAAGTTATACTCTTACCCGATATATGGGGCAAATTTCCAATATACCCTTACCGTACCGCTGGAGGCTCCGTCCCATGCACCCCCTAACTCCATGGTGACCCGCACAACGAGTTACCTGTGATCTAGTGTGGGACCTCTCCCCATGGTGCTTCACTCCGCCCTATGTGGCCCCTCGGGTCCCTCCCCATTGGATCTAGAGACTAGTGAATATGAGCCACCAACTATCTCTAATAGTAAAACATTTCTTATCATAGGCTTTGATTCTTAATCGGAAACAAACTGCGGGAAAGCTGTTTTTTTTTTTTTTTTCTTTATTCATAATAGTTTAAGTGTTGAGAGCTATTCAACTAACTTTAAATTACATATATTTCAAACATTTTTAATTAGGAAAGTTGGGTTTAGTTACATCCTGAAGTCCTTCTCTATTTTTCATGTTACATTCTTTTAGAAAAGCCAAGCAAAGTTTTTGCATTGTTAACACATGGTGAATGTTAATGGAGCAAATAAAGTTTAGCGATTTAATCAATCCTACGATTTATTTTTATCCTATAAGTAACCACTTAGAGATTCTTCTTTCTTTCATTTTCTTCTTTTAGTCTAGTAAAGTGCATAGGATTAATCTTCTTAATTAGAATGATTTAATCAATTCTACAATTTCTTTTTATCTTATAAGTAACTCCTAACAGAATCTTATTTATTTCATTCTCTTCTTTTAGTCTAGTAAGGTGCATAGGATTAATCTTCTAAATTAGGATCATTTTAGAAGAATTAATGTTTTGTACAGTATATTTTAAATTTTCTCAAGCTTGAGGTGTACGTTCTCAACAATATAAAATCCAAAAATAACAAAGTTAAAATGTAGCAAAAAATGAGAATAAAAATAATAATAAAGTTGTTCAATTGAGTATGACTAGGAAAACAATGGATTATGGAAAACTAGTTCCATTGAGGGCACCAAGAGTTAGCCAAATTACAAAAAAAGAAAAAAAAAAAAAAAGGAAGAAGAAGAAGAAGAAGAAAATAATATGAAAGGAAGACAATTTAGATACACTAACCACTTCAGGTTTAGCGAAGAATATTTTGCTTCATTTTCGAAGCCAATTAAGCACTTGATAATGCGCCTTAAGGAGTTGATTCTTACGACTCCTCTACAGAGTTATGTTAGAATTGCTACTGTCTGCATTAGCATTTCCAAGGCTGGTTCTTACAATTTGATTTTTGGCTATGAACTTCGCTAATTTCTTTTGAGAAGGAATGCTTTTGTACCTTTCTTTGACCTTAGGAAGCTGCCCTCGAGTTTTGAAGTGTTTTGAGAATGCATATCTAAGCTGGTAAGGATGTCCTCAATGTGAAGTTTAATTTAAGATCTTCCAGAGACATGGTTACTTCAATGAGGAAACTTCTTTCGAAAATTTATTTTCCTTGCTTTCCCAAGAATCTGTTCAAGATATTAATCTGTTATTTTAAATTCAATAAAATATTCATAGAGTCTTTAGTGTTTAAGATTTAATTCTCTGTCTATAATGCCCCATTTGATTAACATCTTGTTGTTATGTGGAGACTAATTCTACTGAGGCATACGGGAAGTACTGATGATCCTGGATCTAGGGGTGTAATAGTAATTTCACTTACTGTTATGTTTAACCCTAATTACATGATATTTATCGTACTTTTCGTGACTGCTCTTTGTAACACTTTTTCTGATCTTTGGAGAATAGTAGAATTTGGGATGTATCCTTGGACGTAGGCAAAAACATGTATCTTTAGGATAATTTAGCTTCTTTTTCCTTAACCAAATACTGTCTATACAATGTCTTCTCTCAGTCCAAGCACAAGAGTCAAATACAGCATAGAATGGGTACTGATAGTTATTTACGCCTTTAATTTTCTCTAATTATAGTACTTCTCCTGCCTATTGTAGAATCCAGTTTTTGACCAGTAAAGTGGACCTACACTCTTCTCAATAGTGCAACTATTGAATTCCTTCTTGAGTGTGCAGCACTCATGATTCATTACATGATCTTATCATCGATTACCATTCTTTGATTAGTTTGGTAGACCAACTTTAGTTATTTCACCATGCCCTTTTTATTTTTTTTTTTTGCCCTGGAGCCACCACCACAAATCTATCACTTTCTTCAAAGCATCATCCATTCTCATTTGTTTTTCTTTAGTTTTGTCTTTCTTCAACCAAGAACACTCTTTTCATGGCCTGTTAACTCAATAATAACCCATCTTAGTAGTTATAGAAGAATATAATTTAGAATTAGTTTTGTATGCTTCTAATCATTTTTGTTATGAAATAAAGATAAACGAGATGAAGAAGAGATCAAGCACACACAAGACACAGATTTTCGTGGTTAGGCAAATTGTACCTACATCCACGGATGCACCCCAGATTTTACTATTCTCCAAAGCTCAGAAAACTTGTTACAAAGAGCAGCCACGAAAGTATGATAAATACCCTGTAATTAGGGCTAAACATAAATTAGAAGTAACATCAGTCTCCATATAACAACAATTCTGAAATTTGTTGCCTTAGAATTTATTTACAGATTAATCTTGTACATTTTTTATACGTAATAATCATATTATAATCATAAAAACATAATAGTATACGAATAGCAAAGATAAGAACCCATATCTCTCTCTCTCTCTCTCTCTCTCTATATATATATATATATATATCGCTCTCTCTCAACATTCCACAATCGTTTGACATTACTACACAGCCAATCTACATGTAATTGTCACATATAAATTGAAGCATCACATCTAATGAAGTTGAAGGGTCAAATAATTAATTAGAGTTTTGAATAATTTACTCAACTGTCGAGCAATCCAATGATGATGAAGTCATGATCATCCCTGTAAGTTGTATAGTGTTAGAGGCTAACTCTAGGAAAAGTCTAGTTCAGCAGAGTGAGAGGAAGTAATGAAAGTATGCCATACACAACTGAGTTATACATTCACAGTTCTCATATATCTGAATATGAACAATGAAAACAGATAATTCTAGTGGATCTGTAGTCAACAAAATCCCATAGAATTTTGTCTACAAACTGAAATCTGAAAAATTAGGTTCAAAATTAAGAGACATCTTCAGATTAGCTTCAAGAAGGATAAATCTTCACAATAAGTTGATAGCAATCCAGTGTAGACATTCCTTATTGTAAGACAAACTCTCGGTTTGGCATGTTTAGGCTATGAGCTAGCCTTCTTGGATTTTCACGAGTGACCTAGAGAATCAGCCCGGATTTTCACGAGTAACCTAGAGAATCAGCCCAATTCTCATAAGGAGTGACTCTACTCTCACACTCACATAGGTGAACTCATCAAGTGTACACTATAACTTAGCATACCATCCACGTAGGCTATGAGTTCATTAGGAGTCTAATGATTCGACCTTACTTGCATTGCAATTAGCACTATTTGCACCGAAGGGATGAGAAGAGTATAAACTCAAATGATAATGCTCTCCCAGATACTCAGTGACTTGTTTTTACCCATTGATCCTAATTCATGGGATCTCCAATCACATAGATTGGGTTACCATCACAGATAGCTTATATAATGGGCTTCAGGTCCTAACTTGTCGTTTTGTAAGAGGATCTACTAGCTTCTTCTTTGACCTCACAAAATCTAGACCTAGGACTCATTTACTCAAAAGCTGTCGCCAAATATTATGTCTCAGGCGTATATGCCTATCTTTCTATAGATTTATTCTTAGCTCGAGCTATTGCAACCTAGGAGTCACAATGAATAGATACAGAGGGAATATGCCTAGTTCACAATGGTATGTCTACTAAGCGATTTATAATCCACTCAGCTTCTGTACCTGCCATTTCTAAAGCTATGAATTCTGGCTCCATCATGGACTTAGCACAGTAAGTATGTTTAGTTGATTTCCGAGATATAGCTTGATCTCCTAGAGTGAAAACATATGCTCGTAGAGTTATTCTCGTCATTATCTGAAACCCAATTGGCATCACTATATCCTTCTAATATAGTGGAAAATCCTCTATAGTGTAGACCTAGGTCCATATTACTCTTTAGGTATCTTAAGTCTGGTAATGGCAGTCCAATGCTCTTGTCTGGGTGTTGGTTGTATTTAGATTTCTTCTCCTATTGTACACAGGTCATCAAGAGGAAAACAGAGTAAAACAAATGCACACAAAACAGGGGAAGAAAGGGCTCTCCATTGATTCTATTCTACTGTTTTATTCTGCACAATCAACCCTCTTACAAAGCTTCTTAAAAGACAAACCTAAACATGACACGTTTTAGCCATCCATGTGGCACTATTTTGTCCATGTAAGTTAAACACATTAAAATATAACAAAAGTGAACAGTACATTAATTTAACACTCCCCCTTAATGTGTTGTTCTTGAATACCATGTCATTCTCGTAAGTGCTGAAATTTTTCCTTGGAAAGGGCCTTTGTAAAAATTGCGGCCTCCTGATCACCAATCTTGCAATGCTTAATCTCTATTTCACCTTCAACAGTTTCTCTGATAAAGTGATACTTAACCGCAATGTGTCTTGTGCAGCTATGATAAACTGGATTCTTTGCCATGGCTATAGCTGATTTGCTATCACAGAATATTTGAGTGCATTCCTCTTGCTTCTCGTCAACATCTTCTAATATTCTTCTCAACCATACAACCTGTGAAGTTGCAATGGCTGCTGCAACATATTCAGCTTCAGCCGATGATTGAGCAACTGAATCTTGTTTCTTTGATTGCCTAGAGAAGGCTCTAGAACCCAGAGAGAAAACAAAACTAGAAGCACTTTTCATGTCATATACTGAACCAGCCCAATCACTGTCACAATAACCCATTAATTTCAGCTCCACACCTTTGCAATATTGGATTCCAAAGTTTATTGTGCCTGTAATGTACCTAAGTACTCTTTTTGCGGCTCCGAGATGAATGTGGCTGAGACTTTCCATAAATCTAGAAAGCAAGCTTGCTAAAAACATAATATCCGGTCTTGTTGTAGTAAGATACAACACGCTTCCAACCATGCCTCTAAATAGTGTTGCATCCACTTTCTTTCCTCCATTCTCTTTCATCAATTTCTCACCCACTACAAGGGGTGTAGCCATAGGCTTACAATCTTCCATTTTAAACTTTTTAAGAATAGTTTCAGCATACTTCTTTTGAGAAATAAAAACTCCATCTTCTCTTTGATATATTTTAAGCCCAAGAAAGTGATGTAAAAGTCCCATGTCACTCATTTCATACCTCTTCATCATTTCCTTTTTGAAATCATATATCATCTTCTCATTG
>JAUPMG010000019.1:8158820-8177198 GCA_031762675.1 Pachysandra terminalis
GCAGTTTTCCCAACTTGGCCTTGATGTCGTGGATCAATTCTTTGAGCTGCCAAGGATGAGAAGTATCGTTCCGATCTGAGATGAAGTTGACTGCAGTCTTAGAGTCCGATTGGATGACCAGATAGATATAGTTATGGCTCACAGCAATTTTCCAACCCATAAGCAATCGCATCAAGCTCATGAAAATAGCAGATCTAGGAGAGCGAGAGATGGAAAAGGCAAGGTGACACACCCCAGCATGATAACAAAATAACCCACCAGAATCGGCTTGCTGAGGCTTACAAGCTACATCAGTGTTAAGGACAGCCTTTAAGTTCCACCTATAACAAAACTCCCTCGAAGAAGGGCTATCATCACATCTTAGAGACTTACCCAACGTTTTGCAAAGGACATCATTATATAGCGATGTTGTTGAGAATTATCTGATATGGTGAGAAGTTGTTTCTGAATGTTCTAGTATTTCTCTCCTTCCATATATGATAAATAGTGGCACAGAAGGTGAGCCTACAAACCCAGCTCATTGAGTTTTTCCTAGAGAAAGTGGATGAACACCAGTTGACTTCAAGGTCCCAGTCAAGGACCGCTCTGTTATGCCCACACTTGGTGAGAATAGAAGACCAAACCTTGAGAGCATAAGAGCATTTGAAAAATAGATGCTCATGAGATTCCTCAAAATTATTACATAGGATACACTTGTTGCGAGAGAGAATGCCAAATCTGAGAAGTCTATCCTGAGTAGACAAGTGGCCACGTACATCAATCCAAGTAATGAAGGAGTGTTTAGGTATGTAATCAGCCGACCAAATAAGCTTATGCCACACCACCAAAGAACTAGGAGTTCACTACCAATTATTTTGGCATACTCAGTTTGAGAGACACTCGATCCATCGTTTTTCTCATGGTGGATACTAGGGTCATAAAGGGTCCTAATCACAACCAAAATTGTTAAATTTCCTAAGGATTTTTTTGATGTAATGTGACTGTGACAATATCAGTCCTTCATTTATCTCTAGCATTACATCATCTTCACCTAAGTTTTTCATGTCAAACTTCCAAGATAAGAACGCTTTTGTTGATTTAACTACCTTCAAATCAATTTCCAATATTAGCATGTCATCTACGGATAGGCAAACAATAACACCAGTATTAACACACATCGATCAGATTCGTTTACCACATATCCGTCGGAGACTAAAGGTCTATCACATTTATTATATTACTTTTTTGGTGCTTGTTTGATTCCATACAAGGATTTTTTACAAGTCTACACACTTTATGCTCTTTCCCTGGGGATATAAAACCCTCTCCTCGTTGCATATAAATTTCTTCTTCTACCTCTCCACTAAGAAAAGCAGTTTTAACATCAATCTGGTGTATTATTGGTTTATTTTTGGATGCAAGCGATATTAAGATTCTTATTGTATTGTGATAGTAGAGTATGTGTCAATGAAATCAAAACCTTCTTTTTGTGTGTGGCCCTTGGCTACAAGTCTAGCTTTGAATTTATCAATGGTTCTCTCTCTCTCTCTCTCTCTCTCAACATTCCACAATCCTTTGACACTACTACACAGCCAGTCTACATGTAATAGTCACATATAAATTGAAGCATCACATCTAATGAAGTCGAAGGGCCAAATAATTTGAGTTTTGAATAATTTACTCGACTGTCAAGCAATCCAATGATGATGAAGTCATCATCCCTGTAAGTTGTATACTGTTAGAGGCTAACTCTAGGAAAAGTCTAGCTCAGTAGAGTGAGAGTGAGGAAATAGTGAAAATATGTCAAACATATCTGAATTATAAATTCAGAGTTCTCATATATTCCAGTATGAAGTATGAAAACAGATAATTCTATTGGATCTGTAGTCAATAAAATCCCATAGAATTTTGTGTACGAACTGAAAATCTGAAGAAAATATTAGGTTCAAAAGAGTAATCTTCACATTAGGTTCAAGAAAGTTGTATCCTTACAACAAGTTGATTGTAAGAGTTAATTAAGTTTCCTTTATGCTTTTTAATTTTGAGGCAATAAGAGGGATTGAATGAATTTAAAGCTTTTCATGAAGCCTTAGTTGTGCCTTTGACTTTTGTTTTATATCTACTCTAGTCATTTTTGGTTTATCCTTTGCATTCTCTCACACATGATAGTTAAAACTTTATCCAAGTAGAACAATTAACATGCTGAAAGAGTTCAGATTTGTAATATTATCCTTTGAATCTCTATTATTGTGAGACTCAAACAATTAAATACCAATTGTTTCCAATATTAATTAGCCATAAGTACCTTGAAAGTATGATGTTACTAAGAGTACATTACTGATGTATTTACAATTTGTATTTCATCATTTTAGCTCTCATAGGTGCAGTAAGTAAACCTGCTGGGGTTGAAAAACTTGTACAAATAATTTTTTTTTTTTTTGAAAACCACATATTTACCAAGAGTACTGACACCATCTTAGCATCAACTGCTAAATGGCTTTGGTTATGGTAAGGATGAGAAAACCAATGTCAGTCATCGTCTTGTTGAACAGATAACACTTACAGTAAATTGTAGGTTCTAAGATAATCCAGGATACAACAAACAATCTATCAGATAGCCTCCTTAGTTTCATACTTTTCATATTTGCATAAATTCTGTTACATATATTTAGGCTTATGTTTAGGCCTATGTCTAGGCAATATTCCTTAGTTTCATACTTTCTATATTTGCACATATTCTATTACATATATTAATTTAGGTTTATGTTTAGGCAATATCCTTGTACATGCCTTTATAGATCCATTTTTTTTGGGAAAGTAAAAAAAAAAAGAGAGGCCTTTATAGATCCTTGTAGTATCTATTTATAACTCACTTGAGATGAATAAAATATATACAAATATAGAAAGTATGAAACTAAGGAGGCTGTTTGACACAATCAATAAAAATCTGCAAAATGAGGAAGAAAAACTTATTGATCGAGGCACGAAAATAAATCCACTGTCCTAAAAGTCAGTTTTGGTGCATTGAGATTGTATATCTGCTGAAATATGGTGTATGGCGGTCAACCTCCAGGATACAATGATCAAAGCTCCTTAGTGTGCAGTCACAAAAGAAGCCTTACAAGCTTGTCTTACAGTGCACTAGGAAAAACGGAAGTTGCAGAGAAGAAGAGAATCAAAAAGAAATATAAAGATAGGCTCTTACTGGCTTATCCATTACTATCATACACCACACCATGCACATCTGACTCAGACGGACGGCGGCTCGCACGCGTGTGAAAAGCAACTGAGACAACCCCCAACAGCCATGCATAGACACGCTCTTCTTATTGGGCCTTCATTCCAATACATGTTTTCCATCATATATATATACTCCTTGAAAGTCTTGTAAACTTCCAATGTGGAACTAATGCTTTCTCACAAATCTAAGAAAAGTGATAAGCACGGAGCATATTTTGGAGGGAAGTTTGAATTTCATAAAGCACTTAAAACTTAGAAAATTTGGAACATTTTTTAACAATCTCCCACATGGTTCAAATTTTAAGAGAGATAAAATATAAAAAGTTTGGACACTAGTTGTCAAGGTCTAATAATGTCGATGTCTAGTGGACTTGAATCAATACATAGTGTAGATAAGTCTTGATCCGCAAGTGTTAGGTGAACAAGGTCTTGAACCTTTCCATGGATCAAAGAATTTTCCACACACCTCATCCTGATTGTAAGACAAACTCTCAGTTTCGCATGTTTAGGCCATGCGCCTTCTTGGATTCTATGAGTGCTCTAGAGTATCAGCCCAATTCTCATAGGGAGTATCCCCATTCCCACACTCACATAGGTGAACTCCTCAAGTGTGCACTGCAACTTAGCACACCACCCACATAGGCTATGTATTCATTAAGAGTATAATGACTTAACCTTACATTGCAATTAGCAGTATTCGCACCATAAGAGTGGGAAGAGTATAAGCTCAAATGATAGTGCTCTCCTAACTACTCAATGACTTGTTTTTACCCATTAAACTTAATTCATGGGATCTCCAATCATATATGTTGGGTTGGGATCATAGATAGCTTATATAGTCGACTTTAGTCCCATTCCCCTCGATGTCTCGTACACAAGTTTCCTAGCTAATCCTTTTTTGTAAGAGTACCTACTAGGTTCTTCTCTGACCTCACAAGATCTAGCCCTATGATTCATTACTCCGAAGCTGCCTCGTAATATTATGTCTCAGGTGTATGTGTCTACTCTTTTCATTGTAGATTTTATTCTTAGCTCGAGCTATTGCAGTCTAGAAGTCCTAATGAATAGATGAAGTGGGAATAGGCCTAGTCCACAATGGTATGCCTACTAAGATATTTCTAATCCACTCATCTTCGGTATTTACCATTTCTAAAGCTATGAATTGACTTCATCGTGAAAGTAGCACTTCAGGTCTGTTTAATTAGATGATTTCTAAGATATAACTCCACCTCCTAGAATGAAAGCCTATCCACTCGTGGAGTTAGTCTTGTCATTATCTGAAACCAAGTTTGCATTACTATATCCTTCTAATACAACTCGAAATCCACTATAGTGTAGACTTAGGTCCATAGTACCGTTTAGGTATCTTAAAAGTCTGTTAATGGCGGTTCACTGCTCTTATCCGGGGTTATGTGTATATCTACTAAATCTACTTGCAACATAAACAATGTTTAGATGTGTGCAATTCATTAAGTACATTACACTATCAATTATTTTGGCATACACAATTTGAAAGACACTAGATCCTTCGTTTTTCTTGAGTTAGATTCTAGGGTCATAAGGGGTCCTAACAGGGTCACAACCAAATTGGTTAAATTTCCTATGGTTTTTCTCGATGTAATGCGATTATGACAATATCGGTCCTTCATTGTAACGAGTAATTTTTACCTCTAGGATTACATCAGCATCACGTAAATCTTTCGTGTCAAACTTCGAAGATAAGAACGCTTTGGTTGATTTAACTATCTCTAAATCAATTTCAACTATTAGCATGTCATCTACATACAAGCAAATAATAACACCAATATTACAAGAAAATTTACTGTACATATATTGATCAAATTCATTTACCACAAATCCATTGGAGACTATAGTTCAATCAAATTTTTCATGCCACTATTTTGGTACTTGCTTGAGTCCATGTAAGGATTTAATAAGTCTACACACTTTATGTTCTTTCCCTGGGGCCATAAAACCCTCTGGCTGTGGCATACAAATTTGTTCTTCAAAGCCTCAATTAAGGAAAGCAGTTTTAACATCCATCTGGTGTATTATTAGTTTGTTTATGGATGCAAGCAATATTAAGATTCTTATGGTGATAGGATAGTATGTGTCAAAGAAGTCAATACCTTCTTTCTGTGTGTAGCCCTTGGCTACAAGTCTAGCCTGGAATTTATCAATGGTCTCAACTGATTTTAGCTTCTTTTTGAATACTCATTTGCATCCAATTGGTTACATCCTCTAGGAAGGTCTACTAGTTCCCATGTGTGATTACCCATTATTGATTCTAATTCATTGTTTATGGTATCCTTCCAAAAGGTTGCATCTACGCAAGATACTGCTTCTTGATAAGTTTTAGGATCATCCTCTATAATAAACGCTGTATTGTAATCTGGTCCAAAGTTATTTTTAATTCCATCTCTCTTATTACGTCTTAGCTCTTGTTTTGAGTTATTCTCAATTGTTTCTGAATTATTTAACAGTTTAGGAGTTGGAGCAGATACATTATTTTTCATTGGAAAGATCTGCTCAAAGAATTCCACATCTCTGGTTTCAATTATTATGTTGACAGTCGTGTTATTCTCAGATTTAAGTATCAGGAATCTATAGGAGGCATTGTTCTCTGCATAGCCCATAAATGCATAATCTATAGTTTTAAGTCCAATTCTTTTCCTTTTGATGTGGTGTAGCCCAGTCTTGACCAGGCATCCTCACACTTTGAGGTATTTTAAATTAGGTGCACGATTTTTCCAAAGTTCACAGGGTGCTATATCAGTTTTCTTATGTGGTACCCTGTTTAGCATGTGGCACGTAAAAAAGATGGCGTCCCTCCACATTAGAAGGAAGCCTAGAACTAAAAATCATAGCATTCATCATATATTTAAGTGTTTGATTTTTCCTTTCAGCTATACCATTTTGTTCAAGGGTATAAGGAGTAGTAGTTTCATGAATTATTCCATTTTGTTTACAACATGCTTTAAGAGGGGTTGAATCATATTCTCTCCCTCGATCAGGACCTAAGTCTCTTAATCCTTTTATATAGTTGATTTTCGACCTCAATTTTGTATTTTATGAAAAATTTCACTGCTTCATCTTTACTTTTTAGGAGATATACTTTAGTGTATCTAAAGTAGTCATCTACAAAGGTTATATAATATTTGTTTCCACCTCTATTCATGGTGTTTTTAAAGTCTACCAAGTCCCCATGAATAAGTTCTGAATTCATTTCTACAGATTTGAAAGTCTTCTTGAAGTATTTTGCTTCAGCATAAATTTCACATTTAGAATACTCAGTTTACTAGATTAAGTAAAAGACTAAGCTGTTTCATTCTCTTTATTGAAGCAACATTCACATGTTCGAATCTAGCATGCCACAGATCAATAGATTCAATAATATAGGCATAAGAAGAACTAGCTTCATTAGCATCATCAAAAGTCACATTCATTACAAAAAATCCCTCATTACAATCTTATTTTCCACAAATTTCCCACGACTTGTCAAAACAAGTTTATCAGAGTCAAAGGCTAACTTGACACCAGCCTTTTTAAGGAGATACCCAAATACAAGGCTCCTTCTCATGTCAGAAACATGTAGAAGTAAGCTTAAGGTACACTTTTCCTTTTCCAATAACTGAGGCACAACGAACATCTCCTTAGAAAACATGTTCACCATCCATCACCAACTTTCTTATAAGAAGCAAACTTGCTTCTTTTGCTGCAGATATGTCTGGTGGCCCCAGTGTCCACCACCCATTCAGCCACATTGTCTATAAGGTCGACTTCTGAGACAACCGTAGCAATGAAATTAGTTTCTGTCGGATTGGCATGTGGCTCATTTTGGTAATAGTCCTTTCCCTTACAATCTCTACATGTTGCTGCAATGATTTTTTCTACAAACAAAGCAAGGTCCCCTTTTCTTTCTCTGAATCTTGTCACTTTTCTTGAACCGATTGTCTTTTTGGTCTTGCCTTTTATTAGACCGCATTACATGATTTTTTGCTAGTTTGTTGGAGTTCTTTACTTCAACTAAATTTGCTTTTGTCTTGGTCCTTCAGTTGGTTGGATTCTTCATGTGGATATGCAAATAAGGTCCTCAAGAGACGCCTTTTCTCTTGTGCTTTAAGGAATTTTGATATTCTTTCCAAGAAGGTGGCAGCAGCTTCTCTATTAAGAGTTGTTTCTTGAAAGGCCTCAGACAAGGTTTGATGAATCAATGTTTGGTATTCATGCACTTGGTCCATTAAGAATTTATCATTGACCATTTTAAAGTCTAGGAACCTTCCTACAACATATTTCTTAGACATCTTTTGTATTCAAAGCTCTCCAAACATCCTTAGCAGTCTAATATGAGGATTATACATTAAAGAGTGCATTAGATGGAGCATTCAAGATGTGTCCACGACATACTTTTTTCATCATTATCAAACATAGCAGTAGATATAGATCGAGTAGGTTCAAACATATCATTGAACAGAAACATAAGCAACATTAATAGTTTCCAAGAAGAACATGATCTTCTCAGACCACCTCTTGTAGTGATTCCCATCAAAAGGGTTCTAGTTTGTTCATGTCTGGGACTGTACTCATCTGACTAATTAGTCATAGTATCAAAATCAATTTTTAGATTGTTAGAAGTAATAGGGATCACTAATCTGAGTAATTAACGGAAAATAAACTTTCCCAAACAGAAAACACTTACAGTAGATTGTAGGTTCTCAGACAATCAATATAAATCTGCAAAATGACAAAGAAACACTGGTCGAATATAACGATCAAAGCTCCTTAGTGTGCAGTCACAAAAGAAGCTTTACAAGCTTGTCTTACAGGGAGCAAGGAAAAACCCAGAAAAACACAAGTTACAGAGAAGAAGAGGGGAGTTTTTCTTCTTCTTTTCGTTGGGGGGTTTCTTCTCCTCTTATAGAAAGGAAGACAACAGACTTACCTTATAACTCTCACTTAATTAGAGAATAATGACTCTATTAAGTGCATTAATCAAGGCAAGAATCAAGTGAGTTAATCGGTTATATAATATATATATAGAAGAACAATAAGAGAATCAAAAAGAAAAAGAAAAATAAAGATAGGCTATGGCTGGCTTATCCATTACTATCACACACCACACCATGCCCGCCACGACAGACAGATGGTGGCGGTAGTGGCGCGCGTGTGGAAAGCAACCCGGACAATCCCTTGACACCCATGCATAGACACTCTCCTTATTGGCCTTCTTCCCAATACATGCTTGCCATCATATATAAATATGTACTCTTTTTTTTTGGGTATGTATATATATACTCCTTGGAAGTCTTGTAAACTTCTAATATGGGACTAATGCTTTTCTCACAAGTCTAAGAAAAATGATGAGTACCAAGGAAGTTTGAATATCATTAAGCACTGGAAATTTAGAAAATTTGAAACATTTCCAACATGAACTAGTTAGCTTCCTATTTTCTCTGCCACCTTTATTTTTTGGTTTGGCATCAACTTGAACACTTGACCCTGACTTCATTCTTGATCTGTTAGACTTGATAATATTCTGTAAGAAAATTGTTGCAATATCAAAAATGTATATCGGCCTAATCATGTATGTGTGTCTACATTGAGCCTCGTTGCTATTTTTACAAATATATATACTCATGTCCTATCAACTTTATTGATGATTTATCATATTATACTATGAGAGAGCGTGAGATTTTAATTGGCAAATTAATTGAAAATCAATACTATGATCTTCAAGCACACTTGGAAAAGCACATATCCCATTCTTTTTCACCATATTGTGAGGTGAATAAGCATCTCATTGCTTCAACTAAACTTTTCATAGAATCCACAACCTCTCATGTGTTTACATAACTGACCAAATGAAGTTGTTGGTAGAAAGTTTGACATGAACATCTTAGTTTCTAGCCTTTTGAAAGTGTTGTGCCAATTAGAAAAGGAAGTAACCATATGAAATCTTTGTGATGGTGCATGTTCAGGTTAGACTAGAAATAGAACATTTTGTTCTAAACAGTTCTAAGACCTAATTTTGGAATTTAAGGTCTTTCAATGCCTCTTGATTCTTTGTACTTAATAATCTTAGCAAATTCTTGGATTCTTTGACCTTAATTTATCTTCTTTTTTGATTAATTTTTTTCCATTTTGTTTGATGTTTTCGACAGCCCTTTGATTGAAGTTTTCACTGGATTAGTAATTTACAAAGCGTACATGGTGCCACACTTTAAATGAACTTGATGCTCTAACTAAATTACTTATTCCCATTATATAGAAAAGGAGAAGAGTTTGCAAAACCAATGTATGAAAATAAAACATAATAATATGAAGCATGTCCAGTACTAAATATTAATTATATGAGTAAAGCTTATATCATTTAGATTTGTATCAGTTTTCTATTGGAATGGACTTACTGTTTTGCAACTTCATATCAGCATCCTAATTGAAATGTGGACATCTAGACAGCGACAGAGAGATTTTAATTATAGATTATTATGGATTTGATTAATTCTGACTAGAAATTTTAATGCATTTCCTTATAGAAATAAGTAAGAATATTACAAACAAGAGGTCTTAGTTGCTCAAGGATATATTGTATAAGTTTTACACTCTTGCATCAATTATAGTTCAACCTATGAATATTACAGCGTTCCCCCTCTTTCTTTCTTTACCTTTCTATTTCAATACAAAGCCACGATTTAATAAAAGAGTTGTTGTTTAGTATATGTTTTAGGTTGCTTAATGAAGTGTATTTCATAGCAATCTATATAGTCAAAATGTTATTTTTTTTTTTTTTTTTACAGTGTCAAAGCCACAATTGAGAGGTACAAGAAGGCGTCTACAGATTCCTCTAATTCTGAATCTGTTTCTGAAGCTAATGCACAGGTAAACTTTCTTTATATCATATGATGAAGCTAATTAACCTCTTAGTGAAGTAGTAACTTAATGATTAAGTGAAGAAAAAAAAAATTGTTTATTCTCATTGTACCGACACTTTGAGATAGACTTGTTTCTCGACCATGCTAGCATAATCATCTCAGTTTAACATTATTGAATTGAAGTAAACAATCCACAATATCTCTGCTTTGTCTTTTGTGAATTCTTGTTTGTTTCTCTAAGCACCATTGACCGATTACAAGGAAAAGGGAGCATTTGATAGTATTCAGAAGAGGAACCTAGATCCACATCATTGGAAGGTCCAAAAGATGAATACTGATGGACCTCCTATGTTTTTTAGTACGATGATGTACTCTTCATGAGAGCACCAACATCTGCCAAGATAGTATGGTAGTTACAGACATGAACTTCCATAATAAGGGTTTATAATCTTTCATCTCTCTCTCTCTCTCTCTCTCTGAGTGTGTGTGTGTGTGCAGATACATCACAAATAAAGAGATACCATAGTTACTTTTAATTTTTTTTAAATTTTTGTTCAGTATAGATCATTTTTTGGATTTTTTCACCAATTGCTACTGATTGCCCTAGCAGTTCTGCTCATGGATTGGTCACCATTACACCAGTATTATTATTACTATTATTGTAATTTGATTAACACATGTTCCACATACACTTGGAAATTTTGCAACAAATTAAAAGTGGGAGGGATAAGTTTACTGGAAAGAAATTGAATGTCTCCATATTCTATAGAAAAGAAAAGGGATCTTGGATTGGCAAGAATGAAATTGTTTTCATCAAAAAACAGACTTGCAATATACTATATACTCAACTTTTTTACGGATACCTGTCTTTTTCGAGTATTATGTATAAAACAAAATCCATCTAGAGATAAAATGGGAGAATTAGCTTTTTTTTTTTTTATTAACAAACTAAGATGAAATGGGAGCTTTTTTTTTTTTTTTTTCTATTTACAAAATTTTCAAAAATAAAAATCTTTTAAACTACTAATCTATTTTCCACAAAAATTTAATTGTTTTAAATTATCAACATGCATCACTGCCCACTACTAATTATGTACAAAATCCATCATTACTAGGTATGCCATAGTATAATTTAAGTAGTAGTACTTCAATCTCCCTCTCTTGTTGACAATTATGTGTCTACAGTGGTTAGCAGCTAGACGAACATTATTCATAATTTTTTCTTTCCATGCCCAGTTTGTGATATCAAAATTAAATGAATTTAGACTGAAGATGCATTTCCCCTGGCAAGTACACTTAGATTGTGAAGCAAAAGTTTGTGGTTGAAGTTTTTTCAGAGATGGGCCAAAAATTCATCATACAGAAGATGGGAATTCACATTAGAATTAGTATATCTCCTTTCACAAATAAAATTGCACTTCCCACAAAGTAATTATCAAATATTTAAGAAGGCGAGTATGAACCTTAACAGATTCAATTATAATCGTTGCATTGTGTTTCATGTAACTTAGACACAGTTTAAGTGGTTCACTAGATTGTAATTATGATGTGTACTCACAAGTGGGAATGAGAAATTTTTGTTAAGAAAATACTTTGACTAAAAATCAGTATTTTGACCTTTAAATTTGCATGTAGATTTTTTTTTTTTTTTTTTTTGAAATTTTGAAAGCCGGCCGCTGTTAAAAAAATTGTTTATGAACATTTTTAAGTTATACTGTATATTTGTATATAAATATATGCTAAAATAAGAATAATCAGTATAATATGTTTGATCAAATTAGAACCAAGAAATTCTTAATAAAGGGCACTTTTACTTCAAATTTTCAACTAAAACTCAGAACCATGATTCCTGGAATGGCATATTAATCTATCTATATGATGGATGAACAACCTGAAGGATTTCTCTCATAACTTAAATTAGAGGGAGCAAATGTTTAGAATAGTTGATAGTTGCAGGATTGATTATATATGACAAGGCTAAGTTTGTTGAAGGGAATCTAAAATGAAATCCAAACCTGAGTAACTATCCTCAGAAGACTTGAAATACTGAGGCTATGGAAAAAAGCTCTGCTGCTGGAAATGAACTATATAACTGAATCATAAACTGTTGTTCATGAAAATAATCTTCCAACAACATGAAATATAGAATTTGGGAATTCTTCTTTTGAGATTGTTAAATTTTTTTTTTCTTTCTTTTTACTTTTATTTTCCATCAGTCGATGCCTCTATGCTTTTAATGGTGTGGTTTTATGGTAGTTTTCAACCATAATTGTTGTTGAATAGTTTTTCCAGTTTCCTCTTCCTCACTTTCTAGAGAACTAGAAAAACTCTTTGGCTTCAAAATTTAAAACAATAAGCCTAATGGAACAATTAAGAGAAAAATAATGAGTCAACTAATGGCACCTACTCATATATATATACATTTCTCCATGGATAATAAACAGCCATAAGTTTATTTACCCTATGAGATGTTCTAAGACAACAATTTCAATCATATTTATCTCAGTTTTATCAGCAAGAAGCGAACAAATTGCGCCAACAAATTGGAAATTTACAGAATTCAAGCAGGTAATTTCTTGGGATATTTATTATGTGAATTATATTCTTCAATTGTAAGCTATTCTAACTACTCTATTTCTAGGAATATGCTGGGAGAGTCACTTAGCTCTTTGAGTTTAAAGGAACTCAAAAGCCTGGAAACAAGATTAGAGAAAGCTATCAGCAAGATTCGTTCCAAAAAGGTATTGTCTCCCTTAAAGTTAATGTATGCTCTTGAATTTCTTAGAATTTAGAATTTAGATAAAAGATTCCCAGCTATTTATTCATACTTTCATGTTTGACTTCTACAGAATGAATTGCTGTTTGCTGAAATCGAATATATGCAAAAGAGGGTAACTACTACTCTTGTATTCATGTTTCTCTTTAAGTGATTTTTTCTCATAAGTCCATGCTAGAGCCATATTCCTTGTTTTCAAGATTTAGGTATTTACTAGATATAGTGTATAAACACAAATACACACGCACGCACATATGCGCGTTTGTGTATATATCTATGTACTCATGTAGAGCCACATTCATTGTTTTCAAGATTGAGGTATTTATAAAGATATATAGCCGTTACACATTCACATGTTTGTATTTGTGTATAATGTATTTATTATACACGTGTGTAAAGAATTGGTATTTATGAATGTATTGTATGATTGTGCTTTCATGTTGTACCCTCTGCAGGAGATTGACTTGCAGAACGATAACATGTACCTCAGAGCTAAGGTCTCTCTCTCTCTCTGATATATTATATGAATGAATAGAGATACTTATCATAGTAACACCAGATCTTTATCAATTGCTAGATAACTGAGAACGAGAGAGTCCAACAGCAGATGAACCTGATGCCCGGATCAGACTATGAGGTCATGGCTTCTCAATCATTCGACTCTCGAAACTTCCTCCAAGTAAATCTAATGGAACCCAGTCACCATTACTCTCACCAAGAGCATACCGCCCTCCAACTAGGGTAAAATTCTCTGTCCACCACCACCAATACAAATATTGCACATATATATCATATGCAGTTTATCTTTATATATGTTTTTGTGTGTGTGTGTGTGTTCAATAGGAATAACCTAAGAATGGCAAGATGTATGTGTACTAATTGTTATTGTAACATTTGTGCAGTTGATATGCTGAAAGCACCACCGATGTTTCTGCTGTTTTTTATCACTCTTTTTCATTTATGTGGAGATGTACTAGCCTGCCAGATGCAATATACTGGTGTATGTAATCAGAACTAGAGGCCAAGTTCACCCCCAAATGAAAGACTTATTTATCATTCTCTGCTTAGATGGTCATAAGACTCATAAGTCTGTGTTGTTAGAGAAGGATCTGTTTTGATGTTGCACCTAGATGCTGCATTACAAGTACAGATACATCTTTACTGTACTCTTATTATGTTCTCGTGTTAAAATGTTCTTACATGTGTACACCAATCTATCTTTGTTCATGTCTGCTCATGTCGCAGCAATGGTTAATCTATTCATCTAGTATATTTAATCCTTCGAAGTAAATATTCAGTTTTCTTTGGGTTTAATTGCAGCATGTGATCCAATCACTGGTATGTGACGTACACATACAGATGGGTCATGTATATATAGAAAGCAGGTCTGTCAACCATATGTGATCATATGCTCACACATACATGACATTCTTCTTACATGATTTTATTTTTATTTTTTTTTTCCTGTTTTCTTTGGGATCATCAAGACAAGCAAATTATCTTACGAAATTTTTCGTTTGCTTTCCCTCTTTTCTTTAACAGTCATTTTTGTTTGGGCTAGATTCTGAAAATGAGAAATTATTTTCCTCATCCTCAAGAGCTGAAATCATCTCATATATATATACAAAATTATTTCAGTTTTTGTAGTCCCTGCTGGCTCTTTAGTTTAATGCACATTCAACTCATCCTGACTTTCTGAATTTATTATCTGGTAAAGCCACTCCACAATCTTGTCATCTTCCTTAATTTTCAACAGATGATCTTTTTTTTGTTTTTTCTTTTTCTTTTTCCCCCTTTTCCAGGAAAACAATTTCCCATTTTAATTTCCAACGGATTTCCTCCTTCTGATAAAGAGGTAAACCATGCTCTTAGATGAATTACAGACTAAAAACTCAGAAAAGAAGAAAAAAAGATCTCATCATCAATGAAACATTGAACTCCCATAATATGGTGTCTGCACTGTCAGTTATTGACTTGAAAGTTCTTAAAGAAGACAATTACATTTCATATGACAATGCCAAACCTAACACGGTAGTAAAAAACAGATAATTGCATGAACCCTTTTCATCAAGAGGGACCACCAAAGCCAAAGCCGTCCTCAACATCGTTAGAGCTGAGCTAAGCTAAGCATATCCATCGGATAAGTGTCCGAGAGAGACTGACGACTGTATAATCTCCTTGCAATGATCACATTTACTGCATCCGTTGGATGAAAAGCATCCCAGTACAAGTACTCAGTCCTGTTGTTGCATGGAATTTGAAGAGGAAGACAGGTAACCTGACCATTGTTCCTCCCCACTCCACAGCACCCAGACATTGTAACCCTGAAACCTGTAATCAACAAATGAAAAGTCCATTGTCACAATAGCTTAGTAAATCTGTATTTTGTTAAGCAATTTGATTAAGTTCTGACATTTCTGATTATTGAGTAGGTGAATGATTGAGATTATCTACCAAGAGAAGAAGCGTTTCGCAATATATCGTTGAAAATCCCATAGGCATTCCCATAAATGAAACTCGCGCCTGTTAAATTTTTGTTGAAGTCGTTGACGAGTGATATAAGCCTGTTATTGAAAGGAATGACAAGGTTGTTGGATGTTTCTACACATGAGGTTCCATTGGTGCTAGATTGAGCCAACTGAGAGGGGCTGCAACTGATTGGAGCCAGTCCTATAAGGGCCACCTTCCTTGCTCCATAGTTGTATAAAGTCTAGAATCAAGAAACAAGAGGAAGCTATTCGTGTTCTAAGCTAGTGACCTCATAGCATAAACCTATAGTTGACAAAAACAAAGAACTATTAACGAACCCTTAATTGTTGAGAATATTGTTCAATGAGAACAGCGGCATATTGTTCCGGGGTGTGTTGACGACTTGTTGGGTAAAGCGGGGGCATCAAGTAATTGTTGACATAGTCGTTACTTCCCATCTCAACGAAGTACATACACTTGCTTAGGTATTCTGCTGTCGAATTTGCATTCCCTAGCATATTCACAATTTGCGAGATCGTTGTATTGTGATTACTTAACTGCTCATTCATACTGATGCGATCACCCTGTGAGAAACATGTAAAAATTAGTACCGCGTAATTACTTGTTTTATACCCATTTGAGAGTGAAGGCAATAGAACATGTTACCAAATTTTTCCCAGTTTCATCTCTAATTCCAGCAGAACCAGATGCATAATTCACCCCACATAGTACTTCTCGGCCTCTTGCCCTAGCATAGGGTGGAATGAAACTACTGAAACCCAACATTTGTGCTGCAGATGAGGAATATGTTTGATTAGCACGAATATCCAATTTTACATTTTATAAGAGTAAGAATGTGATAGATTCCCAACTTGGGAAAGTACTATGCCAATTGGAAAGTGAAATTTAATTTTCTTGGAAACTGCTTGGTTGTATCAGGAAAATGTATGACTATGACAGAAAATTTTGATTTTAATGTGTGGTTAATAGAATGGAACAAGAAAAGTTTTTCATCTGTCCATTTTACCCTTCATTGTATAAATGCAGGAAGAAGAAAGCTTTGGTGGTGAAGGGTATGATAGGGAACATGTTCTTCTCCACATCTTTTCATTTTTCTTTCCCACAAATATTTTTCCTCTTAATCGGAAAACAAATTAAAAGGGCTTCTACACACAAAGAAAATGGTGGTAATGAATTAGGATTTCATAAAGCTGGTTAATGTGTTTAATTACTTTGGTTGGTTTCAGGCTTTAGGGTTACAACCACTGGATGCTGTAAGGTGGCGCCTAATAACTTTTATGTCTTCCTCTTCTAAGTCCATGCCAGAACAGAAGTGAATACTTGTTCTGGGATGCTCTTCATCCCACTGATGCTCTGAGTGTGATTGCTGCAAGGAGAGTATACAGTGCTCAGTTTCCCTCTGATGCATACCCTATGGACATTAGCAGCTTAGCTCAGCTCTAAAAATGGAGAGTGATGACTATGTTGGCACCTTAATTATATAACCATTTTTCAAGTCATTAAATAAAAAAAGTGTTCTAGTGTGGCTACAGTTTGTTCTCTATTATTAATCAATTGGTGATCGATGATGGACTTGTCTTACTTCATCAGATTAATAACTATTGAACCGTCTGCAAGTAATTCATTATGGGACCTCTTGTGAGTTGCGAGTACCAAGGCACTAGTTGTAGTAACAGTGGGCCGGGCCGTTGTCATCCGGCCTGGCCTGGCCAAATTGTTGGCAGGGCTTGGGCAACGAAAGTGCAACCCTAGTTTCAAAATGTCTACAGCATTTTCTTTAGAGTATTATTGTTTATTTTTTAATTCCTATCCATGTAAATAAAGCTACCCAACTTTTATATATGTGATTGATTGTGTGTATGAGAGAGAGAGGAGCAAGTAGGGCTGACCAATGACATCGGCACTAGTTCGAGCAATGCAAAACCTTCCGGTTGGTCCCCCAGGGAACTAAATCTCCTAAGGCAAGTAATTATCTTTAGCCAATGAATCAAGTTCATTGTGTTGGATTTATCTCTTAGAGGACTGATGTGGCTCCCATGTCATGTCAGTACTTACTTGACAGTTGCCATGTGTATAAAGGATTCAAATATGGGTAGTTGTGATTAAGTTGTAACTATCCATTATCTGTATACCTCTTGTTTAGTGGATGATGTGGCAAGTTATGAGATTCTTATCCAATTAAGTAACTGCTCTCATAACTACTTTCTTGACATGAGAAAGCCGATAAAGTTTGTGAAGGTTGTAGACGACCTGGATCACGTATCTTGATCCACACGAACCCGAATCAGAAGCTGAAGATCTCTATCGAACCGGAAAAACATCCCACGTCGGTGTATCTGCAATTACTAGAATCACATAAGAATACCCACACTCAATCGACTTAGGGCTTGGTATGGAACCCAAGTAACAATCTAGAACAAAAGAAGGTACAACTGATGAGAGCGAGAGACCCAATTTAGGGTTTAACATTTTTTGCGCTGGGTTCCATATATAGGAACCTTTACACCTATCCCACTCTAACTATAACTCCCTAATCTTGTAAGGATTATGAGAGATAGAGAGGGACCCACATTAGGCCAGCTCACATACTGCCTAGTCTGGGCGTCCCTCTTTTAAAGGGAATCGGTTGGCCCACTTAATGGGCTAACTAGGTCGGCCTATTCAATTGGGCTAGCCTGCGATATGTCGAACATCTCCCACTTGTTCATAGTAGGCACACTAAGTGCGCCTCTCTCTCATCTACATCATATCTTTCTATCAAGGATGCTAATCAAATAGGTCGTTAAGCGTGCTATCGATGAGCACAAAGTAACGGGCATGCAACTCCATATCAAGTTCCATAAAACTGACATGGAGGTACACTCTCAAAAGTCTCTCCTATGCCTCAGACTTATTTGGCCATATTGGAACTAAGTATTTCTAATCCCTCATGAACACAAGCTCAGATCTCTATACTCAACCACTAGATTCATATTAATGTGCTCATTTAAAAAAAATCATTTAGTCTACATATATACATAT
>JAUPMG010000019.1:8177298-8187432 GCA_031762675.1 Pachysandra terminalis
CGTACCCTCACCTCCCACGTGTACATCGTGGTTTTGTAGGATTTTCAACCTACCGGGATCAATTCCCGTAGCTATTTGTGTCTTCCAGGTTTAGGGATTTACACCCAAGGAGTTCGCGATGGAATCGTCCCTATCATGTTTAGGGATTAAATCCCAAGGAGTTCGCAATACAATCATCCCTATCATGTTTAGGGATTTATACCCAAAGAGTTCGCAATGGAATCTTCGCTATCAGGTTTAGGGATTTACACCCAAGGAGTTCGCAATGGAATTGTCCCTATCATGTTTAGGGATTTACACCCAAGGATTCCACATCGGGATCGTCCTTTAAACACAGAATAATAACCCTAAAATAGAATTCAAACCTCTATCTGTCGCTGCCTGGTTGACCGGACGAGCTATTCAATCCAAGTATTTAGGATTTCCAGGGATAACACCCTTCGGAAGCTATCCATGAGACCACACACACGAATAATCCGTCGGATGCTATCATGAGTATCATTTCCATATATAGTAACCATATGACAATCATAACCAATATAAAACATCCATTTAGTACAAATGCCATGCATAGAAATCATCAATTTAGGATTCCGATGATAATTCCCGTTAGAAACTATCCATGCGCCCATACACGCGAATAATCTGCCGGAAGCCATCATAAGTATCCTATATAGTGTACAAATACGTAAATGAATCATAAGTTTATAAAACTAATCAAACCACACTACAAGAAACATCAAAATACCCATTTCAACTTTGACACCTCTTCAGTGTACAAATACGTAAATGAATCATAAGTTTATAAAACTAATCGGACCCCATTGGAGCTTGGTAGGTAGCTCGGTAGCACTAAGGTACTTGTCGAAGGCCATTTTTTCAACTTTGACACATCTTCAGTGTTTAAATCGTAACTAATTCTATACTTATTGGATTGACCTCAAACTTGGACCATTGTGTTCCTAACAAATAGTGGAATCCAAGAAAAATATAAATAAAATACTGTGTTCTCGTTGGGAGCACCACCGATGTACCGGAGCCTGCCAATGGGCATTTTTGTGTGTATGTTTAGTCCCTATCGGCAAGGTGACCGGTGTACCGGTACCTGCAGATGGATCACTCTTCTATGCATTTTGGTTGCAGGAACTGAATCTCAGATTCGTCCCGGAAGCCCCAAATTTGAACTCTTCAATCCAAATCAATCCGAAATCATGTAAAACAATTATAAACTATTAAAAATCATCATTAAATGAAATCAAAACATATTAATTCATAATTTAAACCTAATCAAGAATAAAACCTACATTAACATCATATATATATTTTCTATCACCAATCTTACGTAAATTAATCCGGAATCATACGAGAATAAGGATAATCATCATTAAATCCACAGTTGAATAAAAGCAACACAATATATTAAAATCATTGAGCTCACACGACAAAAATCATGCTTCCAAGAGAATTATACAGAAAATGAAACTTATCGTAGCGGTTTAGATCGTAAATCGACAAGCACTTCCTCTTCCCTTCTCTCGTTCCATTCCTCTTTTCCTCTTCTCTTCTTCTTCTCTTCTAGATCCAGCCGCAGCTTCCTTTCTTCCTTTTCTCTCCAAACCCCGAAACCCTAATCCTCCTCCCTCTTCTTTCCGTACACGTACCCCTTATGCCCTGTTTATATCAACCTCCTAAATTCCCTCCTTCTAATTCCAACACACCATCCATTCTCCTCCTTTCCATTCCACACGCACCCTTCTAATCCAATTGACTTGCTGTAATAGATAAGGAAACTAATTCACCTATTAAATAGAACTTTCTCCTCCAATTCAAATCTAAAGTAAACTTAGTAAACTATCCTTAAATTTAATTTAATGCTTCATACGACGAAGTCTGACCACAATTCCTACTTAACTTCAAATATCACACTACACTTTCTATTAATTTCAATTTGACCCCAATACAGTAATTTGATTAATATATAACCAAAGCTCCAAAATGGCTATGAATCAACCCCATTTACTACAAAAAAATTACCAATTAATTCCTATGTCACTCTTAATAATCACTTCATTGTTTAACTCTATTAAATAATCACACATTAATTATTATTATTAATTTTCGAATCCGGATCACTACATATGTGATCAGGCATTGGAAAAGTATCAAACAATGTTGGGAAAGCATTTAGCAAAGTCACATCTGTCTCAGGAAGAACGGGAAGAGTAGGGGACCAATGGACTTCTAGATGCCCCGGATGGAGCGCATTCCTTTCTTTCAAATCCTGGAGATGTGTGAAGCATTGTTCACAAAATTCCTTCGGAGGACAAGGAATGGCGACAACCCTTGGTACATGGTCTAAATCCCCACCGTGCACCATCAAGTATTGACTGAGTTTATCTTCTTCTCTTAAGGTATTCAAAGAAGAAGAGGTGTTTCGAATGAGGTAAAATGGCCAACCTTTACCCTTTATATAGAAATTAGGAAGTCTCTTCGTAGAACACGCTAATTAATTAGGGTGGCTATTCGTTTATAATAAGATAAAAACGCATTAATTAGTGTAAAAAAATTTACACTAATATTGATTGAGGCTATGCCAATGGAAAGTTTAAGTTCATTGATGCTACAAGAAGAAAAGGAAAAAATTACAATGACGATCAAAGGTTGGAGCGCCATCACTTTTTCTTTAAGAGATCTGCTAGAAGAATGTCACGCATGAACTGACTAGGAGTGAGATAGATTCTATGTGTCACCAGAACCGACCCTTGATCACCCCGAATATACTCTTCTAGAGGGTTATGTTCATCAAACACAGTATCTTGCTCAGGCTTGTTTCCTGGTTCTTCGTCGAATTCCTCAACTTTCACAAACAACCCCCCTTACCAAGTCTATCACTTTTTTTGCACTCGGCCACTCGATGACCTGGTTCTCCACACTTGAAACACTTTAATCCTGTGCTACTGATTAGTTTGTTGTTATTGACTAGTTGTGTCAAAGCCCTACCCATGGGTTGTACGTTACTACCAACCTGCACGGTTGCCCTACTGTTGGGTGCAAAAGTAGGGTTAAAGACCCATGCAGTACCACCCCTCTGACTCATCTATTTCTCAAGATGAAGAGTTTTTGCATGTGCTTCAGAAACATAAAATAGGTTGAATAAATTCAAGGTATCTTGGAATTGCTGACGCAAAACTCCAATATACCTAAATGCGAGTTTTTCTTAAGATTCGGCTAGGTCATTACAGGACATTAATTGATAGAAGTCATTGGTGTAATTGTCCACAGATCTTCCCCCTTGGCGAAGGTTCTACAAACGTTGATATAGAACTCTCGTGTAGTTATAGGGCAGAAAAATTTGCCGTATATGCTTCTTAATCCTCTCCCACAAAATGATCTTGGCCTTACCCTGTCTGGCTCAGTTAAGTTTGGACATACTACAAAAAAACAAAAGCCTATTTTTACCAGTTCATTTTCACCGGCGGTTGGCAAAATCCACCCCTAGAAATGGATTCGCGGCAGGCTTGAAATTCTTTTAGTGGTGGTCTTCATGAAGACCACCACTAAAAGTGGATAAGGGGCGGTGGTTTTCTAATGAACCACCAGGATTAAATATTTAATCCACCTCGAAAGAAACAATTATCAGCGGTCAGCACGAACCGTCCCCAATGGCCGAATTAGAGGCGGTTCTCTTGGCCTGCGACTAAATCCCCACTTCGATGGGAAAAATCCCACACGAGCGGGGGACTCAAATTGGAGAATCCACGGTGGTCTGCGTTGTACCGCCCCACATTGGCCCAATTAGGAATGGTTCTCTCAGACCGCCACTAAATCCTCCGCTTAGGCGAGAAAAATCCCGCGCGAGCGGGGGAGTCAAATTGGAGATTCCATGGCAGTCCGCAGAGAACCCCCACACATTTGGCACAATTAGGGGCGGTTCTCACAGACCGCCGCTAAATCCACTGCTTAGGCGGTAATTATCCCGCGCGAGCAGGGGAGTCAAATTGGAGATTCCACAACAGTCTGCGCCGAACCGACCCACATTGGCCGAATTAGAAGCAATTATTCCAGACTGTCGTTGAACCCTCCATAATCTCTATAAATAAACCCCAACCCGAGCCATTCCCTCATTCACCAACTGAATCCCCCTGTTTTATCTCCTCTCGTCTCCCTCACCATTTCCCCACCTGATTCAGCACCATGACCTCTCTCTCTCTCTCTCTCTCTTGACATCTCTCTTTGTCACTTTCTCTTCTCTCTATTGCTCTCCTGTTTTTTGTTTTTTTTTAACCAGAAATTATTAGCGTTGGTCCATTGACCACCGCTAAATAATTTGTTTTAAATTTTAATTTTTGTAGCAGCGGTCATGCCCGTCGATAATTTGTAATTTTTTACTTTTAAATTGGACTTTGATCGACGGGCACAACTGCCGCTGAAAGACTAGATCATAGGGGCGGTCCGCCCAAACTACTTCCAAGACCGCCGCTAAAACCTTCTGCAATAGACATTTTTTCAGCGTGACATTGGACCGCCGTATTTGCGGCTGTTTGTATACTTTTAGCGACGGCTTTTGACCATCACTTAAAGCGGCTATTTTTCTAGTGACTGCCATGCAGAAGCACGTCCGCGAAATTTAGTAGCCACTAAAAGAACCCTTCTTTCATCGAGAACCTCCTTGAAATCCAGAATCTCCTCCACAGTATTAATTCAATCCAGAAAATCTTCTGGTTGCAAACTGCCATAGAAATTGGGCATATCAACCTTCAATCCAGATCCACAACGCCTTGAATTAAAATTGTCTCCCTTCCTTGGTTCGACTTTTGCAAAAGAAATTTCGAATTCCATATCCTGCTCCCTATTCTGATGCCTGAGCAAATCGGCCATCTGTTGGGTTATGATCTCGATCTGTCGTGTGAGTCTTACTACATCATCACACTCATAAACTTCTTCCAAAGGAGCATCTCGCCCACCACATCTACAAGGCGCATATCTACGCAAGCTCTAATACCAACTAATGTAGGGTGAAGAAGAACAAAGTTGATGAATTCGACCACAGAACACACATATTTCTAGAGTTGCTAGCTAGGGTTTAAGGGCCAAACCTTAAACAATAGGAATAGAAGAGAAAAGCTTCTCAATCAATTTTCATAACTTCGTCTAATAATAATCTCTCTACAATCTCTTCTCTATTTATAAGAAAAACATATCTCAAACGAAACCCTGAACTGCTAAAAGCAACCCTAAAAGAAATAAGTAAATAAAAGTTACTAAAATGGGTAAAAGAGTTCAAATGTCATTTTGAGGGTCTAAACGGCCGAAAAATATCTCACATCCTGGCATAGCAGTGAGTTTTGTAGCTCTCGTCATTAGCTTTTCAAATTTGTATTATAAGCCTAATTCCGACACCGGAACCCAAAGTTATGCCCGTTTGAAGCCATGGTGTGCACGGTGCATCTTGTTTCGATCCAACACTTCTAACTAAGCATCCACGGTTACCACTACTACATCACTTAACCCATTTTGTAACTGCCCTCATAACTACTTTCTTGATGGGAGAAAGCAGATAAAGTTTGTTTTGTGGGAATACGGTCCCTAGTCTAACATTAAGTATGTGATTTTCATCAAATCTCAACATAAAGATTTGCTTAGACTATAAAGACCTATTCTGTAAGAAACTTGCTAGAAGACAGAATGAGTTTATTGTACAGGTGTCACTCTAAGATACTTGATTATCTTCTTCATCACATTGAAGTCAACAACAACATTTCTTAAACAACAATGATTTGATGTAATTCTAAATTTCTGCTTCAAATTTATGCTATTATATAATAATGCTTACATATTATTATTTCAAGGAAAGAAACTCAGAATATTTGGGCACGTTGCTCGGGTAAGTGACGTTCGTGGTTGACTCGTCCTACTGACTTGATTTTGCACAACTCAATTTTGACTCGGTAGCTGATCTGAATTTTTGGGGAAACTTTGCAAGTTTACTTAAGAATTGGGTACTTCACACAGAAATCAAAATTATTGGACGTATGCATTCCTCATTACTGAAGAATCAAAATTATTGGACGTATGCATTCCTCATTACTGAAGTTCTTATTACAAAATACTGAATCTATTGCAACAATGCTGATAATAATCAGAATAATAATTTTATAACGGCACCACCATGGCCAAGAAATTGGTCATCGATCATCTCCATCTTTAGAGCTGAGCTAGGCGGCGAATGTCAATCGGATAAGCATCAGATGAAGATTGAGCACTGTATGATCTCCTTGCGATGATATCGTTAGCAGCCTCTGTTGGATGAAAAGCATCCCAGAATAGATACTCTCTCCTGTTTGGGCAAGGAGTTTGAAGAGGAAGACATGTTATCTGTCCATTGTTCCTTCCCACCCCACAGCACCCAGCGTTTGTAACCCTGATACCTGAGATCAAACATATATAAGCTCAAAATCCCATGTCATATATATTATAATCCCACACACACACATATATATATAGATTGATGATTAAGATTATTTACCAAAAGATGAAGGATTGTTCAATATATCCTGGAAAATCCCATAGGCATTGACATAGATGAATTTGGCCCCGGCGAGATTGTTGTTAAAATTATCGACAAGAGATCTAAGTCTGTCATTGAAGAGCCGATTCGCGTAGTTGATCCTCTCTACACATGTAGAGCCATTAGGACTGTACTGAGCCAATACACTTGGGCTGCAACCTATCTGACCCACTCCTATCACCACCACCTTCCTGGCTCCATAGTTGTACAAAGTCTATATATACAAAAAAAACAACCCCGATCACTTCAATTCAGGTTCAGGTAACCTAATTAAACAGCAGCAGATCGATGATCAAGAAGAATATATATATATACCGACCCGTAATTGCTGAGAGTACTGTTGAGCAAGAACGTCGGCGTACTGTTCCGGTGTGTATTGGCGGCTTGTCGAGTAAACAGTAGGCATGAAGTAGTTGTTGAGGTAGTCATTGCTGCCCATTCCAACTGAGTATATGCACCTGCTCAGGTAATTTGCTGCTGAAGCCTCGTCCCCTAGAATGTTTACAATTTGCGAGACGGTAGTTTGGTAATTTCGTAATTGCCCATTCATGCTAATGCGAGATCCCTGTGAGAACGAAAGATACATGAAAGAGATTGATCTATCAAAACGATGCACAGATATCGTGCATGGTTCAACAAAGCCTATTCCACGTGAAAAAGTTTCCACAAGTTTCTACTATATTAAAAACAAACTAAGGTTACAACTTATATTCCTACCAGATATATAGACTCTACCCAAACACCTACTAACCCTATAATACTAACCTACACAACGAGTTACTTGTGACTCAGAGAGAGACCTCACCTCATAGGTCCTTCAGGCCCCCTCCCCTTGGATCTAGAGACTAGTGAATATAAACCACCCAGTATCTCTAACACTTTTGTTAATAAAGCCTTAAAGTCAACCTATATTATATTTACCAATTGTTGCCCAGTTTCGTCACGTATTCCAGCTGCAGCGGATGCGTAATTGACCCCTCTGAGTAAATCTCGGCCTCTTGTTCTTGTGTAGGGCGGAATGAAAGAATCGAAACCCAATAGTTGAGCTACATGTTTGATAAGCAAGAAAATTATGTTTAATCACTTAATGATCATAAAAATAATTTTTAGTAAATCCTATGGGTCCAAGTTAGGGTTGTCAACGGATCCGATTTAGACCGGATTAGGGTAAATCCAAATTTGATTGAATCGGATCATATTTTATCAGATAGTCGGATCATAAATCCCTTACCAAATCCAATTAGTCTCGAATCGATTTAGGTTCGAATAACTATCGGATTTTTTTGGTAATACTATTTTATAGTTATAAGGAAATCAGATAAAAAGAAATATAATTTGATATATAGTTAATCGTTTTTAAAATATCCTAAATTAATGACTTATTTCTAATTATATGTTTAATACTTGTAGTCACCAAATATTATATATGCATAAATATGTATATCTGTAATATAAATTTTATATATTTATATATGCACACAAATGGAATCGAATCTAACTCTTATCGAATAGAATCAACCTATATTTGTATTTAATCCGATTAATGGCGGATTAATGGCGGATCGAATCAGATCATATCTTATCGGACTATCAGATAAAAAATCCCTTACTAAATCCATTTTTTTCGAATAGGGTTCGGATCGAACTTGGATGATGATCCGATCCATTGACAACCTTAGTCCAAGCTTTAAGAGAGAGAGAGAGAGAGAGAGAGAGAGAGAGAGTGAGTGAGTTATGAGGGTCTTAACTAAGATGAATGCACGTAGATATATTAAGAACTACAAAACTGCCACTGTTCAGACCAGCTCTGACCAATTACAATCATACGAGAGCAGATCTTCTGTGATGAACGCACCTGTGATGGGCGTGTTATGTAAAACACACACGAGGGCAAAATTAAAATAATAATTTTGCCCTCACTTAGATGTACTTTATGAGGGCCTATCACAGAGCGTGTTCATCACAGACGACCCACGTCCCAATCATACGATATGGAGTGCCATGCAATCTTGCCATAGACGTAAACAACAGCATCCACATATCACATGCTTGTAGGTGTAGGCGTGCATCTAGACTTTACTATTTAGAAGTCTGAACGTATAATGGCTTGTGTAAATACACGCTGCAACTTCCCCACTCTAAATGATATAAGATTGTAAACAATTAACATAAAAATCAAGGCTAAAAGACCAAAAAAAAAAAAAACTCCTTACTTACAAATAGTGATCGCTTTTGGTAAGATATCGGGAATGTTCATTGTACCATCTATAGCGGGTTATTTTGTGAAGAAAAAAAAAAGTAATCTAGAACGAAAAGAAAGAAGAAATCTGCAGGATCGGTTAATTTCACAAGAGAAAAATGAGTGTATGTAACTGACCGATCGTATCAGTAGAAGTTCGTCCATTGGAAAACCTTCCAGTTGGTCCACGAGGAAAGTCGATCCCGTAAGGCGGGTAATTGGCTTTAGCCAAAGAAGCATCGTTATTGTTATTGCCACTATCGACTAAGGAATCTCCAAATATGAAGTAACAAGGAACTTGTGGTTGGGACCTTTGGGCTCGAACCATAGTCCACGAATTCAACACCAAGGTCAGCACACAAGCCAACCATAGCTTCTTTAGGCCACCCCCACCCATGAAGAGTAAACTACTGAGAAAGAGGAAAAAGGATGGAGATATAATTAAAGAAGAAAAAGAACCTAAGTTGTGAATAGAAAAGTAAAGTGTGTGAGCAAACTTCTAGGCAAGAGCAATAGATATATAGAGCGAGGAAGGAAGAGAAGTAGACTAAGATGGAGCGACCATGTTCTGTAGATAGCTTTTACGGTTGTAGAGTTGGTCGATGCATTAATATCACGCGGATACATACAGCGTGACTTAGTTGTGCTTCTTCTTCCGACTCTGGTAGTCTCTAGACTAGCTTGAATGTGTTTCGAGTCATGAATGCTTTGAGAACCTTTAATACGAAGTATATGGAATTCAACAATGTGAATTGCTATTCTTTTAATTACCAAAGTGTCCTCACCGACGACTTTTGTTCATAAATAAAAGTTTCCCTTTAATACAACCAAAAACAAAATCTTGTAGTAAATAAATTTATTAATTGAACCCATTTTTGTACTTGTCTTCTTTATAGCTTTCGTGGTTTGGTTTAAGCTGAGGTTCACTTTACAAAAAAATATTTTATTTGTAATATATATATATATATATCACTTTTGATAGACTAAAATTGTGGAATATGATTTGTCCAATCCGTCCTAATTAGTTGGGATAAAACATTGTCAAATATTATAGTTAGAATTTACAAATAAAAAGCATTAATATAATAAAATGGTATCAATCACCCCCTTATTGGAGACCCTTCACACCCTAGAGGTGTAACTTGGGTCGGTTAAACCCAAAACTGAGTTGACCCGAACCGACTTTAGTTCGGTTAGGGTTAGGTGTGTAGATATTTGGTTTGGTTTTGATTTTGAAATTATAAAACCAAATCAGATCGGTATTGTTTTGGGTTGAAGCCTTGATTAAACCGAACCGAAACCCAAACTATAATATATATATGGTGTA
>JAUPMG010000019.1:8187532-8218011 GCA_031762675.1 Pachysandra terminalis
TGAGGATTTTTTAATAAACTTGGGACGGAGCCACTACTGGACATGTGGCTACCGGCTCTTATTAAAAAAAAAAAAAATGCTACCACCAAAAGTGGTGGTGATGGTGCCCCCATCGAAGATAGTGGTGATATCACTAAAGGTGGTGGATGTGATTATACATGTTGATGATGGCTTTGATCAAACAAAATGAGAAGAAAGAATTCCATTAGTGTTGATTCCACTCAATTTTGATTTTTCAAAAAATAACATGCATACTTTTTAAAGGTATATCATTTTTCAAAAAATTGTCTCATTTTTATAAAATGAAATACATATGGATAAAGTATTACATTGAACCAAACACTTGAAAAATACATTTTTTGTTAAAAATGCTTTTCGTATCCTATATTACATTGAAACAAATAAATCTTAAAAAGAAAAAAACTTACTTGTTCATCATTACCAACGTACTTATAATTTAAAAATTATTTTTAATAAATTATAAGTCCAAATAAGCACTTAATTAAACACTGCGACATACAACCGAAAAGAGAAAGACGAAAAAGAGTATTATTAAGAGGTAGGTTGTAAAATTTGTGATTAAAAATGGGTATAGATAACGAGATAACTTTTGAGTATAAAAAAAAGGATAATAGTTAATAACTAACTGATTTAAGTAATTGAGTAATTAAGACTCTTCCTAAATGGTCCATTTTGTTTTTCTATTAAGAAGTAGAAAGAGAAACAAAGGATGCTTTTCGATTTGGTTAACGTGGGGAAGGTTAGCAAGAAAGTGACGCTTCTTTCTTTCCCATTTGTTACTTCTTCCAGTTCTTTTCTGAGTTTTATGAGTTTTTTGACACGCCAATGGACAAGTATTACAACCATTAAACCTTACCAAAAAAAAATATTACAACCATTAAAAAAAATTAAGATAGAGAGAGAGAGAGAGAGAGAGAGAGAGAGAGAGTTTATATGAATGATTGAAGGAAAAGGAGTAATTGAAAGAGAGAGAGAAGCAATAAGGTTAAGGTTCCTCAAGCTTGTCTAGTTTATGCTGTATTGGGCAGTTGGGCATACTATGTTGTTCTGAGGACATCTTCTCTACTCTTCCCTTTTCCTACAAAGCTCCATAGTCGTAGGTTTCTTTGAGCTTAAGAGCTGATAAAGAAAGAAAGTAGAAGAAAAGAAAAGAAGATGGCTTTTGTAGAAAAAAGAATTCTGGTTCTGATGGGGATGGAGAGAGATGATTGCTGATCCTAGTGGGTTTTTGTGTGGGTGAGTTTTAGATCTTGTGGAGACTTGGAGATTAAGTAAAAGAATCCCATTTAGAATGTGGGATCTCAACAGCTCGCCTGATCAAAGCAGAAGGGAGGAGGAATCCGATGAGAGTTCTTCTCTGAAGAATTCTGTTAATGGTGATTGTAAGGGAAAATGGGTGGAGTCGATTTCCAATCAGAATTCCGGTTCTTCAGTTACGGCTATCGAAAATGGATCAGATGGTGAAGGAGGAGTATCTAGGAGGAAGAGGAGTAAGATCTTTGGCTTCACAGTGAATCCTAATCACATCTGTTCTTCTTTGGAGAGGGAACCAGTAGTGACCCGGCAGTTTTTTCCGGTGGAAGAAATTGAAATGGGGACTACTACACCTGAAGAAGGAGTGGTTGCTTTCCCGCCGGCTCAATGGGTTGATGTGAAATTCCGTCAGTCGGAGCCCCTTGTAGCCGGAAAGGCTGTGGAAGTTAGCCACCCGATGAAGAAGAGTCGTCGGGGTCCGAGGTCTAGAAGCTCCCAGTATCGCGGCGTTACCTTTTACCAGCGGACCGGCCGGTGGGAATCCCATATTTGGTCTGTATTCTTTCTTCTGATCTTTCTCTCAAATCTTTCGTATTAATTTCTTCAATATTTACAGTTTCTTTTTTTTTTTTTTTGTTACTGATGCAGGGATCGTGGAAAACAGGTTTATTTAGGTATGTAATTTAAGAAATAAAATTGAAAATTTTGTTTCTTTGATGAAAATATTATCTTTGTTTACTTTCTTTTCTCTCCGTTTTTATTTGATTTTAACTGATACTGGTGAGATGGGGTATCGTGATCTTCCTCTGGTTTATAGGTGGATTTGATACTGCACATGCAGCTGCTCGGTAAGCTTCTTTGTTCCTCCTCTTTTCAATTAGTTTGTTCTGAAGCTTGAAACCGGATTTGATCTGTACAAAATTTTCAAAATGTGAACGGAGATCTTCGGTTTGAAATACAGAAATTTGTTTTCAGTGCATATGACAGAGCAGCAATCAAGTTCCGGGGAGTCGACGCCGACATAAACTTCAGTCTTGAGGACTATGAGGAAGACTTAAAGCAGGTGAGACTTGAGAGCGAGCAGGAGATAGATTTTCTTCTACAGTTTCACTTTGCTTCTTAGCCTCTACTAAGGTTGTTTCTTCTTTGAATTTCTTGTGTTTCTTTCTATTGATGTGTTATAGACAGTGAGTGGCTCATGTTCACTTAGTCTTTAGATCCCAGGGGGACCTCAGGGTACGATAAGGGTATATTGGGGATTTGACTTATGTATTGGATTGGAGTACAAGTTGCAACCCTAATTCGTTTTTGACGTAGGGAAAACTTCTCTCCAGTGGACGTAGACTTTGCTGAACAACGTAATCTGTGTGCAGTGTTTTGATCTTCATTTTTACCGTGTTTATTCTTATTGCTTGATCCCGATCAACATGACAGACGAGCAATTTAACTAAGGAAGAGTTTGTTCATATACTTCGCCGCCAAAGTACCGGTTCTCCTAGAGGAAGCTCCAAATTCAGAGGTGTTACCTTGCGCAAATGCGGAAGATGGGAGGCTAGAATGGGCCAATTCTTAGGCAAAAAGTAGCAATTCTATCCTCCTCTCCTCCTTCACTTTCTTCTTCTTCTTTTAATGGTTTGATTCAAATGTTTTGTGTTCATTAACCAGGTATGTGTATTTGGGACTCTTCGACACCGAAATCGAAGCGGCGCGGTATTCTTCTATGTTTAATCTTTCTTTGCTAATTTGTATGTACTTAGATTGCATAATGTCCTAGCAGTTCATCTGATTATAGGATTTTCTTGTGATTTTTTTTCCAGAGCTTACGACAAAGCTGCAATTAAGTTTAATGGGAAGGAGGCAGTAACCAACTTTGCTCCAAGCATCTATGACACTGAGCTCAATACTACTACTAGTAAGTCAATGAACATTGATTACTATTCTCTATAGAACATGTTAAAGAGTTTCAGCATCCGATTCGACTAAAATGTGGATTAAGTAGATTGTTCAGGTGCCGATTCGAATCATAATCTTGATTTGAGCTTGGGTAGTTCAAGATCAAAGTGCAGTAGGATCCCTATTGATCGGCAGCCATCGACAATGCCATTTGAACTCGACTGGCAGACTAACAATCGGAGATTAGGACCCATTGTGGTACATTTATGCAACCCTATTGAATCAAACAACACCCTTTTCAGTTGCAAGTCTCTAAAGTCTAATGAATTTTTCTGAATTGAATCAATGTTAGAGGGATGACAACAAGTTCAGGCGGCCAGATGAACAAGACAGCGAAGCAATACAACTACTTAGCCAATCCCCAATTCCCCTCAAGAGAAGTGGAGAAATGGTTCATATCTTGCCACAGACCTCTTCCCCAAACAGTCAAGTGGTTACTCAGAATTCTAGACTCAAAACCATGCATTGGGTAATATTCAGAAATGAGTTGTTTTAATTCTGTAGATGTTGTGGTTTTGCAGTTTCAGTTACTGGGAAGTAGCGAAAGGGACCGGATTGAAGTGTTGGGAGGAAGAGGACTTTGTTTATCGGCAGATGAGCGACAATTTCAATCGGGTTGGCGGAATGACAGCAATGGCTGGCTTTCCCGTCCACCCCAACTGGTTGCAACTGCTGCAGCATCATCAGGATTCCCATCCCAGATAGTTAAAAACCCAAGTTGGCTGCAGAAGAATGGGTTCCACCACTCTCTCATGAGACCCAACTGACCCTTTCAAGCTTTTCTTCTGCTTTGCCATCTCTCTCCATTTGAACCCTTTAAGCCTTTTCTTCTTCTTTCCTCTCTCTCTCTCTCTCTCTCTCTCTCTCTCTCTCTCTCAAACAAGACAAAGATTTAGTGAGGATGAAAAACAGATCACAGAGTTGTAGGTCGTCGGGTCAAACAAGCAAAGGGGAGGACACAAAAGCTCCTTGTAGATATCATTTCTGACTTTTTGCCGAAAAGTAATTTTTTTTTGTTTTGGTTACTAAAGCTGTTCGTCTGATCTGGGTATTGGTTACTATTATTAGTTTACTATAACTGTTGTGTTCTATGGCTGCTTCTGCTGTGAAATCTGTTTTCCTCTGCTTCTGTAAATCTTTTCAAACCAAAAGGAGTTGGAGCAAGAAGTTCAATTCACTGGTGGGATGACAAAAGAAGTCAAAACAAGGACTTGTTAACCTTTTTTGCAAAAAAATATTATACATTTGAAACTGTTTCTGCTAGAACTAAAAGAGATTCATCTCTTGGATCTATAGTCATAGGTTGTCTTATTCATGAAGTGAATCTTAACTGGTCAGTGACTTGATCAACCAAATCAATTGATAACAAATCTTTCATCAAAAATAAATAAATAAATAACAAATCAGATTATGATAAGAGAGAGGATCTGCTACCTTGACAAGTGGAACCTTGGGAACTCCATGCTCATCAAATCAGTTTACTGACATGTACAATATGTGTGAGCAGGTAACCTGCAGAACAGGTTATTAGCTCTCTTTTCTTTTTAACTGTGTTTTGAACTGATTGGAAGAAAAAGGGGATTTCCACGACTCCTTCCCTCCTTTAAGATAACATGGCATGAGATTACTAATCCAACTCATCTTCATCCATATTATTATTATTATCATCATTATCTTGTGCCATCGGAGCCCATCATCATCCATATAAAAAAGAAGGGTGAATTACATTCACACCCTCTTAGGTTTGGCATAATAGCAATAAATATATCCTCAAACCTTTGCCGCCACAAACACCTTTTTTATGATTTGGAAGTATGTTACAACAAACTCCTTTCCTTAGTAACGGTCAATAAAATAATAAAATATTTATTTATTGAGCAGATTTTAAATAAGAAATACCTCTATAGGTTGGTATAGGTTGGTTAATAATATTAAGAATAAAATAGGTGCTCAAATGGAAAAAAAAAAGCTTTGTAACAATGAAAATTGGGACAACCCCATTATCTCTCATAATTATTGGATAAAAATAAAAATAAAAATAAATAATTAAATAAATAATGACAAAAATTAGAAAATTAAAATTAAAATATAAAAATAACAAAAATAATTAAAAAGGAATTAATGTTAATTATAATTATCATTAATTGATGGGTATTATGGTCAAATTATCAGTTTTTGTTAAAGATCTTTACGCCATCTAGTTTGGTCAATGAGGGTATTGGTCGTAATGGGTAAGGCTTGAAGGGTATTGGTGATGGAGAAATTGTTATAATGCAAAATTTAAATACTTTGTTTGGTAAAGTTTGAATTCACTAAAACAAGAGCATCAACAAATATGTAGTCAAAAGACATTGTCTCAAGAGAGCCTAAATTGTCGCATAACCATTCTATTTATTGTCTCAAGATAGCCTAAATTGTCGCATAACCATTCTATTTAAAGCATTTTTTCTTGAAATATAATTTGTAAATAAGACAAGGAAATGGTCAAAGGAATGGAAGTTAAGATGTCAAGTGTGTCAATAAGAACGCACACCACAGAGCAAAAGAACCTCAGTATTCGAAGAACACAGGTCTTTCCTATAAGCTTTCTTGATAAGTTATCACTCTTATTCTTTCAAGTATTTGTGTGTTTTTACCTGAAGGTGATAGGTTCTTTGCAATGTTCCAACAGTTTATTCAGATTGTAAGTAATGTCTACAAATTCTGAATTATCCTAATTTGTGGGCATGCTCTGCTATTTATAGAGAAATCATCAATGACATCCTCTCTTGACTATGACATATTTCAATTAGACAATTGTCCAGAGAGAAGCTTGAAAATATCTCCATGCAACAATGCATATCAAAAAATATGCACTTTCAACGTGGCAAAGTTATTTCCAAAAAGAAATTATGGTGAGTCATTCGATCAAGTGAACTTGCTCTGTGATAGGTTGCTTAGAATATAGAAGATCCTGGATCAGATGACATGTGTGTTATGCATAAAGTTCTATAAAGCAACGTTCCGTACTTATTGCCGCCATACCTGATAAGATAAAAATCCTCTCAGATAAGATATACATCAGATATATAAGTAGCTGAGGTTTTAGCATGTGAATAAATTGAGGATTTATTTCAATCTTCTTTACATAAATGAGTCATTCGAGCTTTTACAGATATTCCTCATGCCTTTGTCTATTTTTGAAGGACTCCTTTTTGGTAGTTCAATCCATACTCCTTTGAGAAGAAGCCGAAGTAACTTTATCCTTTTTACAAGGTGATCAATATATTTAACGAATTTACTCATGTAGAGATCTTAAATGTAAGTCTCTCAGTGGGTGATTCGGTTTTCATGATCAATCATCCCTGGTAAGGAAAGTTTACCACATGATCTTTCAAGATTCTGGTTTAAATAACCAATCTGAATCCCTTTGATTTGGACGTTAGTAAGAAAAACCCATTTCCTTCAAAGTATTCTTAAAGTAAAGTGTACAAGTAAATTCCGTGGGTCCACAACTGTCATTCGAAGGTAACGTGTGGAAATAAAGCTAAGGCCATACCTTCGAAGGACTCATTTTCAAGGATTCCCTCAAAGTTAGTAAGAATCATCATCCGGAGGTTTTTCTTGGAGATGGGCAAAGCATACTTTGAAGATTCCTTTAGTAATAACTCATTTGAAGTCAACCGAATGCAAGGTTTATTGTGGGGTCTAACCCTCATTTTATGTCATTCGAAGGAGACATAACCCTTTAGCCATATGAAAAGGATGACTAACCCTTAGTCTATTTGAGGGTGACTAATTCTTGACGAATTGACCATTTCAGATTGGTTAATCTCTTATAAATATGTACAGTAACAATCTCTTTCTGTAAGGTTTTCTTCACTGAAGAAATTAATCTTTTAACCAGCGATTTAATCCTTGATCAAGACGAGGTGACTGTAAATTTTATAACAGATCAAAAAATCATCAGTACAACTAACGTGATTTACAAATCATCGCTCAGTGTTTACACCCGAGTTAACTGCTTCATGTATATATATATATATATATATAAACATATACGGATATATCTTAAAAGCCTACATACCTGTTTTAGGCTTACGCCGTTTGTTCAAAGGAATTATTTAGACCCGGATGATCGGTACTTGTTTCCATTATATCAAACCCAAAGAGATGTCAGTATAATTTATCCAAAAAAAAAAACCAATGGTCAACTTTATAATAAAATAATTTAATAAAGACGCTGCTTCCATCATTACTTGCGTCATCACAGTACAAAGAGAGGATCTGCCGCTTATGCTTTTATGTTATATTCTTATATATTGAATAGTATTTGCCATGAAAAAGAGAAACAAAAAGCAACGAATCAGCTCTTCGTTTTCTTTATGACGATTGGTCCCACCTCTGTCCCCCTGTACATTCTGTTGTGCGAAGTAATCGTCCGTGATAGCCCATTGTTAAAAGAGAGAAAGATCAAACGATCGAGAAGAAATCAAGATTACAATCATACAGTTTTTTACATGATTCGGCAAATCATATCTACTAGAGCTGGCAGTCGGGAGAGTTTGGGCGGATTCGGGTCGGGTTGACATAAGGTATCAACGAGTTGACCATAAATCCGAATCCGCCCATTTAATAAACGGGTTGAGGACTCTTAACCCGCACCCAACCCGCTCAAACCCATATGACTCGTTCAGTTTTTTTTTTTTTAAATAATCAAATCACAGCTCCAATGAATATTGAGAAGAAAAAAACGAAGTAGAGGAAAGAAGAGATGGAGAATACCATCTCACTATACTTCACTCCAAATCTGTTCCAATAGCTCAAAGTCTTCACAAATGAAACCAAATCTATAGATCCAAAGAAACCAACTAAGAATAACAGAGAATAGTTAAAAAACAAAATCATAACAAATTCCTCTCTCGCTCTCCCTAGATTAGATCTAAATCTACGAGTACAAGAAAGAAAAGAGAAAAAAAATTGCGACTGGATATCGAATAAAATGAAAAAGAAATGATTTTTCTCCTCAATCATCATCCATGGCAGTGACGAAAAGACTTTAGAAACAGATGATTCAAGGATCTGAGTCTCAGAAATTTCTAAAGATAGTAAAAAATCAAAATGAGATCTAAAAATCAAATAAAAATGCAAATGAACTAAGGGCAAGAGTTCCTACTTATCATCATCATCAAGTAAAAACAAGATTGAAAGACTTTCTCCTTCATCCAAATTTTTATAAGATTATTTGGATGATGAAAGCCAGAAGGGACGACGTCGACATATACCACTGCCGTAAAATACACGTCGTCCAACAGAGGTGCTAGTATTATCGTGCTAGTCTTGCTGGAGTGGAGAGAACGAATGGAGGAAATGAGGAATGCTCATTTTCTCTACTCGGTTTAGGGTTTTTGCCTAACCAAAATTGTTTTTTTCAAAGAAACAAAACCCTACCTTATCATTAGTTTATATAGTGATCCTTGATTTATATATAATAAGTATTGTATATAAACCTTATAAAAATTTGTTTGTATATAGCTCTAACCCGACGAGTCAGGTGAGTTAACCCAAACCTGACCCGTTTATTCACGGGTTCTATATCATTGACCTGTAACCGACCCGCGGGTCGAAAAGATGAACCCAAACCCACTAAATCACAGGCGGGTTAGGGCGAGTTGGCAGGTCGGGTCAGAAATTGCCACCTCTAATATCTACCCTTACGGATACACATCTAAGTGTATTACTTTTCAAAGTTCAAAATAATGTATTACAAGAACAATTATAAAAATATAAATAAATATCTTAAAATTAAAATTAAATATAATAAAAATGAACTTACTATTATACCCCTAATCCTCCAACTAGCATATCATCAATACATCCTTATCAATACGTTCCTAACATCAATCTCCACGTAACGCCTCTATCTTTTCTCTCTCAGCTACATAAGGATTTTTGTGATATTTGTTTAGGTTTCCACGTAACGCCTCTATCTTTTCTCTCTCAGCTACATAAGGATTTTTGTGATATTTGTTTAGGTTGCGTTTGGTTCAGCTTCTATAAATACTTATTACAGCTTATAGCTTATATAAGCAATTTTTTTAAAATTAATTGTGTTTAGTAGCACTTATGGATAAGCGGTTACCCATAAGCACTAGAGAAAGGCTACCTATAAGGAGAATCTGCTCTCCAAGCTCTTATGCGTTGAGCATAATCACAACTCTAATAATATTTTTAAAATACCTAATTTACCCCTAAACTTTTATAACACTTAAATAAATGTTATTTCTAAATTTTAATATTTTATCCCTAAACTTTTATAAACACTTAAATAAATGTATTTACCAAATACTATTTTTTTCAAATAAGCAATTTATTGTTGCTGTAGATAAGCGCTCCCATTGAGCAACTTATCCAATGAGTTCTTATCCACAAGCAGAGACAAACGGAGCCTTAAAGATGGAGGTTTCCATTTATGGAATTGCTTCAGCGGTTTTACTTTTAAGATGAGCGTTTCCATTTAAGGGATTGCATGAATGTGAGTATATGTTTAAGTCAAAAAGAAAAAAAAAAAAAAAAAAAAACAGGTGAGGGTGTGGGCACGGGGACTTTGAACTTCTAGTGCAGTGATAGATTGCTCTCTCTACATGCGCAGCCAAGGAGAGTTTCGCTTATCTCCACTCGAAAGCTATGGTGATAGCCACGCACCAAAGAAAGCAATTACTTTTGTCTCCTACAAAAATTCTCTCAACTCCTAGTAGTAGTAAGTACCATGCAATGATACCACCAAAAAAAAAAAAAAAAAGTAGCATGCAATGCTACAAGCGTGGGAGTGGGATACATGTAATGTATTATTGTTTTTGATTTTACAAATGAACCCTACAAACCACAATTCATGTTACTCTGTGTTGAATGGTACTCCCATTAATAAGTCACTTATTCAACGAGTGCTTATCCAAAAGCACAAACTTGGCCAAAAGCCAATCTAATTTTTGTCACAAGCTAAGAATGTTTAGATAACAAGAGCTCATGCTGGTTAAAAAAAAAATTAGGGTCAAACTCAACTCGCAAAAAAAGCTCATCAGCTCGGCTCACTTAATGAGCTTTTCTTCAAGCTCAGACTCAACTTGCGAGCCTAATTGTAGAGCTCTAACTCGGCACGTTGGCAGCCCTAGTCACAATCCAGGGGAAGAAAAGAAAAGATAACTTAGATAACTATTTCATGTAATCCCTAGTTTTATACTTAAATATATATATACTCTGCATTAGTCAAAATCATATTTATTCCTTAAACATCCGAACCTAAAATCTCTTTTCACACCTAATGAATCTTATCATCCAATCATCTAGCTTGTTAACATGATGAAGCAATATAATTTTCATTGACACTAAAATGCGTTGCTTTTTGGAAGAAGAAGCGATTCCTTTAAAATTAATTCTTATGAAGCGTTTCATAAAAACTGTTTCAGAGAAATAAAAATGTCTGAAGTTAGATTTGTGAGAAATTTGAGTTGGATTTGTGAGAAATTTGTATAGAGTAGGATATTTATATTCAATAGGAGTTTTATTCGTGAAGATAACATGAAAAAAATAGGTATTTTAAAATTTTTAAAGGGGCATATAAGACCATCTCCATAAAAAATATTTCATTCATGATGATAACATTGGTAAAATAGTTATTTTAAAAGTTTTACCCGCAAACGTGATTTCAGAAGCAAGAAATAATAATTTCGCAAGCGCCTTTCACTTGAATTTATCAAACGCTTATTTATTTATTTAAAGTGTTTTTGGACCTCAAGAATCACTTCTAGGGTCCAAAAAAACAATTCCAAACACGCCCTAAATCCTTTGCTGCAAAACGACCACAATCGCTTTCATCATAATTACCCATGTCTCTTTCTTTTCCTTTGGATCGTACAAAAGAATAACTCCATGTGGTCCAAAGAATAAAGGCAACATTTATAGCCCGATGTCTATTGTTGAAATGTCTTCCAAGTCTTCCAACTCCTCAAAGTCCTGACGCCTTTGGCATAGGGAGTGCGAAATCGAAATACCTATGCCCTCCTGCTGTGCTAAATCATAGATTGTCCTTGGTCATACCCATAATAGATCAAGGACCATGACATAATCAACAACCTACTCTCTTTGCACATCTTATAGCTCAACTACATTTCGGGAAAAAGGTACTACACCTTAAGGCTGCATTTTGGCCCGGCTTCTATAAGTACTTATGACAGCTTATAGCTTATATAAGAAATTTTTAAAACTAATTATGTATTAATAGTTCTTATTAGCTTCTCCCAACCTCTTATGCGTTAAGCTATTTCACAACTCTAGTAATATTTTTAAAATACTTATTTTACACCTAAACTTTCATAAACACTTAAATAAATGTTATTTCTAAACTTTAACTTTTTATAAGCACTTCAATAAATGTATTTACCAATCGCTATTTTCTTCAAATAAGTAATTTATTGTTACTGTGGATAAGTTGGGAGCACTTATCCAATGAGAGGTTATCCATAAGCACAAACCAAACCAAACGCAGCCTAAAAGTCGATGTAAAAACTCTTCCTCTTTACCTTACCTGTATACATGTATTCTAATACAATGCAACCCACCGTAATCCACACGACTAATCAAAGGATCTCTTGATTGTTCTATAGACTGATTTTTACGTTTTATTAATTGATAGATTGACTAGTCTAGACCAGTTTTGATCTGGAGGCAACCAATCCTATCCGGTGATCAGCCGAATCCAATCCGCTCCATTTTTCAATTTGAAAACTTTACCACATTACACCATGTTCCCTTGCGAGATGTACAATCTGGATTTTGATCACACCCCCTTCTTGTAAGTGGTAAAGAAGGATTAAGCCTGGTTACGCAAACAGCAGACAATGATAGCTTTAATAGCAATAATATTGTAACAAAGAGTTAGTCTACAGTACCGACATCTTCTTATCTAGATGGATAGTGGAGAACTTTATCTAAGCCGTCAATTTTTTTCTATATGAAATCTCAACCGTTAACAATCAGTTGGCACTACGCCGAGGTCGGCATAGTAGAATTCTCCCGTAACAAATGATTACAATCATGGAGTGACAAGAATTATATCTGGAGCGGGGGGAGGGGGACTTCAAGAATTGTCTACAAAAAAAATACCTATAGAAAAAGGCATAAATGAGCATGATAATCTCACCAGGTAAAAAAAATAATAATAATAATAATTTAAAGGAGTAACACACTAGACCTTGCAGAGAATTCGAAAAAAATAATAAACGAGTGATACTAACACTCATTTATGTGAGTCTATGCAATGTAAATGGACTTGGAGAAGCCTCCTTATAACCCAGATATATGTTTCTAGAATTAGAGAGTGTAGAATTTGGCTCAATCCTTCATGGATATGGGAACTGGATTAGACACTATGTAGAATGCAAACATAAACCAAGAAATTCAAACTCGTGATTAACGGACAATCATGGAAGCTCTTCCTGAGCGAAATATGTTTGGAAGGAAGTTAGGTTCCATTAACTTCCTGTCAAGGGCAAGGTCTCGACTGTGTCTACTCCCAAGTTATGACAAGTTTTTCTCAATCGAGAAACTATCAAAATTCATATATGAATGTCCTTCCTACAAATTTATTTGATCTAATATCACAATTTCAAAACACACTTGCTTTACCTGAAAGACCAAGCATAAGATAGGTATCCAAAATTATACAGTTCATGGAAGATTACCAAGCCCAAATCACTATTATAGTGAAAATTAACAATAGAATCGGAAACTAAAACAGTATAATAACTAGCAGGGACAGGTATCCAACAGTTGAATCAATGGATCCCCAAGATATGTCCTGTTTTAGTGGTTTGCTTGCCCAGTTAGAAAGGTCTGATTGTCGAAAAGCTGGTTGAAGCCTCCTATTTTTGGACAGGAGAAAAAGTGGAGGGAAAGCGGGGGGAAATCCCAGGTAAGGATCTGGTCAGAATTTATAGGTCAACCGCTACAATCACCAAACTCTAGAACTGGAAGTCCCAGGTTTACCTAATATCTGGTTGTTGTGGGTGGGGTCATGTATCCAGGGGTTTTACCCTGTCCCCGTAAGTTGGGTTGGGGTTGCACGTCACCCAAAAAAAAAACAATACATGTGAAAATATTCTACATTTGATTCTATCAAACCAAAAAATACAAAGACATACCTGTGTCTTTGATTCCATCTGTGCCTAAACAACAGGACTACTTCTTTACTCTGGCTTCACTCAAAGGAAAAGGACTTCCTCGTCAACAGCACATAGCATTCTGCAACTTAAAAAATGGGTCAGCTGGCGTTCGTAAGGGGGAGAACGTATCCAGCTACTTGCAAAACGACCTTCAGTTATTAGAATTTGTATCTCAGAAGATTAATAATAATAATAATGAAAAGATCCCGAGAAGCACTTGCGTTCGCGCTCACAAAATGCTTTAAGCTCTACAACATTTTCTTGACACAGTTTCTACAAGATTTATATAACAGCATACCGAGGTGTGTAAATCTTAATCTCTTCAAACCTATATTGCAGTAGCTTCCCAATTTAGTTAAGCACCCTACGTATATTCACAAACTGAAACATGAGGCACTCGTGATCTCGTAACTGTATATTCAAAGTGGCAGCAGCAGCAATGGAAGTGCCATGGCTCCAAATCCGTAGTATCTATATCTTCATGCCGCCTCGTATGACAAACCACCTAAGCAGCCAGCCTCTGATTTTGGGCATTGTGCCGATTAACATGCCTAAGCCCAATACCTACATCAGCTTCTTGCTCATGTAGTATTACACCAGCACCATGCATGATTTCATCTTCTGTTTCCGAGGCAATCTTGGCCTCATTTCTGTTCTCCTCCGTGTTTTCTCCAAAGTTGTGCAGCCTCCGACCAATCAAATAGCGGTCATCCCGTATGGCATTGTGGAGGTTGGTGAACCAGACATGGAATCTCCTAGCACAAAACCACAGTAAGCTAAAGCTGAGGCAGCCCAACCAGGCAAACCGATAGACAGCCGAGTTGACAACTAGTGGATATCCAAGCACCGGGAACACCGCTCTGGCGAACACATACGGAACACAAAGAGCTGTTAGCAACTTCATCATGATTGGGACAACAATCTCACGCAGCACCCAAAAGCCCCTTAGCCGAGAGAAGCCATCTTCTCTCACTCTCTCAAACTTTACTCGCCAACTCTCATCCACCAAGGGAGTCATGTGGTCCAGCATAACCTGTTTGAAAACAAAATAAACCATTTGGACCATACAAAAGTTAGTTCAATGTTTGAACATTCATTTCTTTCTGAGAAGTAACTACTACTATCACTTTGTTCTGATCCATGCCAAAAGGAGTAAACAACTTCATAATCTTTCAGTGTGACAAGTACACCATGAGATAAAGTTAGATCATATGAAAGATCAGAATTTGTGGGAACAAATGATACAACAGGCATGCTTTATGTGCTACAACAATACACAGGTGAAAAGGAGGTGATGGCCTCGCCTTCCCCTCCCTTGTTTTCTTCCATTTTTACATTCCTCGCCTTTATGGTATCTATGCCAAGGATTATAAGGTTGATCCTATGTACCATGTTTGTTTTCTCAAAGCTGCGACTTGTGTGTATCAAGGGTTAGAGGCACCATTTGGCTACCAATTGCTAGATATAACAACCAATTATGAACTTCTAACTGATCCTTCATGTATGAAAGGAGAAGCAGGGATTAGAGTCACCCAAAAAAACTAAGCTTGTGGTATGGATATCCTAGTTTATAACACGACAGGCATTAACTCCCTGCATGTCCCCACGCGTCCATTTACAGAAAAAACCATTACATGACATCGCACAGATCAACTACTGTTCTATATCCAAAGCATTACAACATAAAAAAGTGATTTAACACCCACCAGTCTAGTCCAGATCTTGAGAAAGATGAGTCCCAGGGCCCAGTCCTGGTATAAGAGAAAAACCGGGCTTTCATCTACAGGCACCCGCATAGGCACAATTACCAAAAGCTCAAAGAGCAAACCAATCAAGACTGGGATGACAAAAATCTGAAACACAGACCACAGTATGATTAAAAGTGTAAATGAGGAACACTCAAGACAGGTTGAAAGCACAAGTGATATATCACATAAGAAAATTACTTACCCATATCGATAACAGAGCAGAACTCTTCAGGACAATACCACACCACTTCCAAATTTGGTTCAACAAAACCCCAGCTCTGCTAGTTTTGAATTGTTCAATAATATACCTGGCTCCAGCTATAGCGGTCCAAATGATGTAGCTTCCAATAATAAATGCATACAGATCTGAGGGAAGGGGCGGTCAGAAACAAATTAGGTTTTATTTCATCTCAAAACCAAGAAATTCAGTGGACCTAAAACCAGAATCTACAACCATATTACCATTACACTTGATGCCATGAGTTATAGGAAGACGTGGGATGGCATTAAAGAATGCACGACCAAGCGAAATGGGTACAAGTATCAAGGCCGAGTTGAAGAGAAGCAGAGTCATCCAGGCCAGTACCAACAAAAGCACAATACGAAGTACAAAGCCATACCTGCTAAGAGTTGAACTATTTCATTATTAGGGCAAAATGATGATAAAACAGGCACTAGGGCAAGTTGACATCATTTAAGACAAAACTAAATCTATAGCAGCCGAAGATAAGCCTATCATCATCCAGCCTAGTCTCAACAATTTCGGGCTGCCAGAACAATGAAACCAAATAAGAAATCCAACTTCTATTATTATTAGCAGAGATCTAAGGCCTATAAACAGGAAGCCTTAAATAATGGTCACTTAATAATATATGATCTTATACACATGTTTAGAATACTTAATTTTCTTAAAAAAAAAAAAGGCTTTATGATACATGCTAATAAAGAAAAGTGATGAAATTCAAAGCTCTCAATATGGAAGATTAAAATTACAATGTTGCTCAATACGTACTCAGTATCAGCCTGTTCATCACCCTCATACTCTTCCGCAACGTCTGTGTTGCCTGTTGCATGAGTGCCCCTGTTCAAATCTTCAGCAGCCACAAGAGCTATTAGGGCACGATCTTGTTGTCCAACTCCAGCTCTTTGAACATCATGTAGCCTCTCCTGCCTTGCTGGATCAACATTGCCATTTTCCTGACCACTATCCTCAGGTCTCGGCAGTAAGAAATCTGTTAAACCAAGTGCCCAGCCAACTACCATAAACCATTGGTGGAGAAGGGCTTTGATTGTTGCCCGCAATTTAAAATGCTCAATAGCAAATGGAATGCAGATCTGAAACAGAAGCATGTCTGCAGGAATCTCGGTAAATGGATCAGATACACTGCAGTACACAAATGTATAACTCCATATTAACAAGTAAAGCAAGTGGTTGTATGCAAAAGAAACTAAACAAAATAAAAGTGATTGTAATAATGACAGAAAATACTCTTCAATCAAGTATCCACTTACGAAATATCAAGTGGAAAGATTGATGGTGCCAACCGCATAGCGTGTTTTACCGGTAAGAATACCAGCATCACAATCAAGCTCCCATAAACTGCAACAGACAACAGAACACGCCGGGCATGCTTGTGTACAGGGTCGTCAATCAGATCACGAAATGGATTATAGTTTGGATCAGCGGGATCCCGAAGAAAGTATAGCACTCCATTGCGCAGAACCTGTCAGAATCAAGTGATGGATATTTGTCAGATAGGCACAAAATTTGCTAGTAGTTAGAATATCCAACACGCCAAATGCAAGCATTAGGTTAAGAAAGATACCCCTCGAAGAAGGCTGACAAATATGCTTATTTGTAGCATGTAGACAATTCCCACAATCCAATGTACCAAAGAACTTGCTAAAGGAGATATTGATAGGAATTCAACCCTTTGAGCAATCGACTTCCCAAACATCCTTACAGTACAGACATCCAGCCACCATCCACACATCAAAGGAAATACCCCAAGTTCAATCACCAGGAGGAAAGCAACTTTAACCATAGTCATCAAATGCCTCATTGCAGCCAAGAATTGTCTGACAAGGGATGGAATTGCTTCTGTTAATGAAGCAATACCATGGAATCTTCCCATAGTCAAAGGCTCTCCCCTAGTGTAACGAATTAATGCAACGACCCCGAGATAGATGAAGACAATGGAGAATATAAACAGGTACCCAATAGCAAGGGTAGAAACATCAGAAAGGTGTGATGTTCCAAAAGTTTCCCCTTTCAATGGATCTGCGGTTAGGGGTTCACTAATGCTATTTGACGCTTCGTCAAGACCAGTCGTGTTTGCTTTCAAGGTTTCGGCAACCACTTCCACAACTTGGCCAAGCAGACTACCTTTGTAACTATCAGATGATAAATTTGTAACAGCCGTTAATGCATTATGCAATGTAATATTTGCCAAGGAGAGGGCCGACTCTGTAAGTGGCATGACTGTTGACAAAAAGGGACTTGTAGCTGGTGAAAAAAACCATGATAAATAATAGGGAACGATTCGGCCCAATGAAAAAGGTATAAAAATTACAACACCGAGGAATATCATGTTGCTCGCCAGAACCTGCAAAGGAACAGAATTATTTAGCATATAAATAGATCGACATCAGAATCATATGGCACGATAACTTAACTGAAGCATTTAGTTTCCATAGGTGTAATTAAACATCATGTAAATATATGATTGATTCGTGGAGGATTTTTATAAGAATTACATCTGTAACTTTATGTACAACTATACAACTTTTCATGCAACAACGGTGGTGAATATAATCAAATATATTTTTACAGAAAATAAGTTGAGATAAACCCAGGCAAAACAACAAATCACACTAAGATGAACCCTTTACTGTCAATCCTATTCCTTCCACCCACCCCTTTAGAACGTGTATATGGATTGGAACAATGTGACAAGCTTGGAAGTTAAATCTGCAACTGATAAATAAATGTGGAGTTCCTTCACACGTCAGTATATTCAGTCCAAAACACTAAATACACAACATTAAAGGAGCATTAACCTGAGTAAGATTATTGAGAATCTTTCTTCTTTGTGATTATTCTAATCACACGAAAGCCAAGGTAAAAAGTTCAAAAAAAAAAAAATAATCCTGTTTCACATGAAACTTCTCAAACAGTGGGTCACTCAGTATCAAGATTTTTTTTTAAAATATGTAACATAACTAGTGTAGCCACTTTCCTAGTCTGAATTGAACCTATACAACAATAGACCACCAGAGAAGGTTAAAAATATCTATGGAGCTGGAATGCGCTTGTCAGTGCCATTGGCCAAATCCAACTAACAACCAGAGGAAACAGAATGCTTGTTTGGAAAAGTTTCAGAAAAGAAAAAATGAGCGTCAAATCTACATGTCTCTCAAGGTAATCAAGAGCTTAAAGATAACTGACACTGAATAAAGTCAGCATAATTAACAAGGGCTTATTCATTGCAACTCATTTAAACTATCAGATACAGTGGTATCTCAAAAGTATGCTTTCTGATTTGTTAAGTAGCGATTCAAGAGAGAACTCGTGGGTAGAAGTGTAGCAAGATGAAAATCGTTAAAGCATACAAAACAAAATTAGTGAACAGAGATCAACAATAGCAAAACAAGAGTGATAAAATAATCTTACAGTAAATGCATTTTCAACCAAATGAAATACAGGTCCCTGCATGCCAACAAGTTCATCAAAAGGTACATCATCTGCGCCATCAGCATCATCAAGGCCATCAAACATTTGTTCAACATGAGCTTCAAGACGAGCTGCCTGAAGCTCCAACCGAGCCGCAACATTTTCTGCGTTCCTTCTGATTAATTGACCAGCTCCAGCTATTCCTTGCCCTCCACCAGCATCCTCCCCATTCCCATCACCAGCAAGAATCCTATTAGCTGGAACAGGAGCTCTTCTTGCGGCACGCGCACCATTTCTGTCACCATCATCTTCTCTCTCAGGATCCTGTCCCCCAAGCTCTCGTAAGTGTCTGAAGTAATCCCTCAATGAAGTTGCTCCAAGAAAAATAAATACAATGCTAGCAGAAAGTAGAAACCCATGTAGGCAATCAGTAAGTATCACTGTAGTAGATATATGACTCAGGAATAGTCTCTGGGCTTCACCAAGACTCTCTACAAAAGCCAACCGCCATATCCAAAATGTAATGAAGGGTATTATGAGGAGCCAAACAGAAAGTACAAAAGCTAAGCGCAAAAAGAACTGCAGAACAAGGCATGCTTTCATTGCCATCCCAAATATAAACTCCTGGAGAGGAAGCCTCGCTGGAGCATTTGCAGCATAGACAGGGGAGAAAGAAAATGCACGTTTGCAGACCTGCAACATATCTCAAAATACATTAACTTCAATTTCTTAACCCAGTAAAATAAAAATCAAGTGCTGTATGCTCAATGAAAACAAGCAAAGGCAAAACAAACTAAAGATGATCAAAAATGGACAATATAATGTCATTGAGCTGTGCTCAGCATCTTACAGTCAAGGTCAAATTGCAGAGTTCAATTTAGCTTGTATTCATTAAGATAAAAGAGATCAGCTATACCTGCAGACCAGTGTTTTCAAAGGCGTTCGAGGCATAAGCCTTGAGGCGTGTCTCGAGGCAAGGCGTTACAAAAACGCCTCAAAGCGCAAACTTGAGGCACACCTTGCTCATGAGGCATGCCCCTTATGTCTTGAGGCAGAAAAAAAGCGTACACCTCACATGAGGCATAACCGAGCCGTACACCTCAAGACATGAAGCGTATGCCTCAGTACCTAGGCTGATAAATTCTCAGTTTTAATAAAATTGATTTAATACTCATTTTTTAAGGAACGGCAAGGTTTAAATTACCAACTGACATTAACCAACCTTGTTAAGTAAAAAAGTACTACTAATTTTATTTTAATCACTTATCAAGGCGTGATCTCAATTGTTATTTAATTTATTAATATAGGTTTATAATTTATATTTTATTTATTTATCTACAAAGGTCTGTTCGTGAGGCTTTTGCCTCAAGCCTCGAGGCTCACGACGCACGCTTTGGGCAAGCGAAATGCCTCGCCTCACGCCATAACATTTTAAAACATGCTGCAGACATGATTACGCATTGGCAGGCAGCTCCTTGGATGGTATATAACATATTTTATATTTGGTTGTTTATATATCCGACACAACTAGTTGAACCACAATCCATTGTTTAAATGACCAATTTAAGTTCATATAGTACAAAAACCCACTCCTCAGTTTACTAAATTTGAAGAAACCCCATAAGATATTTAACACAGTCCATTAAAAATTACTTAAAGAACCAAGCTGTTTCAATAAAAATTATGAGATATTAGAGAGTATTACTTCTACATTATTAATTATTAAGGGTCGACTGTATATCCATGAATACCATTTATATCTACAAAACTCAGTTCTTCTTCTTCTTCTTCTTTTTCGTTTGATTTGTGACTTTACCATTTTTGAAGAAATATTTAAGTTGATAACATGCCTTAATTTGTTTCATTTTCTTATCAAAATTTAGCTTAATAAGATTCTTCCAAAGTTCAGGAAATAAGAATTCCATCATTCAGAGAAAGACCATAGATCTGATCGATTGCTTCATCACGAATTAAACAACTTTCAGTTCACATGAAATAGCCAATTAAAGGATCCCAACATAAGAACCTAAAACCCTACTCGAATACTCTCCCAGACCATTCCTTTCGCCATTCACCAGAAATAATGCAAATTCAAGGACGAATCCAAAATAAAAAAAGAAACCCTCAATGACGCATGGAGATGGAAATTAAGAAGAAGATTGAAAAGCACCTCGCAGTGACGAGCGTTGCTATGGTTGAGCCATTGAAGGAGACAATCCTGGTGAACAAATTTGATACTTCCGCTACAAGCGCAGGGATATCGGAGAGGGTTATCAAGATCGCCGGCGTTACGGCAAATCCGGCAAACGTCACCTTCGTCATCCTCTTCATTAAATTTGCGGGATACGATGTGCTCGTCGCTTCCCGGGCTATCAAAAGACGAAGAAGAACCTTCTAAGCTCTCGATCGAGGTCGAAGGTGCCGCTGCAATCTCCATGGCTTCTCGACGACGAGCAACAATTAGGGTTTTGGCGTCCCCCTTTCTCTCTCTCTCTCTCTTCTCTCTCTCTCTCTCGATCGACGGAGTTTCTCTGTGCTTTCGTATCTCTCTACCAACTCCAACGGAAAGGAGGAGGAGGGTACGAGGATCGAAAAACAAACAGAGCGTAATATCTATTAATTTCTACGGAGAAGGAAAAACGCGGTTAATATTAACTTACTCGACGGATCCGTTCAATCTTAATCTCTCTCCTCTCTCTAATTTTTTTGTTTTTTTTGGATAAGGTAGCGTTTTCGTAAGCCTCCATGTCGGTGCACTTGTTCAACGAGATGAAAGGGAAAGAAATGCGAGTTATTATTTATTTATCAAGAGAATAACACTTTGACCACTTGAAGTTTCTGACAATTACAATTAAATCTCTTGAAGTTTTTAAAACTAATAATATAGAACCTTCGAAGGATCGATCAACTAACGATATTGAGTCACCGACTAATATATCCCTTATAAGGAATTGAATGTTTTGTAAATAAATCGGAACAATTTTAGGTTTAAAATATTCTTCTTAATTTTTCGACTAAAGAGCCATCCTACTCTAACATCATACTTGAAAGAAAATAAGAAAAAGAAAAAACACATCAAATAATTAATGAAGAACAATTTATAAAGGATATATCAGTATTATTAGTTGACCGACTCCCTTGAAGTTTTCGATAAAAGGTGTCATTATGATTTAAAAAACCTCAAAGAGTCTAATTGCAATTATTAAAAACCTTATCGAGTCAAAATGTAATTTTTTTCCTATCTATTCTGAGAATCACCTTTCCAACTAAATCTATATATTTGTTTCATTAGAAAACGTAAGCTCATTGAAAAATAAATTTTTTTTTTAATATTCAATTTTTCATAAAAAGCCTCACTTTTTCCATTAAAATGATCCAGAAACGACTAACCAAACCCAGCCTCAAATTGAGTTAAGTAGAATTTCAAATATACGTTCAATACTGTACATTGATATTTTGTTTAAAATTGAAAAAGATAACAATGATTTTATTTAAAATTGAAAAAGGTAAAAACGATTTTGTTTAAAAATGAAAAAAGTGAAAACCGTTATTCTAAGTCTTCTAATAGAATAAATTAAAAGACTACATTATTTTTTAGTTTATTAAATATTTTATTAAAAGACACTTAAAAATAATAAAAATAAAAATTAGCACACTTTCCGATAGACACTTTACCTTGATGCGAATCTTTTTTTACAAGGAAAATGCCAGCTATCCTCTTTACAGAAACTAGTATTTTACCTTGATAAATGAAAAAAAAAAAAAAAAAATTCTCTAAATTGGAATAATATAGGATGTGATGAACATGACCAAGTAGGACCCATATTTGATTATAAAATTGGAATAATAAATAAATAAAAGGTCTCACCTATATTATTTTTCTCTACCTATCTCTACCCTATAAAGGGAGGAACAAAATACATGGAATTAAGGTCCCGGATCTGGTACAGTACAGCACCCATGCCAGCAAGTTTCAGACACGAAGGTCCCTCTTTTATGCTTGCAGTGAATATACGGGGCTGTTTGGGACACCACAATCGCATATAAAAAAAACTGGATCCCTCTTGTCAGTGAAATCCGCAAAGAAAGACAAAAACTAAGAATACTCACATGCATACTTGCATGTAATGCCGTGATTCACAGGTAGACAAAGACAACAAATCAGAAAATGACAGTAGTTAATATTATGGCATTTATTGCTAACCTGTAACTTGTGATAGGTGAACCAACTTCTCTTTCCAGTGGAAGCATCTTGAAAACCTCTAGAATTGGACAGAAGGCAGACTTGCATCAAAATGCAAATCATTCTAATTGCAAAAGCTACAATGCAGTACTTACCTTGTGATCAATGATCAAATACAAAGTGCACCCATATCAGGTGGCTCTACTTCCGTCCCACGGCAAGCTGCAGTTACGTGGGGTTGACCTTTCCTGCTTTGCTTCCTTTCCTTTCTACCCTTTCTGCATTGAACTTTTTGGTTACTGTTAACAAATCAAGCATTGAACTTTTATTTGTTCAATTTGCAGAACATCGGGCTCTTTTAGTTTTCCAACTTACATGGTTTTTGATAATTTTCCTTCACAACAAGGTAAAGTGACAAATCCTCGAGCAAACAAATCCAAGTACACCACAATCAGCTTTCTATGATTTTTTTCTTTTCTTTTTCTTTTCATCCATGGTTCTACGGACCGTACCGGTACAACTGGTACCAATCCAACTGGTTCAGTATTATTTTTTTATTTTTTTTAATTTTTTTAGTGAACGGTCCAGACCGGTTTCAATCTGGACTGACCTGGTACCAATCGGTCCCACAGGTCCGATCCAATTTTTTTTTAATTTATAATTTTGGTTATTGTTGTACCGGTTTCGGACAGACCGGTACCCGATACATTAAACCTTGTTTTCATCGGTATAGAGTGTAAAAGGCAAAAAGCTCAATTTACATCTAAGACAAACAGGACTGTAAAAAGCAAAAAAGCTCAATTTACATCTAAGGCGAACAAGACAGCCTATGTACACAGTGTATACAAGAGTACGGCTGTCAGTCCTAAAATGTACAAAAAAGAGTCTAGCTTAGTGTAATCTAGGTTTACATAGCCATAAAAGATACTAACCTTGTGAAAAAGCAGAAAATCAAATGTTTTAGATTTCAGGAGTAATAGAGGCACAATGAAATAGAAGAGATAGCAAGCACCTAGAAAGCAATCGATGCAAGGTTATTCTCCACCCCTTCAAAAGTCCCTCTGCTCCTCTCCTTCCAAATAAAAGCACACATGTTCCCACAGAAAGTCTCCTACTATGGTGTTTCCTTCGATACCAACAATAAAAAAGCTCCTAAAACTTCCTAGGCACCAAAACCCAAGTTTGGTGATAAAGTAATTCCATAAGTAAGAAGTTGTGCTACAACGAACTAACAGATAAAGCACATATTCCACTTCCAATTTGCATAAACAGCATCCATTTGCCATCTCCCAACCCTTGCTTATTAGATGGTCTAAGGTTAGAATATTGTCTAGAGACACAGTCCACATGAAAAAAGACACCTTATTAGGAGTATGGGAATTCAGATTAACCACACTGAAGCACAACCAATTCCATTTGGCACAATGATGGGCATACAGATTTGTAATAGAGAACTTGTCCCTTTTTCATTCAAGAAGTTTGATTCCTCCCTTCAATTTTTTTTGTTGTCTTTATTTTCATTTTTGGACTTATATTAATATTGAATTTTATTGTGTCTCCTTCAAATGTTTAAAGGGCTAGATAATATTCTTGATGTGAATTTTATTGGACTTAGATGAGAATCCTGCATCAAGTGTCCAACCATAACCTCAACCTATCACCCCCTCTCCACCTCAAAACAAATACCCCTATCAAGCTTTCTCAAATAAACCAGAAATTCCTTTCCAAAATTATACTGCACAGGTAGCATTATAAGCTCTGACTGTACATGCAGCACGCCCGTGGAAAAGGGCTAGATACTTCCAGTTTGTTCATTGCTCCTTTGCTAGGGAGGTATGGTTTTCTTTTGTCAGATATACGAGAGTATCCTGGATGGGGATTAGGGCTTTCAGGTTGCTATTGGAGCAGAGGAGATTTCCTTTTCTAGGGAAAAGGGGTAGGATGTTATACAAGGGAGTCCTCTTTGCAGCAATATGGTATATCTGATTGGAGCGAAACCAGAGGATATTCAGGGATGTGTAAACCTCTCCCCGATCGATTATTGATTCGAATATAGTAGCAGCGGCATCATGGATGGGGATGTATACAAACAACGTTCAGAGAATTGTCGGTCTCAGAGCTGATTAGGGAGTGGAGGACGATCATTTTTATACATGTGGGGCAGGGTGATTGCAAAGTCAGCTGGCAGACCCCAGAGAGGGGTATTGTTCAGTTCAACTTTGACGGGTGTTCTTTGGGGAACCCAAGTCCATCGGGGTTTGGAGGTATTTTCAGAGATTCCACGGGTGGTATCCTACAAGGTTTTTTGGGTCCCATAAGAGAGAGGAATGCCATACAAGCTGAGATCCTTGCTCTGGTGACTGGGCTACGAGAGGCGAAAGCTCAGAGATATAGGGACTTGGTGGTTTAGGGAAATTCAGCGGTGGCATGTCTGGGCCACTCATGGCGCCTCTCATATCTTGTTCGTCTGGTGGCCTCATTGGCCAAGGGGCTGAATATACTGCCACGTCACATGCCGAGATCAGCAAATGGAAGTGGCTGATAAATTGGCCAGCAGACATAGTGAGGAAGTTACTATTTTGTGGGATTCCACCTATGGAGATGTTAGATGAGCATGGGGAACCTTTGCGTCGGATGTAGTTAATTGTGATTTGGTCTACGTTACCGGTTCCATTTTGACACTGTTTTACCTTGTTTTAGCCTGTAGATTTTTATATTGTTTTTGTAGTGTGGGCTAAGTATCTCTTTAACCCTTATTTGCACATAATATATGTGTATATGTATATGCAATTCCGGTGTGTTATTCATCACAAAAGTTATAAGTTCTATGATTCCAGCCAGTTGGGTTGCAACCATGCTTCACATCAACAACTCCTCTTTGCAGACTATCCCTTTCCTCTCCAAACTGCCACAGCCATTTGTCAAAAAGAGCATTATTAAACTTCATCAACTTCCTCAACCCTAAACCTCTACCTTCCTAGGGTTTGCATACATCACCCGATCTAATGAAATGAGATTTTCATCTATCTCCCATGCCACTTCAAAGAAAATCTCTTTGCAGTTTTCCGATTATAGCAGCCAGTCGGATGCTGGGGCCTTCAACATTGACATAAAATACATGGGCATATTGAGCAACGAACTTCTAATTAGTGTAGTTTTTCCCCTTCTATAGATACTTAGATTTTCATGTAGCCAGTTTCATTACTGGTTTTTCCACAATTCTATCCCAAGAGGCTGAGTTCTTGGGCTATTGGATGGCACTGTTCCCATCCAATAACCCAAGCAGTCCGGACTCCCGGACTCCAAATAGTTCATTTTATTCAGATTAACCTTCAAACCAGAAACCGCCTATAACAAAAAAGGATAGATCGCCACACCAACAACTGCAACTGAGAACCTTCACAAAAAATATGCTCAACAGACCTGAATCAAGTCCATTTCAACTTCAGGCAGCGAGGTTTAGTAAGATCCAGAACAGGCCTTCTTGTATTAATAAATTCCAGTGGTTCCCTTACTACATTGAGGATTTAGTCCAGAAAATGTCTCCTATGTATTTCCATATGATCTCTCCATCCAAATATTTTCTTTCATAAATCTGCAAACTACGAAGATAATCAGAAAACTCTCTGTTCACCATTTTTTAACCGATTGCTCAATGAAGTCGGCGCTAGAACCTTAAAATCAAAGAGACAACAGTTTGGGCTCTAACTTAATCTCCAGTTGAGCTTGGGCTGAACCTGGCCCAGCTCAAGAGGTGGAGCTTATATGCATTTAAAACAAGAAAAAAAAAATTTGTAAATTTGTATACTATATATTTATTATATAGCATGTTCTTATATCATAGATAGCAAAATAGTGAACACTAGAGACAGATCAAACCTTCGATCGACATCATATAGAGATGGCAACAGGTTGTGATCAGGGCGGGTTTTGCCAAACCTATACCTATAGGAGTCCACCTTACTCCAAACCCGTTTCTAGCCTAGAAACAAGGTACGGTGGGATGGGGTGGGGTGCTCCTTTTTCAACATATATCATGTATAGAATAGAAATTTTTTATACAAACTCTATATTTTATAAACATAACTATATTTTATTAACATAATACACAAATAAAAATATTTTATATATTTATATAAAATATACATAAATAATCACAAGACTGGCACCGGGGATGGTTATGGTGAACCCAAGTCTGACCCTACTATTAGTATTACTTTTGGCTTTACAAAACAACAGCTAAAAGGTCGGGCTAGGGAGGGTTACCCCTTTAACTGTCCCCATTGTCAGTCTAACACCGTGGGAACGTTATGTGCTTGATAAGTTAAGAATGTATATTAGACTCTCTTAGTGATGAAGAAGTTCAACCAGCTCAGCCCAGACTGAACTGAATAAGTTCGACCCAGGGTGGGTAATGCCAAATTAGTTCAGCAATGTTCAGTACGGGGCCCCTGGGCTGAGTTAGAACCCAAAATAACTGAGCTGGGACAGAACCGAAATAACCAGAGCCAGGCCAAGTTAGAACCCCAAAATATATAAACTGAGCTGGGCAGAACGCGCCTGGCTCCCCCGAAATTGACGACAAAGCTTAAGAGAATCTATCATAAATTTTAGGATGATTATAAAGGTTGTTTCACTAGGGCATATGCTAGATTCTTACATAGATTCTACTTCTCTATTCATATGACAACAGATAGTTTTTTTTCTCCCCACTACAAATAGAATTAAACCGGAAAACTACAGAAGGCACCACATGATGCCCCCACCCCACCCCCAGCTCCCACCCCCAGTGGAAAAAAAATAATAATAATGATAATAATAATTATGGACCCTCATAAAGAAAAACATTAAGCAAAATGAAACTTGACTTCTTAGTTCTTATCAATGATTGAAGAAATGAAAGGGATTCAAAGAATGTAGCATGGCTAAATAGAAAAAAATAAAGAAATAAAAATGAGTTCGAGAAGAATACATTATAAATTCAGTAGGTTTCTGAATCCCCGATCCACAACAAGCTTTGTACTTCTTCCTTGAACCACAAGGGCAGACCTTATTTCTTGGTATTTTCTGCAGGAATAAAAGGGAAAAGTGGGAAGGCGGGGGAGGAAGGAAAGAAAAGAGGAGAAAAAAAAAAAAAAAGTGGGGGAGAGAAGAAAATAGGAACAGATAAGTACAACTAGCTCAACCTAGAACCAGAAATGAGAGAAGCAGAAGGCAAGACTGTCATCAGTTGCTTCAAAGTAAAACCTTGTCATCTGTTTGGGACTTGCTGCCATCATGAGCTAACTTCATATTATTATTAGATTGATCAAGTTTGCAGGTGTTGTCTTGAGGTTCCTCCTTGGGCTGTTCACATTCCCCATTTTCATAATGGCCTGAGCATTCTCACAAATCTTAGCATAAAATAAAAGGAAGGGGGAAGAAATCATCTAAAGTATATTTAAATTTTTCATTAGAACTATGACATGCACAGATATAGTGTTTTAAAGCCATGACCAAAGGTGTACACTACACACCTCCTTCGACAAAAACAGGCTGGCTCATCATCAACTCATCATTACAAACTATTTAACTAGTACCCACTAAGTTACTAACTACCCCAAACAAGTACAGATTAAAGGATAACATCATTTAGAATACACCATTTGTCAGCCGTGGTCCAAGGAGCCAAGAGAATAGATTGGAGAAGGTGTTAGGTAATTGAGAGATGTTGTCGATGTGCATTCCTGTGAACCAAGAGTATACTTTGCACGAAGGCGTTAGGTACTTGAGTGTAACACGTTGGTACTTGAGTGTAACACGTTGATCACATAACACTCTAAAAATTTTAATAGGACAATTTATGTTTAATGACCTCAATTCTATGCGCAACATAGAATTCTATGGAGGGCATTGACAATTTTATGTGCAACATTCTCATCAATATCCCCCACTTTATGGATAATTGATCCAAGATGGCGAAATGGTTGCTTTTAGGAATCTCTCAATTCTCAATTCTTACATTTGTTTCACCTCTACTATTATTTATTTTAAAGTTATATTCCATATACTCAATCTCCACATAACTTATTTTAAAACCTTTTAATTCCAAAGTTTCCCTCCATAACTCCAGTTTTGCACTCTCTCCCCATCTCCAGTTTGGTGCCAAAACCACATCATCTACAAATAGCATACAGCAAGGCACGTCCTCATGAATACGAGTAGTTAGTTTATCCATAATTAAAACAAAAAGATAGAGACTCATAGCGACGCTAGATACAATCCTATCGTTATTGGGAACTCCTTTGTCTCGCTACTCATTGCTCTTATCCTAGTTAGCACTGACTCCCTCATACATGTCTTTAATGACCTCAATCTATCTAATAGATACTCTTTTTCTACCAAAACCCAACAAATTACCTCTATCATGTGCTTTCTCTAAATCAATAAAAAATATATGCAGATCTGCCCTTTCCTCTCTAAACTTCTCCACTAATTGTGTAAGTAAAAAAAGATCACATCAATGGTAGACCTCCCTGGCATAAAGCCAAAATGATTTTCTAACACTCAACTTATTCTTCTCAACCTTTGCTCCATAATTGGTTCCAGTCAAGGTTGTCAAATCGTGACTCGAATCGAAAATAGGAAGGGGTCCATTTGAATCGAAACAGAATTTTGAATCGTGAATCGTAAGTCAAAACAATTTTTTTTAAATATTCATAAAAATTTAATATATATATAATTCTGAAAAACAGGGGTTCGTATGAGTTCTTTAAGAAGATATTAATTAGTCCACTAAAAATGTTTTAACTTTTAACAACTGCCATAAATGTTGCAACCACCACCACTAAAAAGGTTTTAAATTGATATATTTAGGATAATAATTAGATATTTTATTGTACATTTAATATTGTATATTTGTATGTTATTTAAAATAATTTCAAAATAAAAAATAGACTTATAATTTTAATATTATATATTATTTAAAATAGGTTACAAACAGTATTATATATATTATTTTCAAAAACAGGGGTCCATAAGTTACCTTTTTTTTTGTTTCTATAAAAGATTTTAATTTTCTGTGTTTATCCATTACTTAAAATAGGATAATAAACTTCTTTATAGTTTAAGTTGTAGAGTTCTATTAGTATTGGGATACTACTTTGAAGGAATTATTCTTGTTTTGCAAAAACAGGGGATCCGTAAGTTACCTTTTTTTTCTTGGTTCCTAAAAAAGATTATAATTTTCTGTGTTTACCTATTACTTAAAAAATAGGATAGTAAATTTCTTTATAGTTTAAGTTGTAGAGTTCTATTAGAATTAGGATACTACTTTGAAGGAATTATTCTTGTTTTGCAAACACAGGGGTCCGTAAGTTACCTTTTTTTTTGGTTTCTAAAAAAGATTTTAATTTTCTGTGTTTATCTATTACTTAAAATAGGATAATAAACTTCTTTATAGTTTAAGT
>JAUPMG010000019.1:8233095-8258906 GCA_031762675.1 Pachysandra terminalis
TATATTTTTAAGGGAACATTCCCTAATATTCAATCATTCCTCGAAGTTAGTGAATTCGAGGTTTTTCATTTAAAACATAAGGGGAAATAAACATTAGACTTTTAAGAATAGAGGGATAGATAAGTCTTATCTAGATCCTTGAAAATCTTGTAGCATTTAAGGGACTTAATCATCACATAAGGAATAACGTATCATGAACTGCATAACTTCATAATCATTACTTATCTAATGTTTTGAATGCATTTATTAAACGTTTTGTGTATTTAATAAAGTGTTTTGAATATTCAAAGCAAAACGCCTGTATACATCAATGAGATGTTTTGAGTGCATTGATGAGACGTTGTAAACAGTCAAATAATGAATATGATTCTATATGAGATCAATGATGCACACTAAATAGGGATTGGATTCCTGAATATTGGACATTCTCTGGGAATTCTAAGTATACGGAGCTATTGTCTAAATAATGATCTTTCTAGAATTGTTCTGTGGTGGTTCTTCTATCATTCCTGACTGATCTTTGTTTATTCTTCCTTTGTTTAATCTCTTCTAAAAGAAAACCTTGTATTGAAATGATCATTACTTGATTTAGGTTATCACAAGCACGTATTCAAACTCTCTTTTGCTCAAACTATTTGGATCAATTGACATTTGTTTGTCAAATTGGTCATTTACCGGCTAGTGTATCACCAATACTAAGTAGTAACTTCTAAAATATAAATAATAAAGTCAATCAATAAAAAAGTGATATCTATATTAAAATATATGTTATTTATGAACATTACAAATTTGAAAAAGAAAAAGCAATAAATAATACCATTATTAATAATGTGAAATGATACAAAATTTTATATCTAATAAATACAAGAGTTATGTTACAACATCGAAAAAGTATATAAGTATCCAAAATATATTGAATCCAAATTCTAACATCTAAACAAATATAATGTATATAAGTTTAAATTTTATTTCTTGATTTTCTTTAATTTAAGTGAGTTCAAAATCCATTTGTGTACCTGCATAAACAAAAGGAATTAAAAAAAATAGTAATAATATCTATAATAATAATAATAATAATAATAATAATAATAATAAACAAAAGTAATTAAAAAAATAATAATAATATCTATAATAATAATAATAATAACAATTAAGAAAATAATGTACCCAATATTAGTACTCCTCCCTGATAGTACTTCCAAAAATTGTGTAATTTTCTGTAATAATAACAACAAAAAAGAGACTAAACAAACATAATAATATGTATAAATATCACCTTTAATTACTACAAAGTAAATTGAACAATATCAAATTTATAGTTACTACAGATCCATAAATAAACATAAAATAAAATGGACTTTAATAAAGGAACTTCTAATGTTCTTCCTTAAGACAAGGAAAAGAGCATTAGTATTGTGTTTCGCTATCAACATCGTTGAAGACCACTGACTGATGTTGACATTATGTTGTTACTTTGAGAATTGAGAAAGAACCTTCTTCTTTCAAAATTCAAAGCATAATGGAGTTGGAAACTTGGGATAAAAAATGAATGATAAAAAAAATGAGAGCTTAAAGCTATATATATATATATAGCTTTAAATAAAGTTTTTTCCTTTCATTCTCTTTTTTTTTTTTACTCTTAATATGTTTTTTGAATTTATTTCAGCTGAAATAAATGAAATTTCGTTGAAAAAGAGAATATTTCGGGTGAAAAAAATTGGCAAAAGTAGAAAACTTTCAGTGATATTTCGCTGAAATATTTGCCAAAATTTTGGCCATTTCAATCGAAGTTTTCATAAAAAAAATTCAATCCGAAATAACATATTTAACATATTTTCAATGTTCGTCGAACCTGTCCGAAACCAAAATTTCGCAAAATTTAAAACTATGGTACCCATTTATCCGCTTATCCGATCTGATTGATTCTGGTTCTACCATCATGAAACAAGATATTTAAGTTCGGTTCTTGGCAATCGCTTCGATGATCCGTCAAAATCATGTCCACGGTTTGGTTTAAGGTATTTGCTTCAGGGATCCATTATGGACCGATTTCACAATAGGTACAAAGGACTCGCCATGTTTGGTCGGGTTTAGACAAGATATATTGATCCGTACGTTTACATTGGTTAGTCTGGCCCAACCCACTCAAATTGACTGCATTTGATATCGCTTAATTAAGTACTTATTTACACTTTTGCCTTGCGCTTGGCCTACTTTGTGCTATTGGATAAGCACTCATTAGATAAGTGACTCAATGAGATCACTTATCCACATTAACAATAAGCTGCTTTCTTGGCAATCGCTTCGATGATCTGTCAAAATCATGTCCACAGTTTGGTTTAAGGTATTTGTTTCGGGGATCCATTAAGGACCGATTTCATAATAGGTACAACGGATTCGCCATGTTTGGTCGGGTTTAGACAAGATATATTGACCCGTACGTTTACATTGGTTAGTCTGGCCCAACCCGCATTTGATACCGATTAATTAAGTACTTATTTACACTTGCAGCACCCGCTTTGTGCTATTGGATAAGCACTCATTAGATAAGTGACACAATGGGATTACTTATCTACATTAACAATAAGTTGCTTACTTGAACAAAATAACATTTAGTAAGACTACATTTGGTCCGACTTATTTAAGTGCTTATTTCAGCTTATAGCTTATTAAAGCACTTTTTAAAATTAAAAGTGGGTTTGTTAACATCTAGTGGGTAAGTGCTTACCCATAAACAGTAGAGGAAGGTTACCCATAAGGAGAAGCTGCTACCACTTATATATATATATGGGAAGCTATTTCTAAACTTTAGTAATGTTTTCATAATACCTATTTTACCCCTAAACTTTAATAAGTACTTAAATAAATGTTATTTCTAAACTTTAATAATATTTTTATAATACCTATTTTACCCCTAAACTTTTATAAGCACTTAAATAAATGTATTTATCAAACGATAATTTCTTCAAGTAAGTAGCTTATTGTTGCTCTGGATAAGTACTCCCATTGAGTCACTTATCCAATGAGTGCTTGTCCAAAAGCACAAGCCAAGCCAAACACAGTCTAAATATATCTATTAAGTATTTATGAAAAAAATATGTATTATGAGAATATAACTAAAGTTTGCAAATAGCTTCCTGCCTAAGTGATGATGAGAAGCTACTCTCAGCAATTTTTCCTGTGGGTAGGCTTCCTCTAATGTTTATGGGTAAACACTTACCCATTAGGTGTTTTCCAAAACATTTTTAATTTTAGAAAGTGATTTAATAAGCTATAAGCTAAAATTTTATAAGCCATGTCAAACGCAACAGCTAGCCTTAGCAGAGGTATAACCATCATTGCACACAACTAACCATCAAGATTGGAAAAACAACGAGGGGCCATGCATGCTTTTTTACTAGCCTAGATATATACCTGTATATGATATTTATAGAATGAACCTTTATATGATATTTGTTAGGTCGAAAAATGTTCTTAAACTCAAAAGAAGGAAGAATGAAGTGAAAGGAAAGGAAAAGAAAAAAAAAGTGCCAAGAGGAATTTGATGTTTAAAAGCAATTCCAGTTGCTTGTGCTTTTCAATGCAGTTTTGCAATTCCGGTTGCTTGTGTTTTTCAAAGCAATTTTGCCTCGATCATCTTCAGTATATAATTGATCCCCTGGAAAGAGGAGCTTGACAACAACATTTAACTATCTAAACCAAACTCATACTTATAGCATGCCGTTGCTTTATGGTATTCCATTAGCAACTACAAGGTCCATGTGATATCCTAACAGGACACTTCGTGATTTAATAATTTAATTTTGGAGTCTTAAGTATAAATAGCAGTCCAAAACGTGTACTTACAATCCATACATAGTGACAATAAATCCTAAGTAATCTTAATGGTGGAATGCAGAGTACACATGTTAATCAAACTAAAAGATGCTCCATATATATATTTTTTTTATTTTATTTTTTTCTATAGTAACTGTTGTTGTGTGGAGACTGATGCTACTAAGGCATTTGGGAAGTACTAATGATCCAGCCATCGATTCGACTCACTTTCTATTATATTTTGCCCTAACTATATAGTATTTATCATACTTTTCGTTGTTGCTTTTGTAACACTTTTTTTTTTTTTTTTTAGCTTTGAAGAATAGTAGAATCTTGTGTGCATACATAGACGTAGTTACTATTTTTTGAACCATGTAAATCCGTGTAGTGTGTGATTGATTTCTTCTTCATCTCGTTTATCTTTCTTTTTTAACAATGACTACTAAGAGATCATAGAAAAGATTAAACATCTCACCGCAAGGCATTAGTCAAGAATAATTTTTTGGAACATAAAGACTATGGAGGTATAAACCAGTGTAATCGATTGAAATACGATTGTTTAAATCAGTGTTTAAAAACTCATTACTTGTAGGTGGGATTTTTGGTTAACTCGCCCGATTACCATTTTGCTTATAACTCAATTTTGATTCAATAAGTCAGCCTAATATTATGATCAACTTGGTAAATTTACTCGAAAATCAATCGATTTACTCAAAATATTGGCAAGCAAGGCTATCCTTTTCCAAGATTTATTACCTAATACAATTTGAAATTTAAACTTTTATATTAGAAACTGACCAACTGATGACTCAGACAAAGTTACTAGTAACTCAGATAGGTAAACTTTCGAGTCATCAGATCTATTCGAGTTTTTAATTACTATTTTAATACCTAATTCTCTCTCTTTTCTTCTTCTTCTTTATATTTTTATATTTTTATTTATAATTTTGTGCATTATATGTTAATATTGTTTCTAAATACCATTGAAGAACCTAACCATGTTTCAAATGCTAATGGAATTTAAGAAACATGAAGATACCAAAAATGTATAGTGAGTGAAAGTGGTCCTTGTGGTAAAATTCGATCAATCTATTTCAATCTATAGACTAATTATCCAAGAAACTAATAAACTATTTACTTGTTTGGATAATATCAAAGAGAGGATTGGATGAAAGCTTAATATGAACATCTGGCCAAACCAATGTTGTGGTCACACCTAATCAAAGACATGGTCCCACCATTTAACAATCCAACGGTAGAGATAGCGACTTGATGGGCATCTAAAAGAAATCAATGTCAAAAACTTTTGTGCTTAGAGAGAAAAAAACACTATAATTTCAAGATCAAATTGCAGTCATTATCATAATCTTGATATTTATACAATAAATAAATAATTGCAACAAAACCATGTTAAAGAAAGTCTCCCAAGTCATGAATCAATCTCTCAGCGAATACGTAAAGTCGCTTTCCTTTAAAAGGTTATGTTTTAAGCAAGTACCAATTAGAGTAAAGCCTTCTTAATGGCGTAAGTTTTTGTCCACTGCTTGGACCATTCCTCTCTCTTACCTGAAAATTACATCCCACACAAGACAAGAGGGTGAGAGTAAAAAACAATCACGGGCACGTGGCATCCAAATAAAATACTAGAGAGACTATGGGTGCAGCGTCTGACACATGTCAGTACGTGTCGAGTGGCTATTGGTTGGTGGTTCTTATGATTATTCTTCTTGGATGGTCTGGAATGGATAAGCCGGTTAGGTGGCCCTCGGGAAAAGGACCCCACTGAAAGCGCAGCAGGAGCCGTCGGATACACCGACCTGGAGGAAGAGCGCTTTATATTCACGCTCCAATGATTTGGACGGCTTAGGGGGACTAAACTTCCTTAAGGCACATATGCTTCTGCTGCAAACAAATCAGCTCGGCTCAATTGATGACTTGGCTAAGTTAGCTTCTCATTGTAAAATTAAATTGCAAAATATGAGGTATGTAATACTATTGCCAAGCCTGTTTTGCCTGCTGCCACAATATTCTAAAAGAAATTTGAATGGAAACATGGGTGGAAGCAGCAAAAATAGCTTAGCTGCCTCCAGTATCATTCAGCCAATAAAGTAGAAGGCCAATTCAAAGCTAATCCCAATGAAGAAAGAAAAAAAATTGAATCAAAAGCTTAACTTTCTTTTAACAAAAAAAGATTTGTTTCCTCTAATTCTGATTTATACAACTAATTTCACTTAGGCTGTGATTGTTTTGGCGGAAAAGCCGGAAAAGAAAAAAAAATTCAAGAAAATAATATAGTGGAAATTAATTTTCCTTTTGTGTATTTTCTGTTGTTTGATAAAAAAAATAAACAAAATTCAAAATCATTAATATATGGGCATGGGGAACTATCACGAAAGTGAGGGCTTTAGCCCGATACGAGAGAGAGAGAGCTATAATTGTAGCAAAGTGAGAGAAAGAGAATAGTGACTATAGTATGTGTGTGAGAGAGAGAAAGAGATAGCTATAATTGTAGCATAGTAACCAGAGAAAGAGAATGGTGATTGTAGTGAGAGAGAGAGAGAGAGAGAGAGAGAGAGAGAGCTACAATTGTAGCATAATGATCTGAGAAAGAGAATGGTGATTGTAGTGTGTGTGGGAGAGAGAGAGAGAGAGAGAGAGAAAGATAGTCATATATCACCTTTTTTTGAAAGTGATGGAAAATGACTTTCACCTTGTTTTCTAAAACTTTTTAAAATTCATTAAGATATTTTTCTGGATTTTTATATTTTCCTTTGAAGCAAACGTGTGGAAAATTTTGAAATCTTGAAAAAAAAATCTTTTTTCCTCTAAATTTTGATGAAACAAATAGAACTTCAACAAAAAAAATAAAAATGCTAATGAATAAGATAAATATATTAAGAATACTAAAAACATCCCTTATATAACATATTTTTTCGTTGGTAAGACCATGGCTTATTTTATAACTACATTCATCCTAGGCACACCACTATTCCAAATTTGCTTACCATTTGATTCATGGTCTATCTTGGAAAAAATATCTCCGATATATATATAGATATAAATTCTGCTATCCAAATCTTTTAACAAATTAAACTGCTCTTATTATTTAAAGAACTGCGATTTGAAAATCATCTATTTATTCAACTATTTTGCATGAATATATATTAATCTTATAGTAACTGGTCCAATTTAATACTGGATGATAATCTTTACATACGCAAAGTGTCAAATTATATCACACAAGGACCTTTATTTGAATCCTCAAGTCCCAAACCTTTGGTCTTCTCAAAAAATGAAAGTGGAGCTCCATTAACTCATCTGAGTGAGAACGGGTATTGCCTGCCATACCCGATACAACAAGTCAGGATAAATACTGGAAGAAAGTCTGAAAGTCAAGAGAATTAAAAATCCAGCCGTGTAGAGAAAGGGTAAACAAGAAACAACTATGATGTTACAATTATGCCGTTTCAAATGTATATGAAGCGGTAATAAAGCAAAGAGTGACGCCATTACACTTCCCTATGTGGCCATTACTAACCTGAACTTCAAGCTATTGCTCCCATGGAGGTCGTATTACGACATTTTGAAACTAGGGCTACCTTACAGTACCTTTTTTTCAAGAAACAAATAAGCCATCTTTGTTTACCTTATTAAGTTTAGTTACGTGGTAAGATTGGCTTTTTCTACACCATACACCATAGGGTGATTATGTGGGATGAAGATCTTCTTTGAACCTAAACTGTATAAACCTAGTCTGAATCTCATACGAGATTGACATTTGTCCCAGGTGGCTATCATCGGATTCAAGTAGAAGTTAATTTCAGGTTCATTAGGGGTATCTTAGGGTTTTAGTGGGACTCACCTAGAGATAAGTATCAATCACATGTAACAAAAGGTTCACACAATCCAAATTCGCAGGAGATCCGCCTCCTTATGAAGGTGGTATTGTTACATTTTGGAACTAAGGCTACCATATTACTCTTTACCTTTTTAAGAAACAAATAAGCCATCTTGTTTGCCTTGTTAAGTTTATTTATGGGGTAAGATTGGCTTTTTTCTACCGCATAGGGTGATTACGTGGCTTAGATCATATATCCATGACTTGATCAGCAACACCTACAAAATTAACATGTCCTTTTATTATTAATTAATTAATAATAAAAATAACAGAACTCATCCAATTAAGTAAGCCACTGAGAAATGTGGAAAAGCAACGCGTTGCACATGCAACCCCACACAAAGACAAAACAATTACATCAGATATGAGGCTGAAAAAGTACAACGCGTTGCTTCCTAGTATCCCTGAGAACAGAAAATAAATAAGTTTTAATTTGGTATTGTGTGCAAGATGAAAGCCGTGAGCCGTAAGAAATGGAACTGTTATGTGTACATTTAGTGGTAAATTGGGCAGAGCCAAGAATCAGTAATGTCTCAATAAAAGCAAATATTTATTATGAAGAAAGAGATAATGCAACGCTATGTGGCTAATGGCTATGGCTATAGCGGGGACCGCACTCAACGCCCTTTTATAGTGACGCCATCTGACGACGATCCATCAAAGGGTGCTCGGTACGATTTATAGATTCCTCTCTCTCTGATTACAAAAAACAAAAAACTTGTCCGATTAATCAATCACTTCCTCTCCCCTATAAATTCCCACCGTTTTCCCTTCCCACAACCATTTCCTGGATATATATATATATATATATATACATTCTTTGTTTCTCTTCCATTTGATTTTAACATGTCAGAAGAATTCCAAGAGTCCGACGTAATCTGGCCGGACCGCCACTACCGGAGTAGCCGTTGTAAAGAGGATGACTTCAACTACGGTGGTGAAGAAACAGGACTTAGAAGGAAGAATTATAAGGTGAAGAAGCAGCAGCAGATGCAGCAAGACAAGACGAGCTCGCTTCCTGTGAACATCCCAGAAAAAGTTGCCGAAGGGTCTTGGTTCAATTGCTTGGATTGGGATGATCATGACGACGACGAGTACCATACCGTAGAAATGGTGCCACCCCACTTAATGGTTGCTAGGAGGATCGCCGGAGAAATTTCTTTTTCGGTTTGCACCGGCAATGGCCGGACTCTTAAAGGTCGAGATTTAAGCCAAGTCAGAAATTCTATACTTCGAATGACTGGATTCCTCGAATCGTGACCTTTTTCCAGAACCTCATAAAAGATGAACAAAAACCATTTTTTTCCCCTTCTTTTGATCAACTATTTCTCATTTATTGTAATAGAAGATCAATGAAAATCTTAAATAAAGAAAACTGATTATTAAGATGGGGTTCCTTTGATTCATTTTCCTGATCTTTTCTTTTCGTGTATTTGAATTTTAATCTTCTGCAAGTTGAATGAATCAATTTCTAATAATAAGCAAAGTCTATAGAAAATCAATGTTAGGGAGAGAGAGAGAGGGAGACTCCGAAATTTGGACCTTTTCCAGATTTGAATGAAAGTGCGTGTCACAGGCTGCTGCATTTACCTGACAGGAAATCTCGTTATTGCGATTCTTCAGAGAAATTTTCCATTGTAATTTTTTAGTGAAGAATATATATATATATATAATTATTTGGAAATAGCAATTTGGAAGATTTGAAACAAAAAGGGTTGCTTTTGGTGATTAGTTTTGAATGTGGTGATCTGATTCTAAACAGTCCCTGGATATTCACTCGATATTTGACACGTGGTTTTCTAGTCTCTTAATTGCGTAATGTGGGATCCGAGTCTACGTACATCTCAGATGGGCCCACTTTTATGCAAATAAAAATAGAGGGCTTGTTTAGTTTCATTTTGTGAACAATAAAAATTTAGGCCTCGTTTGGTTAGAAAGGAAGAATGAGTTCTTGCATAATGAGAATGAGAAAAAGCCTTTTCTTACCGAATCAAGCCTGACATCGATTTTAGATTTTTAGGAATGAGTTTTTCTTTTCTTTCGTCTTTTTTGTGTTTTTTTTTTTTTTCAATGGCAAACTTGTAAATAAGTCAGTTTTTTTAGAAAAAAAAATGTACAAATAAGATACTTTTTGTAGTGGCAAAGTTGTAAATAAATACATCAAGTTGAGACAATCTCTTAAAGTCGAAAACCTCTAATGGAGTTGCTCTCACAACTCGTTGAGTTGTATCTGATGAACCATGAACCATTTGATATATATATACTTAACAGTTTAAGTTTTTAGAATAAGCAGTTATTAACATGATATCCAAACAGGAGTTCAAATGTTCGAATCCTGGAAGTGTATGTTTGTGTGTTTACCTTGGAGGTAATTGAAAGGTTTATACTTAATCAACACATCCAAATGTATGATGCATTCTGCGAACAACAAATAAATGGTTTGAAATCAAAGCTTTTAACATAATGTAAAAGAAAGAAGATGTAAATATGGATTTTGTCATATTCACACACACACACGCACACTTTATTTTTTTATTTTTTTTTGCTGATTTTTTGGGCTTCAACAGAAGTGCTGAAACCCATTAAACAACAATGTTTTTTTTTTAAAAAAAAAGAGAAACCATTACTAGTAGTGTTTGTTATTCTGGTTGATACAATGATCTAAAGGCAAAATAAGTTGAACAATAAAAGTAATGACAAAACATTATTGGCATTATGAAGTAAATTTTGGTGCACAACACATTTGCCTTGTATTTATGTCATTGCAAGTCTGGTGCCCATCACCATTTGGAGTGATACCTAGTCTGCATCTTCCAATGTGTTGAAATTCTAACAAGCATATGTAGGAACCATCTTCACAAACTCAAATGAGTCATGAGTAGGATCTTGACTTTTGTTGCCTATGATTCATCCAAATTAATAAGGAGTTATATAAGTTATGGTGTGGGCAAAAGCAGGGCAGAGGCTTTTCCTCCCTCTATTTCTCTTTTCAAAGGAATCCTCACCTCCCTTTTTCTCTATCCATATTTTACTTGTTTTTTTTCAAACTCATTTTGTTTTTTAACACAAAATCAATAATTTATATAATTTATAAAAAAAAAATTGCTATTCTTACTTATTTTTGTTAATAAGCTTTGAAAAAGCAATCACAAAAGCAAAGGCCGGCAATACTAAATCCAAAAAATAGCAAGAGTTCAGCAGGAAAAAAATAGGTTTTATAAATAGGTCTATAATGTACTTTGTTTTTAGTGCTACGTCTCGACCAATAATCAATCAGTTCATATGTCAGCTCATATCATCTGACGTGGATGCATCAGAAGTCAGAACCAGTCTCTTGTAATAGTTTCGTTGCGTCTGGGTTTCTTCTTTAATAACTGTTAAATAGACATGAACATCTCCATAGACATCAAACAGTGTTTTCGATCCAAACCGTCCATTTCATCAGCATCAGAATCATCACCATCAACCCTATTCACTTTGCTTCAAACCTCAGAATTTTGAAAAGAAGGAATGATATCTTTGCCATTTGATTAGCTCAAGTTCATATCATCTAAAACGATCAGACAGTTGAAACGGTCCTATCAATGCGAATTAAGGGTTGTGATTTGTGCTGCTAGAGCTAGAGGTGTCAATTGATTTGGTTTAAACCGAAAACCGAACAAACCAAATGAAAAAGTAGGTTTGGTTTGTTTTTTTTTTCATTTGGTTTGGTTATGGTTTGAAAAACAAAAAACAAATAACCGAATTTATAAGGTTTGATTTTTTGTTAGGCTTCGATTAAATTGAACGGAACCGAAAATATCGAAATATATTATATATATATATATATATATCAAACTGAACCGAAACATTAAAGTTTTTGATTTCTATTTTGGTTTATTCATTGTAGTTCGGTTTGGTTTTCGATTTTTTATATTGGCTTCTATTTCAGTTTGGTTTAGAATAATATAACTTGATTTAATGATCAAACTTAAACCAAACCGACCGATAGACCCCTAGCTGGAGGTGAAATCGTGCTTGTAAATGAACGAATCTTTCTAGAACATCTCAATATTTCTTCTTTTTGTTTTGGTCTCCCAAGCTATCCCTAGGTTTTGCCCAGGACTATTCCTCCAAGGTACTATTGGACGTCGAAGCGGAGACTTCTCCCAACAAGATTTTCTACATCCACAACGACTCGATACCGAAACCACTTGCTTAAGCAACCCGAGCCCCTTCCACTCGGGCCAACCTCTGTTGGTTCAATATTTCTTCTCTTTCTGAGACGTTGATTTAGAGAGAGAGAGAGAGAGAGAGAATCGTGTTGCTATGTAATTCTCCCTTGTTTTGGCTACTCAATACAATTGCAAGTAGGACGTAAGAATCCCAAAAAAGCAAAAAAAAAAAAGAAAAAAAATAAAAAAATTAGTACGACTTGAGAATAGTAATAATTAATAAACTAAAGAAGAGAATAATTGGATTTAAAAATGGCGAGTTTGATTAAAGAAGACATCGATCATACGTACCAAAGAAGAAATATTTAAAAGAAAAAGAGCTTAGATAAGTTAAAAAGGTTGAAAGCATTAGCAGTTAACGTTAACCTTTGCTTCTACTAGCTGATAAGACAGCCTCATGAATGGTTCAATTATAATTTTTTATTTAGTTCAATCAGTTACTCGGCAATCAAAAACTATAATTTTTTTTAGAATTATATTCTATAAAAAAATATATTGTTTTATATATCTTAGAGTTCGGGTATCCTTTCGGTTCGATTTAACCGAAGCTTCAAAAACTTGTTTGCCTCTCCATCTCTTCTCAAATTTTTTTTTTGCCCCCACCCCGGAATGCTTTTGTGCCTTCTTTAAACTTTTTTTATAATGAATGCTAACTTAACACATTGATGGGACAACTATGCAAATAATCAGCTAGAGTGTCTTTATAAGCTTTTTAGTTATATATATATTAATATAATTATGTTTTAAATTTTTTATAATAATAAATTATAATTAATAACAACCATTTTTACTCACTTCAAACAATCTCTCTCTCTCTCTTCGGTTTTTGTCTTTTTTTTACTCTCTCTCTCTCTCTCTCTCCTGTTTTCATTTTTCTTTTCTATGTTCGTGGTCTCTACTCTAGTCTCTAGCATACATTGTGTATGCTTATTTAAGCGTTGTTTCATCTTCATCATAGGTATTTTCTGGATTTGAACGTCTGCAAATCTAATCATTCTTTATTATTTTTTTATAACAGAAATCAACTATTTTCTTGATCTGTCTCATAGTTTTCATTATTTATTTAATTGATCTTTGGATGTTTTGATCTTAGATGGCATACACCGATTAAATCAATGAAAATATTTGATCAATTAAAAATATGAAATCCATGTTTCTGTAGTCTCTTAAATCAACCCATAAAGCATGTTACTAGAACCTATTAAATGCTTATTTCTTTTTTTCAATGATTTGATATTTTGATTTAAAGTTTCAGTAGTGTTCTAAGAAACATTGATCTAGTTAACAAAAAATCAATTAAGTTTATTTAAAAAATAAAATTTATTATTACACTGACCGAACTAACCCAACCCGAACCGAACCCAAAAACCCAAAAAAAAACCCCAACCCCAAGGCCTCGTTCAGCAGAAGAAAAAAAAAAACAATGCTTTTTTTTCTTCACTTCTTACCCCTTGAAACAGATTTCTGGCTCCGCCCCTGGGTTTAACTAACCCTTGTAACCATATTGGATTTCCATTATCTAATATTTAGAACTAAATCATGTACTTAATCCTGCGGTTAGAGAATGCAACTATTCATACAGTTATGATGTAAAAGCTGATCCATAACAGCTCAAGGAAATGAACAAGAATGACTTGGTTTTGGTTACCAAAAAATGAAAAAATTGGAGTAAAGAAGAGGAAAGGTGTTAGCCTGGTAGGCACACTCCATCTATAGAGGTGATGATAACCTTAAGTCATTATACAAAGTTTGGTAAAGAAGCACTCGTAGTCAGGGATTTACCTTTAATGCTCCCACTCTGAACGTGGATTAGTCCCACACCTATGTGGGTGTGGGGGCACCACGTGGTTAAGATCAAAAAACAAAAGAAAAAGAAAATTAAACAAAAACCTAGAATCATGGATAGAATATCATAAGCAGAGGTCATCTGAATATTTTAAGGAGACCTCACGTTTTAATAAATAAATAAATTATAAAATTTATAAGATTGGTTTTGGAATGAAGAATCTTGCACCAAACTATAGCCATGAACCATAATGTAGGATGGCTGGCCGAATTAATTCGGGTTTTGGGTGGCTGGCCCAATTTTTTCGGGATTGGACTGGACTGAGCTTGAATTTAAGCCCTTTTCTCGACCCAGCCCAATTAGACCAAATCCGATCACAAGCGTGCACATATATATATATATATATATATATATCTACTAAGTCAATATGCATGTGTTCTGCACGAGATAGTTGCGAATATACATATCTTATTTCTTTACATGCCAAAAACTTTTAAGTATTGTAGGATTTCTAAGATGAAATATATAATGAGTTTAATAATATTTTTATGTTTGGGTATTGGGTTAGGAGTAGACTTCTTTGGTATGCTTATAATTTATAAATAAACTTATATTATAATTTTATTATGAGTGTAAATAAAAGCAATGAATTTATGAGATTATCCTTTCTTTTTTATTACTAAATTATAAAAAAAAAATAGCTATTTTATTACAATAAGACTCTTTTGTTTTCGAGTTTGAATGTATTTTGGAGATGTTTAACACATATACTGAAGAGAGTTTTAATAGAATTCTAAAAAAGGTAACTCAGTCATAAAAATAGATTGAAAAAATCAATAGTTTGTGTTGGCTAAAAACAAACAAAAAAAAAGGTATAAAAAGACAATAATACATTAAATTAAAAGATAATTACTTACAGAATTCAAAGATATTTATTAAATAAGGTTAAAAATGTTATTACAAAATATATATATAACTTATAATTAAGAAAATCTTAAAAATTGCTTTATTTTTTAATAGTAGTATGATATAAAAGCAATAGCAAAATGTATAAAAAGACTATAGTATATTAGTGATAGAATTAAATTAATGATATAAGAAAATATAGTTTTTTAACATATATATATATATATATATATATATTAGTAACTTATATATTTAAATGTTTGTAACTCAATAGAATTGTTAATAGTATGTTATTTTTTATTTTAAACTTCTCTATTAGCCCTTTAAAGTATATAAAATAAAATCTCCCTTATCTTTTATAAGATAAATAATATAAGAGAATATATTTATATAACATTCCACAAAATCTTATAAGAATACATATATTTAATAAGTAAATATATATATATATATATATTACTTCAAATTATATTATTTTTTTTAATAAAATTAGTTTCAGTATCTTGTCTTTCAATTTAGACTTATCTATTATCATAAAACTTATTTATAAGTTAATGAGTTTAAATCAAAGAGATTTCTCAACTATAAAAGAAAAAATAAATGTTATCTTAATATATATATATAACAACATAGTTGTAAATGCTTATGAAAATTGGAATCCTCAATAATGTTAGATTTAAATTTGTTTCTTAAAAGTGGAAGGTATCTTAAAACTTATCTATTAATTAATTATTTATTATCTATGAGTGTAGTAGGATAATGTCAGATAACTAAATACAAGAGTGGTTTAGTCACAAAAATAGATTGAATAAATCATTAAAAAAAGCGTAAAACAAAGTATAAAAAGGACTATTACATGATTACCAAGAAGATAATTACTTATAGAATCTAAATATTATTTATCAAATAAATATACTCAATAACGTTAAAAGCGTCATTGTAACTATTTATACTTTATATAATTCAGAAAAGCTTAAAAATTGCTTTCTCTTTTAAGTCTTTCCTTAATCAAGAAGGCAAAAAACGATTGAATTTCTTAATTTTTCCAACAATTTATAGTTTCAAATTACAAATAAAATATTTTTCAAATCAATTAACTTTCAATCAATAAACCTTTATATTCAATTAGGGTTTCCAATATGATGTTTTATTTTCAATTAGTCACTATCAGAAGCAGGCTTAATTGAATGATATGTTGTAACATATGCAGGAAGGCGACTACTGGCTTGCGGAATTAATTATAGCTATTTTTTTTTTAAATGAATGGAATCATGGACCAATCTCAGGTTTGATGTACAAATAGGTGCAAGAAATTTGGCGCAGATGATCACTACAATAGATAAATGAACAGAGGTAAACATGAAGAAAATGACCAAAAAATGTAATTTCATATACATATATATATATATATATATATATACTCGTATTGACTACACAGTAGAATACTTACCTTCATGTGATTGCTTTGTCTCGGACGCGGTTCTTGTGTGTCTCTTTAGAAGGTTGAAGGCAACTGGAACGTGTAAAAAACGCAGCTCCATCTCAAGAATATACCGTGATGTATGAAGAGGAAATAACCATATAAAGAGGAATGCTGTATAGAGAGCTACATGTGAGCAGAGACTGAAGGCAAGACCTTCTTCCCTCTGGCTCATTCTGTAGCTCTGTTTTCGTTACAAAATGAGAATATGAGAGTGTGAGAGCTTCTTTACCCTCTGAGAATATGCGAGTGTGAGAGCTTCTTTGCCCTCCTCACTCCATAATTTTACAGTGCCTTACAAATTCGCTAGAGAAATTTATGTGTCTGTTCCATAAGCTTCGTGATTCCGGGAATCCAATATCAAGCCACGGCTTTGCAGGGCCACTGAAATGTACAACAGCAGCAGCTTCCAACATCTCCCCACGTACTTCTGGAGGTCGGTAACCTAAGCCAGATACATGCCATGAAGGGTTGATAGGATGCACATGCCCCTCGAAAGCAATCAAGGCGGGTGGAAGCGATCCTGGATGCCAAAGGTTGAAGCCAGTATTGAGGTTCTGCAAATAAACTAATGTCAGGGCAATCATAATGGATGTTGATCTAAATTTTTAAAGAAACACATTAAGCTCTGGAAATATGTATTGAACCATTTGATATACATTGTTGTGCCGATCTCTAATAGCTTAAGCTTTTAGAGTAAGTGGTTCTTAACATGGTATCAAAGCAGGAGGTCGAGTGTGTCGTTCCCGTATAGAGCTCGCACGTGCGGGAGGGCAGCTTAAGCTTTTACAGTAAGCGGTCCTTAACAATATGAACATAAATAACTGGTTTCATGGATAGTATTATAATTATTAAAACATTCAGCAGAATTAGCGATGGAGAACCGCATTTACGCAGCCAATAAGAATCAGTCTCTATGATTTGAAAATAGCTTCCCAACATAAGTTCATATCAGAGCAAATCAAAGGGGCCGAAGCAACTTACGAGATTTAGCCAATGATGGTAAGTTTTTGTGATGTTGGTTCTCCTCCATGCTTGGAGATCGAAGATATTCATTCCGTACAACCATGCACAACGATCATATTCAAACTGTGAGGATACTAATGGGTTCGAGAAGTTCAAGTAATCCCAGTATCTTCTTCCCGGGCAATAGTAGCTGACCTCGTCTTCTCTTTCTCCACTCCACGAGTCAACAACAGCACCATTAACTTTCCTGTTGAGATCTAATTCCCACAAAGGTGACAAGTCATGTTGCACTACAACATCATCGTCCAATAATATTATCTTGTTGAGATCTGGAAATAGCTGTGGCCCATGAAAACTCATTAACAAATCAATTACTACTTAAAAAAAATATTATTAGATAGCTTAATTAAATGTATAGGTAGAAAGTACATGTGATTAATTACCTCTGGAAGATAAATCCTTAGATGATTCATGAGAGAAAGGCAGCTGGGGCTTAAAGCCTCTAACCTTCTTGCATACTCGCGATCCTCAAGCTCATCATATTTTCCTTGTTTAAGGTCGCTGAAATAGTAATGGTTCCGCACTCCACGATGAATCTCTAACATCTCCTTCACTCCAACATTCACTTCATGAGACCAATCATACTGGTGCAATCCCTTCACTTCCACCACGGCCGGAGCCATAGAATTAAGCGCGAACCAAGCATGCATTGGTGTATATGTCTTCTTGTCTGTGACTACATGAAAGACCAATTTTCCAGGGTGGGCCGAGCTTGCTAATGTGGAGGAGATGACAACAGAAGCAGCAAGGACATTATCGGTTAGAAGAGCGATATGGTAGAAGGAAGGGTTGGCGAGGTGAGAAACGGACTCTGGTGGTGGCAGTGGAGATCGAGCCAAGGCGTTGATTGAATACTCCTCAGCCAACCTGAGGCCCAGGCAGTGCATGCTCTTTGGGACACCATATGAAGCTAAATGCCGGTAAATCAATTCCTGTTGTCTAGCAGATCGTACCTTGTGTTCCATCTTCAGTAGCTGCAATTTAAGAATATCAAATTCACTCTCGGGTTTGTAGAAGGATAATTACCTTCTCATTACACAAGATCACCCAAGCTAGAGAAGATTACAGCCATTTATGGTTATGTTACCGAATTCTATCAAGCACATTTCAACTGTATAGAGTATCATTTCAATCTCATGCATTTAGGCAAGACTGCATTTGATACAAATCCCTGCACTATATCCTGAAACCTAATATACACGATTGGATAAATATCACAAGAATGCTAACAACCATCCAATAATGTTGGAATCAAAGACTGAGCACCCATGGGAATTTTTTAAAGCCCTAACAACCATTCAATAATGTTGAAACCATAGACTGAGTACCCATGGACTTGTTATAAATCCCTAACAACCATCCAATAATGTTGGAACCAAAGACCAAGTATCCATGGGCTTGTTTTAAAACCAATGATACAAGTTAGGAAAACACCTCACATTCAGGGCGATGGAGGAGGGTCAAGAATTGCCCCGAATTTAACATATATTATAAATACAATATAGTTTTTAAAGTAAATATATATATTTTTATTATCTTATAAATACATACTTTTATGTAAAACATATATGATCAATATATATACTTGAATGGGAACTGGGCAGGTTAGAATGGGCTGAACCAAACCCAATATATGCCTTACCAAACCCGCTCCACTAAGGGGTGGGATGGGCTACAGCTTTAACCCGCCTCATTGCCATTCCTATCAGCCAATAGATGATAGAAAGACAGCAATGTTCAATTCTAGGGGTGTTTTAGTAGTTATATTTAAATATAAGGTAATTTATAACTATAGCAAAATAATTAAAATACCCTTAGAATTAGACATGCTTAAACATGATTGGTTCAAAACCCTGCTTTTCTATTTTCTAATGGGGATACAAACATCTAGGATAACAACGATCACAGAGCATCAAATGCATTAGGGTCCACCTCCTTCCTTGCGGTCTTTGGTTTATATATATACTGTTAAGAACCATGCATTTACTCTAAAAGCTTAAGCTGTGGTTCAACATATACTACTAGTAGACTGCATAAAAAGTTACAGAAATGCATATCGAAAAGATACTTAAATGTTAAATTATAAATTAACTTTTGAAGAAACTTTAATTGACCTTAGTGAAATAATTATTGAATAAAAAGTCATAGAAATGGATATCGGAAAGATTTGGATGAGAGCTATCTAATGGATATAATTTTAGTGGGTAGAGATAAATCATTTAAAAGAAGTTTAACTTTCAAAAAAAAAAATTATTCCCTAAAATAAAGGACAGTCCCCATTTTCTTTAGATTTGAATTAATGGAGGAGAGCAATCGGTTGGATGCCGAATGAATTTTCAGAAGTTTAAAGAGTATTTGGGGAAAGAAAAATGGGTCAGGTTTCGTTGACATCAAGATGGTGCCTTCTCTTTAAATATAGTATAGACAATATAGACTCAAACACCACTCATGAAACCCGCATTGAGATTCTTTGAAAGGATTTTATTAAACTGTCCAAATCAAATGGGTGCTAGGCTCGAAAATTGTGACAGTGCATCATTGTATCATCTGGATAGTATCACAGGTGCATCTAGTATGTAAAAAATGTAGTAAATATTTACTTAGTTATTTAGTACTTAGTATTAATTATTAACTCAAATACAAAATTAATTAATTAGTAAATTACTTTCTTTGTAAAAGATAAGCACCTACATAAATTGCCTATCTGTTTACCCAATATTTGCTCTCCTCCGTTAATGCACCGTGTGGATTCAGGCCAAGGTGGGCTTCATCCATGAAGGTGTCCTCAATCAATCAATCATAATTTCATGAGTTGTGCTGCCAAAATTGGAGTGTTTTCAATAACATGACCATATATATATATACACATGTATGTGTGTATATGTATAAAATCCTAAAACTTTTAAAATTTTTGAAAAAATATAAACCCCCAATACTGAACACTTTAGTTAGTGCTCTAACAAGAATTAATTTTCTCAATTTTTAGAAGGTGTTTTTTTTCTTTCTTTTCTTAATGATCTGGAATAGGAGAGTTTCCAATTCCCCATTCCACATAACTTGATTTGACTACACATCTCTACTTGGTGTGCGAACAAGTTAACCGAATCCGATAAAAAACCAGTCTTGGTTCTTAATCCGGGTCTGAGAACCTTAGAAGTAGAACTAACCCTACAAAAATTGAATACTCAATAAGATGTCAAATGCTAAGAATTTGGCATATCCTTCAAGTTTTTTTTTTGGGCAAAAACTTATAAAGAATTAAAAATCCATAAAATTAGTAAACAAAATATACAATTTCATAATACAAAAATTAGAAAAGGAAAACTTATTTACATAAATTTATTCTAGAAGCAAGAAATAAGAATTAATTTTTTAAAAAATTCGGACGTTGAAAAAGTAGTAAATATTTACTTAATTATTTAGTAATTAGTGTTAATTATTAACTTAAATATATAATTAATTAATTAATTACTAAATTACTATCTTTGTAATAGATAAGCACCCAAATACATTGTTACCCAATAGGTGCCCAACATGAAGCCACTTCCTAACAGGTCCTTGAAGTGATACCCAAAGCCAAAAATTATTGGGATCATGATGTTACTATATTAGAAATTAGAACCAAAACAAGTTAATCAGTTCTGGGTGAACGGGTAACCAAACCAAGTTAACCAGTTCTGGGTGTACGGGTATGTAAATGTGTACTGAATTTTTTTTTTTTTTTTTTAATGAAAGTAAATGTATTTGACAACCCTTATTCATAACAGATTTATGAATGTCATGGCTTTGTCGGACGGGTAAGCATTTTCCTAATTCAGTTACACCAAACACTATAGCCTGCAAGTCAATTACATAAATAAAAGGTAAAAGTAAACGGATATTAACGGGACTAAAACCACTAGACTCACAAAGTCCTTGTTCAACCCCACCAGGCCCTAAATTTAGGAATGTTGGTGTTAAATTTCTCTTTAAAAAAAAAATCACCTCAAATGAACAGTTGTAATAATCATAGCACTCTTTCTGAAGGGATCAAATTATGTCCAAGTGTTATGCACACAAAAGTTCTTAAGCATCACATGTATATATTAGTACTCGACATATGTGCATTACTATTTGGGAAAATTATACTTTGGCCCCTAAGGTTTTTGATAATTGTAGTTAGACACTGAGGTTTTTACAATTACAATAACACCCCTCCTTAGTCTCTAGACTAAAGAGCCATCATGCTCTAAAGTCACTTGAATTATTCATCAAAGAGGATAAAAAGAAAAACACGTCAGACAATTGATGAAGAACAATTTGTAAGGAGTATATCAGTCAATGACTTAATGTCATTAGTTGATAGATCACTTTTATTTCCAACAAAGGGTGTCATTATAGTTTCAAGGATCGGATTGATCCGGTCCGCATCCGGATTGGCCAAGAGCGATATGATCCAAGCACAGTACAATCGCTGTATCGTAAGGCTTTGGATCGGACCGATCCAACCGATACCAGTACGGACTGGCCAGTACAATCGATGCAATGACTGGTCCAACCGGTCCAATGTTTTTTATTTATTTACTTTTTTTTAAATTTATAAATTGAACGATGGTATCAGTCTAGCCGATCCAATTTTTTTTTTTTTTAAAAAAAAAACATGGCAATCTATTTTTGTACCGAATCTGAACCCCGATCAGTACTGGCCAGCATCATTGGTCCGGATCGGGATCAGCATCGGCCGGGGGGTCCGATCCCTGATCCCGAGACTTTAAACTTTAGTTTCAAAAACCTCGAGACTTCTAACTGCAATTGTCAGGCAGCTGTCAGAAACCACAGAGAGTCAAAGTGTAATTTTCTCTTAGCTGTTCCGCTAGAAAAAAAGAAGCCCTATAACAGGTAGTTCATTAATGGGAATTTTGGCAGATAATCCAATTTTCGAAGCAGATTCAATCCAACAGTCAGGATGATATCCCGAATCCCGACACCACTATATGATTATTGAGTCACAGACTCACATAGGGTGCTTTGCTTGCTGTCCAGCTCAAAGCCTAGTAAATTGTTAAAAGTTGGTTTGAGATAGATAGTAGATAAGAAGCATAACGACCAGCAAGTTTTTTTTTCTGCCCATATCTGCCAAAGCACCCTCGTCCTTGCAATCGCAATTATTACTTAGTACTACGATCTCGCCCCCCACTAAACACATATCGCACGCAATTGCAACAAAAGTTCTCAAGTGGTCTGGGTGGTGGACCAAGAAAAAACGACAAGAAAGAAACAAAGCAAAAATATAAGGTACTAACCATGGCCTTGGTCTTGAAAGCAAAGACAGTGATGTCTTCTGGTCTTTTAGACACCCGCATTTCCCTCACAAGTTCACTGAATGAAGCTGGAGAATTCTCTATTCCTCTCTCATCCACTCCATCTCTTGCTTCCATTAACGTTCTCTTCAATTCTTTCTTGAGCTTCTGTTCATCCATTTCGTTGTCGTCAGATCACAGTAACAAACAAAAAGCAAAAGTTATTTTCCGAAGTAATCTGAAACCCCAGAAACGCAAGTATATATCCGTGTTGACGTAAGATAGCTTCTAATGCTTATGCGTTTCTTACATCATCACGTTTGAAACCCGTGGGTTCCTTGAATTGTACTTCGCGATGTACTGAATCCTTTTCATTCCTACTTTATAATTCTAACCAATCTTTGATGTCAGATCAAGTGGCCAAGAGGTGTATTTTATTCTCATTTAAGTAAGGTCGAAATTACCCTTCCTCTCATGCAATCCCGTCTAGGGCAGTCAAAGAGTCGCTCAGCTCAAACGAGCCGAGTTTGAATTTTATAATTAGGCCCATTACTATAATAAGCTTGAACTGAACTTGGATGGATAGGCTCGACTCGATTAAAACTCGGTTCAATTTTTATATGAGATTATATATTTATATTCTTATAGCTTATATTATGTATTATTATTAAACACACATATTAACATATTATATTGCATACAATAATAATTTTGAACTATGATATTAATACATTTGTAGAATCTAAGAGTCGAGCTTTTTACGTGCCAAGTTTTTGTGAACCAAGCTTTTACGAGCCTGAGCCGACTTGGGAAAAATTCGGCTCAGAACCTAAACTTTTTAACAAGCCTGAGCGGAACCTGAGCTGGCTATAGATTTATGAGCCTGAGCCAAGCTGGGCAAAGCTCGGCTCGTTTGCAGCCCTAATCCCGTCTTTCTGCGCAATGGGCATTTTCGTTATTCATAACGCAAAGATAAAATTCAAAAGCAAACCCGAAATGCCCAGAATACCCTTCTTACACGTCAAAATTACATAGAAATTTAAGGGGCATTTTCGTCAATAAAGGTCAATGAAGAGCCATTACCAGTGATGCTTCACTCCCGCCGAAAAACCTCCATCTCATACAATCTGAGCAAGAAAACAAATAAATTCTTTCAACTGTTCCAAAAGAATGACTCAAATTGATGGAAAATTTACAAAAATGGTAAAAAAGAAAAGAAAAATTACCAAGAGAAGAAGAACAAATGGAGGAAGATTCGAGAGCAACGAAAGCAATTCTGATGAAGAGAAAGGGGAACACAACTCCAAGTATTATCACTGTAAGTAAAATCGATCGGAAAGAAAACCGTCGTGTCGTCGTCGCTCCCTTTACCTTCATTACCTCCCAAAAACCTCCTTCACCACTACTCGATATCGTTACTCTCTTCCCTCCCGTCGATATATAAAACTTCATTTTGATCCTCTCCTTCTCTTCTCTTCTTTACTTGTCTTGATTTCATTCAATCGGATCGAATTCCAACTCAGATTTCCTCTTTTTCTTCTTACAGAAGACTTTCATCTGAGTAGAGATCATCTAATAACGAATGATCTAAAGCTCAATAATCTCTTCTCTCTCTCTTTCCAATCTCCAATGACACTGGCCTTACTCTTCGATTCTCTCACCGTGTGTGCATTAAAATTTTCAATCAAAACATAAAAAACAAGCTAAAATCAGAAACATTTGTGGAATTACAGCACTTGATTCTCTTGTACTTGCCTCTTTTTTCTCAGATCACGAGTGAGGAGCTTCTTCACCTGACGAGTTGCCATATATGCTTGGAATCGGACGGAGTTCAATCGTCCGATCATATTGAATCGTTTCCCCAAGGAGAGAAAATCTGAAATCCGATCTAAACGAAACTGAAAATCTGAGATCCCGCTCTTTGTGTTGCAACAAACAGAGCTTTTTTCCTTTTTAACCTCCAAAAAAAGGCAAAACTAATGCCGCGTTCAAAGCCGCGGAATTGAGATGCTATCGTATATGGAGAGAGAGGAAGGGACGCTTAAATTGCGCTTGATTTATTCTATAATTACAGAATTGCCCTCCTTCCCCTTGCCCAGGGCTAAACTATACCACCGACAGATCACGAAAGTGACAAGCACAGAAATAATAGAATACTAAGATGATCCGAGACACGTGGCTTTCTTGCATGTTACTTGGACCGACTATTATGATCATTTAATGGGTCATAATCTTGTTGAGATCAAGATCGGACGGTTTCAGATGCGAACGCTGGATATCTCTTTGGTAGACCGTTATGTATGGGATGACGGTAGCGGTAAGGAGTTTGTGTATGCCACGTGTTATTAGTTCATTAATGATAATTAAGATTTATTATTATAAATAGTCGTCTTAGATCCGCACTTAGATAATTGATGATAACCTTGGAATCGATGGAGAGATTACCCTTAAAAACTGTATTAAAATGTTGCGGGGGTGTCGCCCGAGGCGTAGATTAGCCTGAGGTCGTCAGGGGCAACAGCGGTTTCAAGGATCGGTCCGGATCTGGATTGGCCAGGACCGGTCCGATCCCAAGCCACGATACAACTAGTGGCTTTGGATCGGACCAGTCCAACTGATACCGATCTAGACCGGCTAATCCGAACCTATCCAAAGTCAGTTTGTTTTTGTTTGTTCGTTTTTTTTTTTTTTTTAACTTATAAAACCAACTATCTAATAAGTATCTGCCTGGACCGATCTAATATTGACCAGTCTCGACCAATATCGCCAGTCCGACAACTGGTATCGCTGGTTTAAATCGAGACCAGCCAGAACTGGTCTGATCCAAGATCCCGAGACTTAAAACCTTGGGGGCAACACTTCTGGTGATGTATCGGAGGAAATGTATGTTATCTTTAATGTTTATTAATGCTAGGTGCCAAAGGGTTAGTTTCGGAACAGGTGTAATAAGTCCCAGAATCGAATCCTATTATATGGGACAGTTCTGGTTTTGTCAATTCCAAGTCCAGAGTTTTCACCCCTAATCCCAGAATCAAACCCACAAATACCAGGTTCTTAAAGGATATCCGACGAATCGATACTTATTATACTAAAATATTGTTGGAATTTTGACTTTAAATTCAAAAGTTAAAATGTTTTTTAATTCAAAACCGTTTTCTTTTTCAAAAACCGGTTTGGTTTTAATTCAAAACCATTTACTTTTCAAAACCGTATGCATTGAATACAAAAACGGTTTTAGCATTGATGGACTAGCCGTTTAGGCCATAATGGCCCAAACGACTAGTTCGTGGATCTTGGCCTATAAAAGGAGGGGTCCTCCTCCTTGTTTGAACACACAACTCAAACATTTGAGCTCTCTTCTCTCTCTCTGATTTCTGGTATTAGATTTCTGCAATTTCTGCAATTG
>JAUPMG010000019.1:8283645-8294916 GCA_031762675.1 Pachysandra terminalis
CTGGACGTGGTCCCGAGGAGTAGGTTGTTAACCGAACCTCGTTAAAATTGCCTGTGTCAATTTTTTTTATGTGATTTCTCTAATTAATATTAATTAATCAACACTTTTAGATTTAACAGATATCATAATATATAACAACTTATTCGTGAATCCTTACAAGAATTGGAATCCTATTAGGATAATATTAATTTTATTTATTAAAAGTATAAAGTATACTAAACTTGTCCTAAGACTTACCTATTAGTTAGTTATCTATGAGTGAAGTAGGATAATGTTACAATACTATCCTTATCTTACCTTGAATATTTATCTAATTATCATTTATTATCTTAAGATTGTTAGGATAATGGTGTTTTAGTCATTGGATCGAAAAAATAATTATTTTTCAACTACAAAAACTTTAAAAGAATATGATGAATTTAAAAGCCTTAAAATTATCTTTTACTTTTAATGTTAGTTTATATTAATAAAATTAATTATAATTTTACTACCTATTTTAGTGTGTATCAACTTCTTTAAATGAAAGTTTTAATACTTTTAAAAAATTAAAATAATTATTATATTTGATATAGATGTTATTTTTAAGATTGATTTTTTTAAATGTTAAAACATTTTTAAATTATTGACAGTAATAAAATTATTATTTAGGTAATTTTGATGAGAATGGATATCTAATTATTGTTATAAATGATATTTTGGGTATTTTATATTGTTTTTATGTCTTTTTATGTTTAGATATTGGGTCAGGACTCTTTTGGTGTGTTTATATTTTGTAAATAAGCTTACATAAAACTTTTATTATGCATATAAATAAAAGTGAAGAATTTTAAAGATTATTTTTTTTATTTTACTATTAAATATATAAGAATAGTTATTTATTAAAATATGACTCTTTTGGTTTTAGAGTTTAAGTGTATTACACGCATAAAGAAGAAAGAGTTCTAATAGAATTCTGAAAGGGTAATTTAATTATGAAGATATACCAAAAAATTAAGAAATATCTATAATATATACGGATATTCATAGAATGATGTTTTTAATATTTTATTAATTATAAATTATAAATATTTTATAATAAGCTTTTAAGATTATAAATATTATTTGGATAAAGTTAAAAATCGTTTTCTCTTTACATATTTTAATAGTAATTATTTATATATTATAAATAATTTATTAATATTATTTTAACACTTGCGCTTCTATATTATTAATACACGTGTATTTATCTTGTAAATATTCAATTAAAATATAAACTTATTTTAATCTTACGCAAATACACATTTTAACCTTATTTAATTAGAAGAAAAACTTATTTAAACTTAGGCTTATTATTTACTTGAACTTATCTTTATATGTGTATTTGTCTAAACTAAAATTCCTTATATTATTCAAACAAAAACTTAACGAAGATTTTGTCGAAAACCCCATTCATAACCTAAGGATTGTAGCTTCAAATTCAATAATTGAGATAAAAGGGTGAGAAGATAATCAAACCCGGTTGTATAGACAATTTTAATTAGTGGAAATCCTTAATGCTTGATGGAAGCCTACCGATGAATTTCTAGCACTTAAACATCAATATCATCCTCGTTTAAAGTATCCTAGCATTTATCAACACAATCGCTTGTACAACGTACGTAATATTGTATGTAGGAAATTCATCAAGAATCAACCAGCTTCTTGAAGTCAATATGTGTGTGTATCTGCATGCATATATAGTATTCAATTCATTGCTCATTGCTGCAAACATTTCATCAGAATTTGTTTTCTCTAAACTGCCGATGAATGCCCATGGTACTAAGCAAGATTGGACCAACAACCCAACTTCATACAGTCTGTGTTAGTAAATTCTTAGCAATAATCACTTCCATAACAACTTAAAAGAAGAACACCAAAGAGTAAAACGCCCAAACTCTAATTGTAGACTCATTTTGATTTTGGTCAAAATATTCACATAAAACTTAGTTTAAATAAAAAAAAAATCTCCAAGCATCACACAATTAGCAAAGGTCAGTTTGATTATGAACTGAGAGTAGATTAATTCAAGCAAACTGCCAACTGCAACTCAAAATCCAAAATACCCTTCAAATCATTTGGGGTTAATCCAAAACGATACTGAAAAAAAAAAACCTCAAATCATTAAACTGTTTATTTGATTCACTATACACAATTTAGATTAAACCACACAACAGATCCCAACTGCAACTCTTTCTTAGCCGTTCATACAAGAATAATGGTAAGCACAACAAAAAGCTAAAAACTGTTGGAATTTGATTTAAAATTCAAAATATTAATTTAATTTGAAAACATTTTGTTTGATTTAATGAAATTCAGTTTTGAGCAGTTTTGATATTTGCATTTAACTGGGGCAGTTTTGATATTTGCATTTAACTGGGGCAGTTTTTTTAACTTTCATTTTACTATGGGGGGTTTTGGAGGTCAAAACGACAGCTTTAATTTTGTAGCCGTTTTGGACCATTAAGACCCAAACGGATACTTCTCTTTTGGGCTATATAAGGAGGACCCCTCCTTCTTGTTGGAACACAACTCAAAGCCAAAAAAGCTCCTCTCTCCTCATTTTTCTTCAAGTTTTTTGTAATTCTGCTAGTACAGAACTTTTTTTGTATTTTTCAAGTTCTAGTCAAGTGCTACATAAGTTTCTTCGTCTTTAGCCCGGTACAACCGTGTAATCTACCGGAGGAAAAGACCGTTGAATCCTTGAGACCAACCGCTAGATCCGGTACACTGCGGATACGATCCAAAAGGGGACGAATTTAGTTTCAAGGACAGTGACATCGTCACGCCTCGGTTCATCAAAACAAATAAGTTTGTATTTATTTTACTATAGTAATTTTTGCATATTAAACCCATTCCATCTCTTTCCTCCTATTATCTTGTCTACAACGCCTATATCATCCAGCAAACTTGAAACCAAATTCTGTTTTGTTTTAAGACAAGATGAATCTGACAAACCTCAAATTCCTAAAAGTGTAGGGGTGCCTAGCCTTGAACTGCACTAGAACTAACATAGCCTATGCAGTAAGTAGATTGAGTAGATATACTCATAGTCCAAACCAAACCCACTGGACCGCCATATCCAGATTATTGAAGGACTTAAAGGGGATCATAGACTATAGCATACACTATACTAGCTTTCCTTCTTTGTTAGAAGGATTTTGTGATGCTAACTAGATAACAGGGAATGATGAGATAAAATCTACGAGTGGTTATGTGTTCACCTAGTGTCATTTCCTGGAAATCCACTAAGCAGATTTATAATGCTAAGTCTACTATGGACTCTGAGTTTGTAGCCTTAGAATTAGCAAGTAGAGAGGCTGAGTGACTTAGAAACCTATTGGTAGATGTTCCTTTAGTGACCAAAGATTGCCAAGCTGCTATAGCAAAGGCAAAGAACAAAATTTATAATGGGAAGAGCAGACATATACATCTAAGACATAACACAGTAAGGCAGCAACTTACTGATGGAGTCATAACAGTTGACTTTGTGACGTCAAAACAGAATCTAGCAGATCCTCTGACTAAACCACTAACTAGAAAGTTAGTATGTGAGACATCGAGGGGAATGGGGTTAAAGCCCTTAAAATGAACTACCAATGATGGCAACCCAACCTACACGAATGGAGATCCCAGGAAATAGGTTCAATGGGTATAACAAGTCACTTAAGGAGATTGATAGCACTAAATAGTGATCTATCTCTATGATGCGTGCAGTGCTAATTCCAGTGCGTGAGGATGAGTTTTCAAAACTCTTAAAAAAAATCTATATCCTTTATAGGTGGTATGTTTAGTTGCAATTACATACTTGATGGATTTTACCTAAGTAAGTGTGAAGTGGAGCCGCTTCTGTTGAGAGTTGGGTAGAATCTCTATTCTTTTAAGCACTTAACTAGGTCTGTTTTGAATTTTGAATCATGTGGGGGATTGTTAGAATTTGATTTAAAATTCAAAATATTAATTTTATTTGAAAACGTTTTGTTTGATTTAATGAAATTCAGTTTTGAGCAGTTTTGATATTTGCATTTAATTGGGGCAGTTTTTTAACTTTGTTTTTACTATAGGGGTTTTGGAGGTCAAAACGACAGCTTTAATTTTGTAGCTATTTTGGACCATTAAGACCCAAACGGATACCTCTCTGGGCTATGTAAGGAAGACCCCTTCTCCTTGTTGGAACACAACTCAAAGCCAACAAGCTCCTCTCTTCTCATTTTTCTTCAAGTTTTCAGCAGTTCTGCTAGTGCAGAACTTTTTTTCTTCTTCAAGTTCTAGTCAAGTACTACATAAGTTTCTTTGTCTTTAGCCTGGTACTACCGTGTAATCTACAGGGGGAAAACTGTTGAATCTTGGAGGCCAACCGCTAGACCTGGTAAACTGTAGATATGATCCAAAAGGTGACGAATTTGGTTTCAAGGACAGTGACATCATCACGCCTCGATTCATCAAAACAAATAAGTTTGTATTTATTTTATTATAGTAATTTTTGCATAGCCGGTTAAATTCATTCCATCTCTTTCCTCTTATTATCTTGTTTACAACTCCTATATCCTCCAACAAAAACTCTGCAATTGTTATTAAAATATATATGTGTCGTCCACCTCTCACAAGAATATCGCAAAAGAAAGAAGCATATGGAATCCATACAAAACCAATCACTCAAATAAATAAAATTATAATCGTTCAACAAACAAGAGCCCCAATCAGAACATAACAAGCTATCAAAAACTTGAAAACCCAAGAAGCTAAATTCATGAATAAAAACTAACAAAAATAAAAAAAATCAAGAAAATTATTGTAAAAACTAAACCTCAAGTACTTACCAGTTTAAAAATTGACACCCAAAAGCAAAAACCTAGAGGAATCGATGATTACGAGTAAACCCAAGACTCTAAAAAGGATAAAAAAAAAATATAATTATATATAACAATTAGTAGGCTTATAAATTTGATTTGCACGAATTGGTTATTTATTGCAAGAGTTTTAGTCTAAAAAGGAGATTTAAATTGAAGCGTTTTAGTTTCAAAAAATAGGAAAATTAAAATTTTCTTTGGATAAGAGATAGGATTTATTGGTGAAAGAGTTTTAAAAAAACTAAAAATGTGAAACTTAAAAAAAAATTAAAAATAAAAACAAAGGAAAAATTGGGGAATTAAAATTAGGGATAAGAGATAGGATTTATTGGTGAAAGAGTTTTATAAAAACTAAAAACGTGGGTGGAGTTGAAGAGTTTTAAGAAAAAAAAAAAAAAAAAAGTATCATATTAAATCTTAAAAAAAAATAAAGGAATGAAAAGGATGTCTAACTTTTACTCTCTTTTTTTGGATAAAAATAAAATTTTAAAAAGAAGGAAAAAAAAAAAAAGGAATTTTGTACTGTGATTTGGATAAATCTTTAAAAAAAAAAGAATTTATGCATATCCGTTAACTACTTTAATCAATATATTCTAAAGGGAAAAAAAAAAGGATTTGTTTTACGTTTTTTTTGGAAAAAATAAAAATTTTAAAAAGAAGGAAAAAAAAAAAAAGAAGAAATTTTGTACAAATATTCTAAAAAAACTGTTTGCTTTTAATAGTAGTATAGATATAGATTTTAAAATTATTTTATTATTCGTAAATGTTTTTAAACTTATTCATAAGTTAAAAATACCTATTTTTTTATTTTATAAAAAAGAAATTATGATCAATAAATTTTTTATATTATTTATTAAATTTTAATATACTAAATAAGATTATATTTTATTTTAATTTTAATAGTAGTATAGATATAGATTTTAAAATTATTTTATTATTCGTAAATGTTTTTAAACTTATTCATAAGTTAAAAATACCTATTTTTTTATTTTATAAAAAAGAAATTATGATCAATAAATTTTTTATATTATTTATTAAATTTTAATATACTAAATAAGATTATATTTTATTTTAATTTAAAATTAAAATTATAAAAAATAATTAATTAATTAAAAAAATAACGGGTTAGATTCGATTCCATGGTTTTCCAATCTGTTAATAAACGGGTCAAATCCGACACAAACCGTTTAAGCTCAAATAATCAAACCCATTTACAAGTTACAACCTTCTCGAACCAGATCCAACCCGATCCGTCGCCAGCTCTGAAAACTTCGCTCAGAGGCGAAACGAAAGAGCCAGTTAAACCCTGCTACTCCTCTTCTTCTCGCCTTACCTATACCTTTGTTTCAAAATGAACAAAACTAGATTACTGAATTGATCGAAATCTGCATAAAACGATGTTGAGAAGGAGATTGTCCTCTTTCGTAACCACTCCAATCCGTTATTATTCGATTTGCAGCAAACCAACCTTGGCCGCTACAATCTCATCAAAATCGCCACTTCCATTTTTACGATCGCAGAACCTTTACCTGAAACCTAGCCCTAATCCTAGTGAAACAGTCCTCTTCCATGGAATTAGAGCTTATAGTCTGCTCAGTTTGAACGATCTGAGGGATAACAAAGGAGCGAGGAAGCAGAAGAAGAGAAAAGGTCGTGGAATTGGTTCTGGTCTGGGAAAGACTGCAGGGAGAGGTCATAAGGGTCAGAAAGCGAGAGGGACCATGAAATTTGGGTTCGAAGGAGGTCAGACGCCTCTTCGTCGTCTGTTGCCGAAACGAGGGTTTAAGAATCCCTTCAGTCTCACATTTCAAGTATGTCGTATTAGTTCTTGAAGATCTTCTGTTTATCTGCTTCATGTCCTTCTATTTGTTAGATTTAGCATTCCGGTATTTAGACATGTTCTGGTAATTTGATCTGAAAACGATACCCATTTGTTTATTTCACGAAGTTTATTTACGTTCAATATTTGGAGCTTGGATATTCAACCCAGTGCTATTAGTTAGTACAACTAATCGTTCGATCACAACTTTATGAACTGCTAATTTCATCTTTTTGAGTATGGGGAAAACAAATTGCAAGGACCGATGGCTACAAGCTAAATCTTTTGTTTAATGATTTCATTTGATCCCTAAGAAGTGAATTTCATTAATCAAAATTTGAGAAATACGAAGAAAATCCATTAAGGGAGCTCATGGGGTATTGAGGATGATATAGAACAACCTAGAAATTTTTATACATCTGGATGGAGTATTCGTTTTTTTGTTTTTTATCGGCAAAGCTATTATGTATTAATATTACAAGTGTGAAAATCCAGCCCTCTGTACACAAAGGGTATACAATAGGCTGAGTTCAGAATATTACAGAGGCAAGCATTTGTGTGTGTGTGTGTGTGTGTGTGTATATGTTGGTAATATTAGATATTGTATTAAGTATAGAAAGTATAGTGGGCCAAACCCAATGTACACAAAGAATATGAGTATATTTACCACCACTTTTCTTCTCCTCTTGATTGCTGATCATGTTGAAATCCCCCCTTAAACACCACAGAGCATCCCAAACTCCCCTAACTGCACCCAACTCCTATAAAAGATCAAGAGAGTTGTGATCAGAAAGGCCATATAATGAAGAACCTATTTATGGGTATTCATCCTCCACCCATGAATAGTTCTTTTGAGGCTGAATTTAAGTAACTCTCTTAGCTGAAATCAGAATTTTTAACTCCTTATTTCTTTTTGTTAAGCTTTTCAATTGGATAGTATTCAGTAGTGTTGTTGTGTATGGATTGTGGACACTAGTAACAGTGAGATGTCACAAGTTAGAGCAAGGTCTCAAAACCTTTTGAGTGGAAGTAATTATGGATTATATTGCTGTTTGCTCTTGTAAGACAGCATTGGAGTAAGAATATATCTTATTTGTTGAAGGATAGAGAAATCTAGATCTGTGCTACATCTAATCTTTCATGAATTTTTTTTTTTTTGGAAAAAGGATCAGTGTTCACTTTACTATTGTACTTGGTATTTTGAGTAGAAAACTGTTTTTGTTTCACTACTCATCCATCACCAACTAGAGCTGACTTGTGATTGTTGAATGAGTCTTTTACATTTATCAATGCATTTGGTACCCCTTGAAAACAAGATGCTTAATTCATGTTTCTATCAGCTGAAGTTTAGTATTTTTCTCGGTGTGGCTTAGTAGTTCCGTCGAATGTTCCATAGTATATATAGAAACAAGATAAAAAAGATAAGCTGAGTAAATGTTTTATATGTGGTTATTATTACAAGTGGAGGCGGGGTTTTGATAATCAAAGCTACATTCTATTCTATTACATTCTAGTTACTCATGAATCAATCATATTTATTAAGAAATTTAATGTACATTTTCAATATATGGGAAGAAAACTTGGCCATACTGTTGCCATGTCTCTCACCCTCGATGGTCGACTTTCCTCAATTGAGTGCAGTTTGAAACTGGGCCACTAGAAATGGGGCTGTCTATCGTGGTAAAGCAGTTCTATCCCTTTCTGTCTACGACAAGCAAGCCTTTAGTCAATTTGGGAGAAATAGGTCGGATACCTAAGGATTTGCATGGATTCTTTAAATAATTCAATTTGGGAGTGTTTTTATTTGTGTATGTCCAACCAAATGAGATTGAAGATTTTTCAAACCAGCCACCTGTGGTTGAATGCTGTTAACTGTAATGCAAATTTTTGGGCATTCATAGACGCCCCTAGCCTTAAGGCTTATCATTACTAAGGAACATATATTAATTTGATCTTTCGTGTAGCCACTCTTGACAGTGCTAAGAAAGAACTAATCTTTTCTTAAAGAGCACTATGGGAACTGCCCTTCCTTAAGTAGTTTCTGCTTTCTACTCTTACAATTTTTTCATTGCATTTGTTTATACATTAATATTGTTCCGTGAAGATTGTACCGACAAAATTTTGTAGAGGGCATGAGTTCAATTCTCATGATGCTTTTTGACTTTGTAATATTTCTTCTGTATAGAGTACTTACTATTAGGTGTACTTTCCTTTTCTTATAATGCATATCTTTCACTCTTTACTTATTTATACTTTATTGATATATTGTCCTGTTCATGATATGCTTGATGTTCAATATTGAAAACTTGAATTGTTATATTGGGAGAAATTCTTTTCCATCACCTGGTGTAATATAGGCACTCGTATTTGTATATGTATGCATTTAAGTTCAGAAAATCCTTTGCCATTCTCTCCCTTTCTCCCTCCATTTTCAGTGGTTGTAAACAAGGTCTTTGGTTCTATTACCTTCTTTGTGGCAGCCAGTAGGGTTGGGAAAGATCGCGTATCTTATAAATGCAGGGAAGATAGACTCTTCAGAACTGATCACAATGAAAACTCTCAAGGTACTGGAACTTTCTTTATTTAAGACCTTTCAATCATTTACTATTAATGTGGCCTTTCTTGAAGACTTACTATTATATCATAATAGGATACTGGAGCCATAGGGAAGCAGATTAAAGACGGAGTGAGATTGATGGGTCGTGGTGCTGAAAAGATTCAGTGGCCAATTCATTTTGAGGTAATGTTCGTTTTAGGGCTTTGTGCTATTTTAGAACTAATCTGACTTCTTTTTTTTATTAATTTTTATTTTAATCTTTTTGGTATACTTCTAGAGGTCTAGTGTTGCTAGCAATTTAACATATAGCCAGTACCAGTATTCAAGTGAGGGGGACTCAAACCTAGTCTCTAGTATGACCACTAGGAGACTTAACCAATAGCCGGATTGCAACTTCACCTAATTTTTCAGTTATGTGGCTTAACCACTAATTTTGCTTAGATATACTTGTCTGTGGACTTAACTTCTTTCCCCACCCCGTTTTTATCTCCTTTATGAGACTGCTGGCAGAGCTGGCAATTTGTGACTCAACTCATCAACCCGATTCGGGTTAATTTTGTTAAGAAACAGGTATCCATATAAACTGGTCGTTTTCAAATTGAGCTGGCAATTTTGTGTGGATATGCTTGTTTGCAGGCTGAACTTGTTCTGTCTTCTTACTCATTGAGCAATAGAAGTTACAAAAGCCAGGAGACAGAAATAAAGTCTTCAGTATCCTATAATCGTATATGGAAGGCACTTCCTAGACCATAGGTTAGATAGAAAGTCACCTTGCAGCATCATATGTTAATGTACTCCACTTACAAAATCAAAAATGATAATCATGACTTGTGAGCCTCTAATTGCACCATAACAGTAAGGCTCTCTTTTTGATCGGTGAGATAAGTATTTGTATTAATTGAGAGAAAAGAGTACTGGGTCCTATGTATAGGAATATTATATAGCAAGACTAGCAAAGAAAACACAGCCAGCCAATGCTTAGTTATACAATGGAAAAAACAGGAAACATAAAGCAGCAAGAAGATAGACCAACCACAAAGACAAAAAGAGAACTCATTACCTATCAGAATGAGGTTCTATTCCTTCAAATTCTGGATGTAAGGATAAGGGTATCCAATGGTATGTCAGCTTCAACACCTTTAAGAAGATTATCTGGCATAGGGGTTTGTTATATTCAAACAACACCTTCAAGAAGATTATCTGGCATAGTGATTTGTTACCTTCAAATACTTCCGTTTCTTTCATTCCACACGCCACAATAAACATACCCAACTTCCAAAGAATCTTAGCTTTCTTGCTTCCATAAGACATATCTCCAACGAGAAAGACAGGAGAAGAGGTCAGCTGGCATAGAGGCAGACACTCCGAAATCACCAAAGAAGGCTATAAGCCATTGATGAACTAGCAGTGTAGGAAAATATGATTATTTCTGCTTCATTGTTGCAGAGGCAACACATGTTGGGGATGTACCGGTTTCTAGGTACGAGATGGTCAACACTCAAAATGACCAAACAAGCATCCATATGAAGAAATCTACTTTAGAAGAGAAATTGTGGAAGTTGGATTTGGGGGAAATGATAGAAGAAGGATTTCACCGAGAATACACCATTAGCATTTCCCAGCCAACATCTTCTGTCTGTTTTGTTTATCTCTCTAGAGTAGGAATAGATATATGCAAGTAAAAAAGCAACAGAAACCACCTCACAATCACTCGAGGATCTTCTTAAAGTCTTCCATAACGGATTGGATTTGGAAGTTGGATTTGGAGGAAATTGTAGAAGAAGAATTTCACCAAGAATACACCATTAGCATTTCCCAGCCAACATCTTCTATCGGTTTAATTATCTCTCTAGAGTAGGAATAGATGCATGCAAGTACAAAAGCAACAGAATCCACCTCACAATCACTCTAGGATCTTCTTAAACCGAGGTTCCACAATATTGAACTACCCTCCCAAACCAGATAGTCCTCAACCTTGGCTTCCTTATTGAAGCCATTTCAAACAATGCTAGAAATCTGAATTTGAAAGG
>JAUPMG010000019.1:8295016-8313271 GCA_031762675.1 Pachysandra terminalis
TTATTGTTTCTTGGACATAGAATATAGTGAATGATTAGTTACTAAGATTATACCTTATATATTCTTGAGTTTATGTATTTAATGGCTCAGTGGAGCTCATGCTTTTTTAGCAACCAACATTTCAGGTTCATTAGTTGCAGCGGTTGCAGAGGAGCTGTAGCCTAGTCGGACTCATCAGTACGTAGAGCTTGGACGACAAGAGATTGGTTGGGTAGCACTCTGATAATGTATTAGCTTAGTCTAGTGTTGGACTTTTTCCTTTATTAGAATTTGTTAGATTCAAATAATGTAATATTAGTTACTTATATCTTACTAGAACAATTATTGGAACTTCCTCTTATGTTTTACCATGTTCATCCACCTCCATAGTGATATGGGGTGAAGGTCGCATCTGGATCCGGAAAATTTAAAATTTTCGGGTCGGGTCGTGACAGAAGTGGAGGGCGGTGGTGTTGCTGAAATCAAATGGGGAAAAATGTGAAGAGAAATTTGGATTTTGGATGAGAGATTTGAATCGGATCGTGTGGTCTGGTGAATTTTGTGTGTGGAGATGGATCCTTCTTCTCTAATCAACAAGGGTCTGTTTCCTACTCCGAACTCGTCTTCTTACAATTTGGCCGAGATTTGGCCGTTTCCACTTACCGGCAGTGGTGATGTTTCGGAATCCGGTGGTATGTTGGGGTTGAGAAGGATTCATTTTGGGCGGAATTTGGGTGGATTTGTCGAAACTAGTGTTACAAGGACGGGGAATCGAGACATTTCTATTGATGTATCGACTATTACGGAGCAAAGTAGGAGTCGTGGTAGCGGATGTGGGGGGAAACAGAAAGATTTGGCTTTGGAGGATGAGTGTTCTGAGATCGTCTCTACCGACAGTGCCAATGATATGGTAAGAAGAAGAAGAAGAAAGAAATAGGGAAAATAAGAAGGGGGAAACCTTATCAAATTGGAGAGGGTGCCGGAATCGTAGCGCCGTCGGGTGGTGATGCCGCAACCGGAGTGGAAGGGGAAGAAGATGAAGATAGAAATGAAGGAGTTGATGTAGATATTCTAAAATATGAGGGGAAAGATTGGTCGACTTAAAGAAAATAAAGAATTTACAAGTTTGACATCAAAGGATTTTATTTACAAAATTGCCACCGCAAAAATGCAAAACTCATTCTCAAATCTCAAAAATGGGGTCAGAGGTGATTCTGGGTTCATGTATATTTTCTCATTCTCATTTTGAGAAAACTCATTCTATCTTGGCTAACCAAACGCTTGTCAAAACTCATTCCATGGCTTGGAACTCATTCCAAGTCCTTGAATGAGTTCCGAAAATGGGAGCCAAATGACACCTAAATCTAGATGGGTCAATAGACAAGTTTAAGGCTAGATTGGTAGCCAAAGGCTATAAACAGAAAGGAGTTGACTATTTTGATACCTACTCACCTATGTCTAGATTGACCACAATTAGAGTTTTGTTTGTTATTGCATCTATTTATAAATTGGTGATTCATCAAATAGATGCTAAGACAACATTTCTAATGGAGATTTAGAAGAAGAAATTTATATTGAACAACCCGAGGGTTTTATTGTTCAAGGAAAATAACATAAAGCGTGTAAACTGGTTAAATCTCTTTATGGCTTAAAACAAGCTTCAAAACAATGGCATGGAAATTTTGATAGCACACTAGTATTAAATGGTTTTACTATTAGTGAATCTAATAAATGTGTATATAGTAAAGTTATTGAGAATTCTTGTGTTATCATATGCTTACATGTTGATGACTACGGTTGTAAACGAGCCGAGCTTTGCCCAGCTCGGCTCGGGCCCATAAAATTTGGACAAGGCTCGGTAAAAATTTTCAGGCTCAGGTTCGGCTCAAGCTCACTATTTTTTCAAAGCTCAAACTTGGCTCACAAAAGCTCAGCTCAAAAAAAGCTTGGCTTGCTTGTGGAAGGCTGAAAAAAAAAACAGCTAATTAAATGCTTTGTATTTAATATATGAGATTGTTATTAACTTTGTACTTAAAAACAACAAACCTTATTTAATGTTTTATGTGTCACTAACTTTGTATTAAAAAAAAAGCTAAACTTAATTTAATGTTTTGTATTTAATACATAAGACAACCACCATCATTAACTTTATATTTAATGCTTAATTTCATATATATACAGAAATTTATATATCAACCCTATTGATGACATGCTAGATTTTTGGTTCTGATTTGCAAGTTGTGAATAATACTAAGAAGTTTTTTATTTTCTAAGTTTAATATGAAAGACTTAGGAGCAGCTGATGTTATTTTATGTATTAAAATTACTCACATTTCTAGTAGATTTGCATTATCACAATCACATTATATTGATAAAGTGCTTAAAAAGTATAATCATTATGATTGTATTTCTGTTTCTTTCATGAATCAAATAATTTGACTGACATCAACACTTTTCGTCAGGTAATATAACAGAGTCCTAACGATGGGGAGGTCTATGCAATCTACAAGACCTCAAGGAATGTAAGTGGAATAGCAAAAAACACGAGATCTAACTTCAACTGTTAGGAGTGTGGATCTTCTATTATGAGCTCCCGTGATATGGGGCGTGATGTGCCAAATACACCGGAGGGCAAAATTGTAATTTTGCCTTCAGCTACTATACTTTATGTATTTGGCATATCACGCCCCATATCACGGGGTTCATAATAGGGGATCCAAGTCCAATTGTGAGATATGTGAGGAGGTGCGAGTGGAATTTATCCCAAAAAAGCTAATACGATTTCATGAACCCTTACTATAAATAGAGAGCATAGTGGGCCATTGAAGGCCAAAACCACTAGAGCTAACAATTTTTTAGGCGACCCGCCAACCCACTCGAATCTAGGGTTGTCAATGAGCTGAGCTTGAGCTAAAAAATTAGGCTCGCGAGCCGAGCTTGAGCCCGAAAAAAAACTCATTATTTTAACGAGCTTGGGTAGGCTTGGCTCGGTTTGTATATGTGATTATACAATCATATTCTTACATATAATAACAGTTACCAACTATAATGTTAATACAATTGTATTAATCTAAGCTTTTTTACGATGTCGATTTTTTAAAAGTCGAACTTTTACGAGCTTGAGCCGAGCTGGGCAAAGCTCGGCTCGGCTCAGAGCCTAAAAACTTTTAACGAGCCTGAGCTTTGCTAGAGATTTACGAGCCTAAGATGAGTTGGGCAAAGCTCGGCTCGTTTACAGCCCTACTCGAATCCAACCATATTAAAGGAGTTCAAGTCAACCTTTTTATTGATTGGATTTCGTTTTGGTTTAGGTTTTATCAGTTCGCCAGAAAACAGGTCAATTTGAACCTAACCCACCAATCCATTGGGTACTGTTGATCTCCGAATTTGGCTAACAAAACTAGATTAACAAGATGACAAGTGTCACCTTGTGAATGGTTAACCAAAGGGAGAATATTGGTTCAAAAGCCTCTCGTATTGGCCTAAACTTGACAGTCGTTCCAATACGAGATTTCCTTGTGTTGTTAGATCAAATCACCAACAGACTCAAAGGGAAGGTTGAAAATTCCAAGGAATAGTTTCGGAGATAGCACAAAGGCATAGAAGTCTCTAAGTCAGAGATCTTAGATTTGTCAGTGGGTTCTACTCCTGCACCAAGTGTCCACCATTGTTTGAATGAGAATGAGGGTTTTTATAGCCAAACTTCTCAAACAAGGTGTAAGTGACAAGTGTCAATCATTGGGGGCCAGACACGATAGGATGATTCCACGTGTTCCGGCCCATACTTCGACTGTCACCTGCATTTTATACAAGTGTGCAAGCAATCTCTGCCTTGTGCTCGGTTCCTTTGATGTGACATCGCACATGTGGGTCTGGCTTAACTGCCAACAATCGTCATGGGTCTGATGGGACGTCTCTCTGGGCTACCATTCCTTTAGGTATCTCGATTCCCCCTCCCCCCTTTTTGTCTTATTGTATTGATATTTTAAAAAGCTTGGGGTGTTGTCCCCGAACTCGATATTCTAAGGATAATGATTTTAACTCGATTACGAGTGCAATACTTTGCAACATCGGGTAAAGTCATATTTTGAACTTGTAGCACAACATCAACGTGTGATCTCGGGTGTCTTTATATTTGGCGTATGATTGCCCCAAAGCAGTCTCCCTTTTAGGACTCGGGGCGTAGAAGTCCATGTTGCTTTAAAACTAAAGCAATGTAGGTAAGAATCATAACTCCTATCCCAATTTATTGTTCTCGAGAATGATTCATAAAGTCTATTCTCGGTTTTAGGATAAGATCAAATTGCCTCCCTAGTCCTGAGATTAGATCATCGAGTCTATTCTCGGACTTAGAATAGCATCAAATTGTCTCCTCAGTCTCGAGATTTAGATCATAAAGTCTATTCTCGGATTTGGAATAATATCAAATTATCTTTATTCAATCTCGAGATTAGATTATAAAGCCTATTCTCGGATTTGGAATAAGATCAAATTGTCTTCTTAGTCTCAAGATTTAGATCATAAAGTCTATTCTCTAAATTGGAATAAGATCAAATTGTCTTTTCAATCTCGAGATTTAGATCATAAAGTCTATTCTCGGATTTGGAATAAGATCAAATTGTCTTTATTCAATCTCGAGATTAGATTATAAAGCCTATTCTCGGATTTGGAATAAGATCAAATTGTTTTCTCAGTCTCGAGATTAGATCATAAAGTCTATTCTTGGATTTGGAATAAGATCAAATTGTCGTTATTCAATCTCGAGATTAGATCATAAAGCCTATTCTCGGATTTGGAATAAGATCAAATTGTCTTTATTCAATCTCGAGATTAGATCATAAAGCCTATTCTCGAATTGCATATGCCTCTTCATATTCGGATATACACTGAGGCAGGAAAGAAATAGATTTTTCCCGAGAGTTGCCAGGTGGCTTTATTTTATTGGTTCAATTTGAATTTTCAAATTGAGGGATCATCAGTACCCGTTTAAATAATCTTTCATAAGTTTTTAATTATATTTTAAATTATTTTATTATTCATAAGTGTTTTTAAACTTATTCATAAGTTAAAAAACTCTATTTCTTAAAAACGAAATCCTGTTTAATAAAATTTTATATTATTTACTAAAAAATTAATACACTAAATAAGGTTATATTTAATCCTAATTTAAAATTAAAATTCAAAAATTAATAAAAAAAATAAACAGATTCGGCGGATTAGATTGGATTCTAAGATTTTCCAATCCGTTAATAAACGGGTCAAATCCGACACAAACCTTTTAAGCTCAAACCCGTTTACAAGTTACAAGTACAACCCTCTCGAACAAGATCCAACCCGACCCGTTTCCAGCTCTAAACCTCTCTCAGCTCAGACGAAAGAACCAGGTAAAACCCTGGTTACCCTGCTCCTCCTCTTCTTCTCGCCTTACCCATACTTTTGTTTCAAAATGAACAAAACAAGATTGCTGAATTGATCGAAACCTGCATAAAACGATGTTGAGAAGGAGATTATCCTCTCTCTTAACAACTCCAATCCGTTATTATTCGATTTGCAGCAAACCAACCTTGGCCGCCACGATCTCATCAAAATGGCCATTTCAATCTTCACGATCATATAACCTTTACTTGAAACCTAGCCCTAATCCTTGTAAAGAACTCCTCTTCAATGGAATTAGGGCTTATAGTCTGCTCAGTTTGAACGATCTGAGGGATAACAAAGGAGCGAGAAAGCAGAAGAAGAGAAAAGGTCGTGGAATTGGTTCTGGTCTGGGAAAGACGGCAGGGAGGGGTCATAAGGGTCAGAAAGCGAGAGGGACCATGAAATTTGGGTTCGAAGGAGGTCAGACGCCTCTTCGTCGTCTGTTACCGAAACGAGGGTTTAAGAATCCCTTCAGTCTCACATTTCAAGTATGTCGTATTAGTTCTTTATCATCTTCTGTTTATCTGCTTTCGTGTCCTTCTTTTAGACTTGTTTTTGGTCTGGAAACGAAACCCCATTTGTTTATTTGACGAAGTTTGATTACGTTCAAAATTTGGAGCTTGGAAAATCAACTCAGTGCTATTTGTTAGTACAACTAATCTATAGTGTTCGATCACAACTTTATGAACTGCTAGTTGCATCTTTCGTTATGGCACTGAGCTTGGAAACTCAACTAAGTGCTATTAGTTAGTACACTCTCCATACACCAACTCATTACTCCAATGAGTTCAAGCATTCATTAGCCACAAGAACACTAGCTAGAATTTGCTTTCCCTTAATGAAAGTGCTCCGAGATAGTGAGATAATAATGTCCAACACGTTCTTTATCCTATCTGCAAGTACCTTGGCTAAATTTTTATGGATACTACCAACCAAACTGATGAAACGGAAATCCTCAATGTTTACAACCCCTTTTTTGGATTTAGAGCAATAAATGTTGTATTTAAAATTTTTTCGACATGGCAAACCTATGGAACTCCTGCATCACCTTCATGAATTCTTACTTCATAACGGCTTAATAACATTTGAAGAAGGCACGGTAGAGCCTTCTGGATTTGGTGACTTATCGCCCTATAACTCTCCAATTAACTATCTCCTACCATAAGAATGCCGTATCTGCATAATCTCTGGCTTCAGTTGAAACTGAAGTGACTTCATAACATCCATTTTAGGTCTGAAGTTAACTGATTCCTAAAAATAAATTTTATAAGAATTTTCTATGTCCTGCTTGATGCTTTCCTCCCGTCTGTAAACAATTCTATAGCTTCAAGTTTCATCATTGTTTTCCTACTCTTTCTAGAACTTGACATCTTATGAAAAAAATCTTGTATTGTTGTCGCTCAATTGCAACCAGATTGCCCTTGACTTCTGTCTCCATAAACTTTCCTCCAATCTTGTCAGTTTTTGGTACTTCTGTAGTTCCATCCTTAGTTGTAATTTCGTCTTGTGATAATGGTTCTGATTCCTCCTTGATGTAGAGAGTTTTATTTACAAAAGAAATTTCTGTTTTCTCCCTTCAACTTTTCCTTGTCCAACTTTTCCCAAAAGACCCCCTCGTTCCAAAATATCTTCTTTAGTAGCTTTAGCTCTTGACTGAAAACCAGACTTGGGATAGCTGAAATTGAATAACTTTTCCACCATTCTTCTAATGCTACAAAGGAAGACCCCTAAAGCTACATGTTTTCATAATGAAATGGAGTACTGCCTCTTCACCTACACTCACATTCTAACAAAATGGGGATCTAATATGAAATTGCTCTTGACATGGCCACCTCGACACCAGCTGAAAATGGCCCTTCCATTCTGGGGATGTAAGAAAGCAAGCTAGCCTTGAGAGAGGGGGTTCTTCCTGATTGCTAGATCACGTAAGAGTTGCCCCCAATGAGTGGGAGATCTATTAACTCAAAGACATTAATAAAATCAGGAAATACTTTCATGTTATGAGTATATTTACCACCAACTTTCTTCTCTTCTTGATTTCTCATCAAGTTGAAGTTCCCCCTTAAACACCACAGAGCATCCCAAACACCCTTAACTGCACCCAACTCCTATAAAAAAGCAAGAGAGTTGTGATCAGAAGGGCCATATACTGAATAACCTATTTAAGGGTTTTCATTCTCCACCTAGGAATGGTTCTTTTGAAGCTGAATTTAAGTAACTCTCTTAGCTGCAATCAGAATTTTAACTCTTTATTTCTTTTTGTTAAGCTTTTCAATTGGATAGTATTCAGTAGTGTTGTGTATGGATTGTAGACACTATTAACAGTGAATTCTCATAAGTTGGAGCAAGGTCTCAAAACCTTTTGAGTGGAAATGATTGCGGATTATATTGCTGTTGCTCTTGGTAAGACAGCATTGGAGTAAGAATATATCTTATATGTTGAAACTTCAAAGGACAGAGAAATCTAGAACTGTGCTACATCTAATCTTTCATGAGTTTTTGGAAAAAGGATCAGTGTTCACTTTACTATTGTACTTGGTATAGTGAGTAGAAAACTGCTTTTGTTTCGCTACTCATCCATCACCAACTTGAGCTGACCTCGATGAATTGTGACTGTTGAATGAGTCTTTTGCACTATCAACGCATTTGGTACCCCTTGAAAACAAGTTGCTTAATTCATGTCTCTATCAGCTGAAGTTTAGAATTTTTCTTGGTGTGGCTCAGTGTTTCTGTTCTTGAATGTTCCATAGTATATATAGAAACAAGATAAAAAAGATAAGCTGAGTAAACGGTTTATATGTGGTTATTATTACAAGTGGAGGTGGAGTTTTGATAATTAAAGTTGCATTCTATTCTATTACATTCTACTAACTCATGAATCAATCATGTTTATTAAGAAGTTTGATGTACATTTTCGATATATTGGAAGAAAATTTGGCCATACTGTTGCCATGTCTCTCATCCTTGATGGTCGACTTTCCTCAAATTGAGTGCAGTTTGAAACTGGGCCACTAGAAATGGGGCTGTCTATCGTGGTAAAGGCGTAAAGTAGTTCTATCCCTTTCTGTCTATGACATGCAAGCCTTTAGTCAATTTGGGAGAAATAGGTGGGATACCAAAGGATTCGCCTAGTTTGGGAGTGTTTTTATTTGTGTATGTCCAACCAAATGACATTGAAGATTTTTCAAGCAGCCACCTGTGGTTGAATGCTGTTAATTTTAATGCAAATTCTTGGGCATGCTCAGACGCCCCTAGCCTTAAGAAACTTGTCATTACTAGGGCACATATATAAACTCGATGTTTCATGTAGCCACTCTTAGCAGTGCTAAGAAAGAACTAATCTGTTCTTAAAGAGCACCAGGGGAAATGCCCTTCCTTAAGTAGTTTCTGTTTTCTACTCTTACAATTCTTTTCATTGCATTTGTTTATATATTAATATTGTTCCGTAAAGATTGTACCGACAAAATGTTGTGGAGGGCATGAGTTCAATTCTCATGGTACCTTTTGACTTTGTAATTCTGCATAGAGTACTTAGTATTAGGTGTACTTTCCTTTTCTTATAATGCATATCTTTCAGTATTTACTTATTTATACGTTATTGATATATTGTCCTGTTCTATGATATGCTTGATGTTCAATATTGAAAACTTGAATTGTTATATTGGGAGAAATTATTTTCCGTCACCTGGTGTAATATCGGCACTCGTATTTGTATATGTATGCATTTAAGTTCAGAAAATCCTTTGCCTTTCTATCCCTTACTCCTTCCATCTATTACCTTTTTTGTGGCAGCCAGTAGGGTTGGGAAAGATCGCGTATCTTATAAATGCAGGGAAGATAGACTCTTCAGAACTGATCACAATGAAAACTCTCAAGGTACTGGAACTTTCTTTATTTAATACCTTTCAATAATTTACTATTAATGTGTCCTTTCTTGAAGATTTACAATTTTTTTTTTTACTATTATAAATAGGATACTGGAGCCATAGGGAAGCAGATTAAAGATGGAGTAAGATTGATGGGTCGTGGTGCTGAAAAGATTCAGTGGCCAATTCATCTTGAGGTAATGTCCGGTTTATGGCTTCTTGCTATTTTAGGACTAATCCGACTTCTTTCTTTTTTTATTACTTTTTATTTTAATCTTTTTGGTATACGGGTTTGTTACTGGTCAACCCATTTCCAATCCAAATAAACTGGTCGTTTTCCATTTGAGCTGGCAATTTTGTGTAGATCTGCTTGTTTGCAGACTGAACTTGTTCTGTCTTCTTAATCATTGAACAATAGAAGTTACAAAAGCCAGGAGACAGAAATTCTTCAGTATTCTATAATCGTATAGGGAAAGCACTTCCTAGACCATAGGTTAGATAGCAAGTCATCTTGCAGCATCATATGTTAATGTACTCCATTTCCAAAATCAAAGATGATAATCATGCCTTGTGAGCTTCTAATTGCTCCATAACCCTGCTATACAGTAAGGCTCTCTTTTTGATCGGTGAGATAAGTATTTGTATTAATTGAGAGAAAAAGTACTGGGCCCTATGTATAGGAATATTATATAGCAAGACTAGCAAAGAAAACACAGCCAACCAATGCTTAGCTATACAATGGAAGAAACAGAGGAAACATAAAGCAGCACGGAGATAGATCAGTCAAAAAGACAAAAGGGGAACTCATTGCCTATCAGAATATGAGGTTCTATTCCTTCAAATTTTGGATGTAAGGATATCCATTAGTATGGTAGCTTCAACACTTTCAAGAAGATTATCTGACATAGTGGTTTGTTATCTTCAAATACTCTTCTGTATCTTTCATTCCATACAGTACATGCCACAATAAGCATACCCAACTTCCAAAGGATCTTAGCTTCTTGCTTCCATAATACAAGTCTCCAACAGGACAGACAGGAGAAGAGGTCAGATGGCATAGACACAGACACTCCGAAATCACCAAAGAAGGCCATAAGCCATTGGTGAACTAGCAGCGTAGGAGAATATGATTAATTGTCTCTGCTTCGTTGTTGCAAAGGTAACACATGTTGGGGATGGATCGATTTCTAGGTATGAGATGATCAACACTCAAAATTGACCAAACAAGCATCCATATGAAGAAAGCTACTTTAGACGGGAAATCGTGGAAGTTGGATTTGGAGGAAATTGTAGAAGAAGGATTTCACCAACAATACACCATTAGCATTTCCCAGGGAACATCTTCTGTCTGTTTTGTTTATCTTTCTAGAGGAGGAATAGATGTATGCAAGTAAAAAAGCAACAGAATCCACCTCACAATCACTCGAGGATCTTCTTAAAGTCTTCCATAATAGATTGGAAATTAAATTTGAAGGAAATTTTAGAAGAAGGATTTCACCGAGAATACACCATTAGCATTTCCCAGCCAACATCTTCTGTATGTCTTGTTTATCTCTCTAGAGTAGGAATAGATGTATGCAAGTAAAAAAGCAACAGAATCCACCTCACAATCACTCGAGGATCTTCTTAAACCGAGGTTCCACGATATCGAACTACCCTTCCAAACCAGATAGTCCTCAACCTTGGCTTCCTTATTGAAGCCATTTCAAACAATGCTAGAAATCTGAATTTGAAAGGTGGCTGAGTCACCTTACCATTTATCAAGCGACAAATGGATGAATGACCCATTGCCAACTTTGAACATGATTTCTTTAGAGATGAGTGAAGAAATGGACTTCTACTGGTCCTGCTCACCTTATTAGTGCACCAAGACAAGGAACCACCACACTTACGAAAAATAATTCTCCTCCACAAGCTGTTTCGTTCTTCACCATACCTCCAAAGCCATTTCTTGTGGAGAGCTTTGTTGAGAGCAATTAACTGCCTGATGCCTAAACCTCCTCAAGCTTATGATTTGCACACCCCATCCTGCCAGATTTAGGTGGTTTTGAACGAATCGCCCATTGTTCACCATAGGAAGTCCCTTTGCAATGTTTCTGTTTTATTTGTTACTGATATCGGAAAAAGCAATGAAATATGTTACAAGATTGGAGTGAATGCTCTTAATAAGAGTGAGTTTGCTCACTTTGGACAAATAACCCTTTTTCCAATGAGCCAAGATCCTCTCCACTCTTTCAACAGTGGGGTCCAAATTGATATTTTCTTGAATGAAGCTCCCCAAGGCAGGCCCAGATTTGAGGAGTGCAGCTTCCATAGCCTACAACCCAATATTTCGTATAGATGGACAATGTTTGGAACATCACTCACTGCCAACATATCACTTTATTACAAATATACCCTTCAACCCGAGGTAATTTCAAAACTACAAAGAACAAGTCTGAGAAGCTCAAACTTTGATCCCTTAGCATCATGCATGATAAGTTTATGTTTGGCATACTATGTGACATACAGAGAGTGCTTCAATGCTTACCCTAAAACCTCCAAGAATGGAGTAGCTGAACTTTTAACCACAGTTATCTATACCCTAATCCTCAAATCTGTACTATATATTGAGCCAAACTCACACGTCACTGTAGCAATACAGTGACGTGGTGGTGCTTATAATTTTGATTTTTTCTGCTTTTCTCTCCACTGACGCTTTCACTTTTTTTTTAATACCCAGCCAACTCCTCCAGCCTCCCCCACTTCTCCAACCCCCCCAATACACACACACACACACACACACACACAGAGATATGACTTCCTACAGTTTATCTCTGTATTTTTTTTGGGTAAATTCCACTTACACCCCCTCACATATCTGACAATTGCAGTCAGACCTTCCTTTCGCTCTTCAAAGTTCTCGCATAACAAATTGGTGTTCGAGAATATCGTAGATCGTTACAGAACAAGTCTCCATTCTCTCTTGTCCCCATTGCAAGCTCTCGCTCCTCTCAGGTCTTCGGAGCTTGTCTTTTATTGTTCAAGGATTCGAAGACAAGGAAGGAAAGAAAGAGAGATCGAACAGGAATAATGTAGAAGTAAAGATTCAACAAAGAATGAAGAAATAGATCAGGATAGGGATTTTACTGATTAGAATAGGAAGAAAATAGATGATGTAGTAGCTTCACCTGCTTTCTTGATCCAGAACACAGTTCTGACCTCTTCTTCCTCATCATTTTCTTATTCTACCTTCAGGAATTACCCTGTCATTTCTGCTCTTCTCGCATTCGCTATCGCCCAATCTACCAAGTTCTTCCTGAGATATGCAGGTATAAGGAAGGACACGGGGATGCTAAGCAACTTGTTGGATCCGGTGTCATGCCCTCTTCCTATTCTACCACAGTTACGGCTCTTGCTGTAGCTATTGCATTTGAAGATGGCTTCGGAGGATCACTTTTTGCAACTGCTTTAATCTTTGCTTCTAAAGCAATTTGTGATTGCTGAGCTGTTGCGACTCCTTAATGGAAGCGACGTTTGCAGAGATGGCAGCTTTCTCGCGCAGAGGCCGCACCATGAATCAACCATCGGGTGATGGCCTGATGATTACATCGGAAGGACAGGGCCGACGGGTTTTTGCTATTGAGATGAAAAACTTCAGTACAGAGGAGCGAGTAATGTATGATAGACTGATGAAAGATTTCGGAGAGTAGCATAGGTCGTCAGAGCTCGTTAATAGTGGATGGAAATTTTCTGGTCTGGATTAGAGGCTGCTGCAATGAATCTTCAAAGAACTCGAATCAAGGCATCAGATCATGGAAAAAATCACTGGGAAACCATACTTGTATCATTCAAGTTAAATCAAATGGGATAGGTGAATACATCCAGATTTCACTCTTCGTTGGGGTTAGATCATTTAGGGTTTGTGTTCCAAAAGGAAAGGGGTGTTGGGGTTGGAGTTGGAGTTTATTCTCAAAGAAAATCCAGCAATGGCTCCAAGACAAGGAAGGTATTCGGCAGCACCAGGAAAGGTTTAGCTTGAACCAGATTAAATGGATCAAACCGCATGGCAGTGGTTTTGAAATGGGGCCTGAGATTAATATATCGGTGATTTAGAAAGGGGTTATGCCGTGTTTAGAGCTTGATCTGGTGGATAGTAGTTCAGAGATCAATGGGAGAGGGTTTTGCTGTTATGGGCTAATGGAAAAGCTGGTGGATTGGCGTAAAGCGGAAATCATGATATCTGAAATGTATGGAATCTCTCCTCCCCCAAAATTTGCTCAGTTGTCACCGAATCAGGTGATCTGGTTTGCAGTCAGTTGAAGATGCAAGGCACTTAAGGAATATGAGCCCAATTGCGGTACATTCCGAAGGCAATATGGTGGTTTGCCACTGGTCAGAAATAAGCATAAAATCTACAGCTAAAAAATCGGAGGCTGGAATGTGGATCTCAATCAGGAGTCTTCCACCGAATTTTTGGGCGGAGGAGGTGTTCCGTGCCATCGGTGAGCTGTTTGGTGGTCTGCAACAAATAGGGGAGGATTCTATGGAGGGGAGGGACTTTGTATCAGCAATTATATGGGTGGGAGAGCAAAATCCATTAAAAATACCAAACGCTGTAGCGATTTAGGAGAAGACTTCTTTTTACTCCAATTAGAGGTTGATCGTGCAAGCGGCAGATTGCAGTTGCAGGTGGAGAAGAAACGATGCTCGGTGAGGGTGGGAGAAGAAGATGACGTGGAAAGAGGGGTTCCTCGTGGCAACATCAGATTGGGTGGGCCTAACCCAGAAGAGACTGGGGTTAGTGATGTAACCAGGGGTGGGGTCAACCAAACAAGGGATGGGGAACAGCATGTCCACGTGGAATGTGGGGGTTCGAAAGCACAGGAGTGTACAGCAGAGGCCAGAGATTGTTCAAAATATTGTGCGCGGGAAGATGAGGTTTTCTCTGGATCAGCAATTTCCCAGGCAAGGGGTGCATCCAGGCACTGTGATCAGGTCCATAGGACGAGATCCAGATCAAAATTGCGGGGCCCGAGGCCCGGTAGAGTCCCTTTTGGGAGGTCCAGAACCCAGGCCAGGGGTGCATCCAGGCACTGTGATCAGGTCCATAGGACGAGATCCAGATCAAAATCACGGAGCCACGGAGCCCGAGGCCCGGTAGAGTTCCTTTTGGGAGGTCCAGAAGCCCACCTGGTGTATTCAGGAGATGTGCGGTCACTGTAGCCCAAAGTGCGAGTGGCCCACGACCAAAGCCTAGCGCTGCTACAACAGTGAGTGCCCAAACAACATGGGCCCAAGGTGCACCGATGAGTAGGAAAGCCCATGAGTGGAATTCAAGTCCTTCACTTAACGACACAAGACCTGGTTGTGGGTTAGTAGAAAAGGATCCAGGAAGCATTAATGCAGTTAGATTAGAGAGTGATAGTGAAGACCCGATTAATACGATCACTGTACCCCTAAATCACCACATGGCTGCATTGGAAGGAAAACTCGACGAAATTGCTGGTTTGCTATTGATGGAAAAGAAGGTCACCAACCAAAGGAAGGATGCTGTTTTGGATTCCGTGGATGGGGGTGGGAAGGCTGCGGTAACTGAAGAAATTGGGATTGGGAGTAGCGTGATGGGCGAAAACGGCAAAGCAACATGGGCATTGCAGGTAGAGGAAGCGTTCTGTTCTGAGGGAAATGAAATGATTAGCAAAGTGGTGGCTTCACGAGCATGGAGGGACGATTCTTCACAACCTGATGCATCTGTACATCATAGCAGAGAGAGTGGCAGATCTAGTTCATGACAGTGGTCCTTACTGTTCCCTTCTCCTCTTTCTTCCCTTCCGGGTTGGTCCAGTATATCAGTTTGCAATCTTCTGAACAATAGGCATTTATCAGCAAGAGATGTTCCAGGTACGCAATTTATATTCGTGTTTGGGGGTACAGTATTTCACCTTGCATCAGCTAACCCTGCTTGCTGCAGCATTGAGACGAACTCAGAATTAGTGTAGGTTGAATTATCCAACACAGATGCCCAAACAGAGCTGTTCATTAACCATGCGAATATTTCCCGAAGTATGCCATTTAATTGTTGGGAGGGGGGACATATAGTTATGGGGTGGATGAGGTGTGCGAAAATGGTGATGACATATGACGGGTAGAGGACCTACCCAAACTATTCAGATTAGAGGTGTCTGATTTGAGTGATAAACCCATGTCTATTCTGTCAGCAGTCCATAAGCTTAGGAAACTTAAGGAAGGGGCAGGCACGGGATGTTCAATTAGGGCCAGGAAATTTTGTTGTTGTGCACAGTACCAAGGGAAAAGGGGTGGGAATGAATCAGATCTTGTTTAGATGAAGATGGTGAGCTGGAATATCACAGGGTTGGGGGACTAACGAAAAAAGGGCAGTGAGGGAGTTAAGACAAAAACTTAAACCTTCTATATTAGTCCTGTAAGAAACCAAACGAGAAGAGGTGTCTATCAGGCTAGTTAGAAGTATTTGGGGTGGTAGGAGAGTGAAGTGGGCTTGCTTTCCCTCAACAGGAGCTTTAGGAGGCGTTCTAGTAATGTGGGACGAGGATACTTGGGATGGAAGGGAATTGAGGCAGGATAGATTTTCTATTTCTGTAAGGTTCTCAAGGGTAGGGGATGGGGCCGATTGACTATTGACTAGTGTCTACGGCCCAAACTCATCTAGAGTAAGGGCACATTTTTGGGAGGAATTGAGGATGATCCGTGGTGTCTGGGATGGTGCATTGTGTGTAGTTGGGGACTTTAATGTAGTGCGGTTCCCGGATGAAAAAAGTAAGGGGGTAGACTTATTAGGAGTATGCGTCTTTTCTCGGACCTTATCAATCAAATGAACCTAGTGGGTTATCCGTTGGTGGGTGGGCGATACACTCTGTCCAATTGTTAGGAGAATACAATCTGGTGCAGACTCGATAGATGCCTTGCGTCGGTAGATTGGGACGGCATGTTCCCAAATGTTCTCCAATCCACCCTTCCTAGACTAGCATCTGATCATTGGCCCTTGATGCTGTCATCTGATATGAATAGGAAGGGTCCATCCTCTTTAGATTTGAAAAATATGTGGCTGATGTACCCTTCTTTTAAGGACAATTTGAAGGAGTGGTGGACCAATAAGGATATCACTGATTCGGGATGGGCTGGGTTAAAATTTATGAAATCCCTTCAAAGCATTAAATCAAAAATCAAGGAGTGGAATAAGAACACCTTTGATCAGATTCAATATAGAAACGAGAGTTGCAAGCATGAGATTGAGCGTTTGGATAGTCTGGAAGTGGTTAAGCAACTGAGTAAGGAGATGGTGGAGAGGAAATTTGAGAGGGAGAATTAGACCTTTTGCTTAGACAAGAAGATATTAATTGGAGACAACAATCCAGGGCAACGTGGTTAAAGGAAGGGGACAGGAACACGACTTTCTTCCATAGCTTAGCATGTGGGCGATCTAGGGAGAATTCTATATCTGTCATTATGGTGGATGGGATATTCATCGAGGATAGTGACCGGATCTTGGAGGAATTATCATTTTTTTTTACTCAAATCTTTACTCAGAATTGGAGATGAGATTTAGTGTGAAAAACATCGGAGGGAATAGAATCACTCAGGATCAAAAGGAATGGATGGAGAGGGAGTTTGGGGTTGAAGTAATAAAAAGGGAAATCTGGGAATTGGATCGTGATAAGGCACCAGGCCAGACGGGTTTACAGTGGCCTTTTTTCAAGAAACATGGGATTATGTTATGTCGGTCATCTTTTGAGGTTTTTAAGGAGTTTCACGGGAGTGGAATTATCAACAAGATCACAAATGCGGCTTTTTTAGTGTTGATTCCCAAGATTAAGGGAGCAAGAGAGATCAAAGTATTTAGACCAATAAGTCTCATAAACAGTTTGTAGAAGATCGTATCAAAGGTATTAGCCTCGAGACTCAGAGAGGTGATTAGTGACATTATCTTACTTAATCAGAGTGCTTTTATTGTGGGCCGTCAGATCATGGAGAATGCATTAATTGCTAATGAAGCCATGGAACAAAGGATTAGATGTGGAAGGGAAGGGGTGGTCTGTAAACTTGACCTGGAGAAGGCATATAATGGGGTTGAATGGCATTGTCTGAACGCAGTTCTTGAGTCGAAAAGATTTGGGGAGAAGTGGAGGAAATGGATGAGGGTGTATTCGGAACGTATCATTCTCTTTTATCTTGAATGGGGGTGCACAGGGTAATTTTACATCATCTAGGGGGTTACATCAAGGGGACCCGCTTTCACCTCTTTTGTTCACTAGTTGGGGATGTTTTTAGTTGTTTCATGTCCAGGGAAGAAGAGATGGGGCTAATATCAGGATTTAGAGTAGGTAGAGACCTATTCTCAGTTTCCCACCTACAGTTTGCCAATGATATGCTTCTGTTCTTTGAGACTGATGAGGTACAAGTCTATTGGATCAAATCAATAATTAACTGCTTTGAGATGGTTTCGGGCTTGAGAGTGTATGGGAAAAGCAGTGTACTAGGGATTCACATAGATCCTAATTGTGTCTAGGTCTGTGCAGAAGTGTTAGGATGTTGGGTACATGAGTGGCCCATTCGGTATCTAGGCAGGTCTTCCCCTAAGGGATAATCCCCGTAGTACCAGTTTTTGGGCCCCAATTATTGAGAGGATGGAGAAGAGATTAGTAACTTGGAAGAGGTCCTATGTCTCCCTTGGGGGAGGGGAGTGAAATAAAGACTATTTAGTGAACTAGGATACCGTATGCAAAAGCAAATAGAAAGGGGGTCTAAACTTGGGAAACATTCGCACGAGGAATTTGGTGCTACTGGGGAAATGGCTCTGGAAATTCAGTGCATATATTAAGGTGTCGTTTGGCTCCCATTTTCAGAACTCATTCCAGGGCTTGGAATGAGTTCTAAGCCCTAGAATGAGTTTTGACAAAAAATCGAGCGTTTGGTTAGCAAGCCTTGGAATGAGTTTCTCAGAATGAGTTTTGAAAAATACACATGACCTCAG
>JAUPMG010000019.1:8338324-8349898 GCA_031762675.1 Pachysandra terminalis
TTTAGGAATTCCAACCAATGCTAGATTTAGAGTGTATAACACTCACGGGATTCCACCCTCTATATTCACCACCTCCCCGACACACTTAACAATTGTGTAAGCCTAGGATGCAATGCATTATTAACTAGGAACCAAATGATACTTACCAATAGAATCTATCCACGAGCTCATTCACAAGGATAATCTGGTTGGGTACCATCATAAGTTTCCCAGACATTATTTATACTTCACAATCAATTTACAATTCTAGCTATCAAGTTCAGATTATGCCAATGTCAATATATTCAAGTTGAAGGGTGAGTGATGATTATAAACTATGATGGAACCTCGGGTTGATGGTTAGGATCAACCTCGTAAACCAATTACTAATGCAACAATATAAGTCTACATCACTTTCCAATCCACTAGTTCCAGTTACTATGCACCTATGTGTGCAAGGTAAGTGAGGTCAATTTGGCAATCTAATCAATGGTATGGGGCATACCATGAGGCTCAAAGGGTGTTTCTCACTGGTAGGGTCAAAGCTATCTTTCAACCCTTGACTCACTGAGACTAATTCTCAAACTCTTGGGTACCCCATCTAACTAATGATAATGTATCACTCAAGGTGATTAAGCACAACTAGGTTTAGGTCTATATGGTCATGCCATGCAAACATCAATTTTCACCATTAGGTCTAGGTCTATTTGGTCATATGTTGACCCTAATATAATGTCGAATCAAGGTGAGACCAATTCCTTTTAGTCCATCTCAATCCCAATATACAAAGGAACGGCTGAGGAAGCTTCTTTGGAAGACTTTTTTCACTCCACGCACCTCCCATGGAATTCTCTGATTAAATTTACTTTAATTCCATCCTTTCCTCTGAAGTTATACATAATTACCAGCTAATTCCAATACTTGTAGAATGGTTCCCTCTTAGGTCTAATGCTCTTATTTCTTCCCCAATTATCAATTGACCAATCCTCCAATACTTGTTTCATAATTGATCAAATGCTCCATTCATTCCATTAGTTACCCTAATTACCATTGTAAGATTCTGTAATCACCCAATCATATCACATGTTATTTATTATTCTAATTACCAGAAATTATGGATTTAGTTTACTAGGTTTGGGTCCTCACAAGATTCATAAGGCTATATTGGCACTTGATAGGATTACGCAGCAAGGCCAGATGGATTCACCATGGCTTTTTTTTTCCAAGATGAATGGGAGACGTTAAAAGGTGATTTTTTGAGGTTTTTAACGAGTTCTTCAGTAGTGGAATTATCAATCGGATCACTAATGCAACTTTCTGGTGCTAACTCACAAGAGGAAAGGGGCCAGACAGATTAAGGACTTCAGACCGATTTTCCCTTTCACCAATTTATATAAAATTATGGCTTAGGTCTTGGCTATGAGACTCAAAGAAGTGATGGGAGATATTGTTTCTTCCAATCAGAGTGTATTTATTGCTGGTCGGCAGATTTTGGACAGCGTTTTAGTGGCAAATGAAATCGTTGATGAGAGAATGAGAAGTGGCAAGGAGGGGATGGTTTTAAAGTTGGATTTAGAAAAGGCATATGACAAGATGGAATGGAGTTTCCAAGATGTTGTCCTTGAATGGAAAGGATTCAGTGCGAAATGGAGACAATGGATGGGAGGATGCACAAGGAATGTCTCATTTTCCTTCATCCTTAATGGCATGGTACAAGGGTACTTTGCAACTTCTAGGGGACCAAGACAAGGAGATCCACTATCCCTTTATTATTTTCCATGGTTGGAGATGCCCTTGGCAAATTCCTGAACAGGGCGGAGAAGATGGAATTGATCTCAAGATTTAATGCAGGAAAGGACTTGGTATTTGTTTCTCACCTTCAGTATTCTTAGAATCAAAGGAAACCGAAACTTACTAGATTAAGTCCATAATCCTGTGCTTTGAGATGGTCTCTGGCCTCAAGGTCAATCTTGGTAATTCGATGGAGCCAGACTGGGTCCACAACTTTGCTCGGGTATTATGGTGCAGTGTTGACGAGTGGCCTATCCGTTACTTAGGTTTACCCCTTGATGATTGTCATCGTAGGGAGAGTTTCTGGGGTCCTGTCATCGAAAAAATAGGGAGACTAGCAACATGGAAAATAATATTATTTATCTTTTGGAGGCAGAATCACCCTCATCCAAGCCTATTAGCTCACCTACCAACCTACTTTATGTCGCTTTTTGTAGTCCCAACAAGAGCATCCCAGATCATTGAGAAACTTCAAAGAGATTTCCTATGGGAGGGAGGGTGCGGGGAGAAGAAGAAAACCCATTTGGTTAAATGGCTGGTGGCTTGTATAAGTAAGCCGGAGGGGGGCTTCAAGTCGGGAATATTCACGCTCGGGACCTGGCTTTGTTGGGGAAATGGCTCTAGAAATTCAATATGGACACGTAGGCATTGTGGTATTAAGTGATCCACAGTATGATGTACATGAAAACAGTTGGGACCCTAATCCCCCCAGGCTAGAACCTACACTACCAATCCTAAAGTGATTTGCTCAATCATCTCAGAGTTATCTCTTCATTCTCGCTTTTGTGTGGGAAATGATTCTTTTGTTCGATTTTGGTCTGATGTTTGATGGGGGGAGTCCATTTTTTCCACAAGATTGCTGCGTCTTTATCTCCTTTGTGGATGGTTGTACTTCCGAAGTTTAGAGGTATTTCAGTTTCAGATATCACTAGAGATTGGACATCCATTTCTCAGTCAGCTTGGTGGAAGCCTACAATTAAGGCTACATGGAAACCACCACAAGAAGGTTTTTTCTAACTCGACTTTGATGGATCATCCTTAGGGAACCTTGGAGCTTCTGAGACAGGAGGTGCAGTCAAGGACCACCATGGTCACATTTTTCATAATTTTTCGAGACCTATTGGGGAGGGAGATTCCACTCGTGCAAAGATGCACGCCTTAATGGTAGGGTTGAAGGAAGCCATCAATCAGGGTTATGAGCATGTAGAAGTAGAGGGGGACTCGGTCATTTCGTGGATGAGGTTGCCAAATTAGTGGCCTTGGAGGTTTACACATCTTATCTGGTTAGCAAATCATTTGGGGGAGGGGATGGATTTTATTTTTTTGGATACACCTAAATCGGCAAATGAGGTGGTTGTAGACTGGCTAGGGAGGGAGTGGTGAAAAAGGTCTATTTTTCGGGTCCCTCACATGAAGGGATGGATGAGGATGAGTAGTAGATGGGTGCTCTCATAACTTTGCGGCCGGCCTCTTTTGGCTTGTATTCATTTTTTTACCTTCCATGTTTTTGACTTTGCTATTTGGATCATACTTTGTGATCCATCTTGTATTCCTCATCAAGGTTTTAAATTTTGTCGGCATGTTGACGAAATTTCGCTATTTTCTATTTTGCGACATGGCGATATTTCCCTATTTTGGGGAAATATGGCAAAATATTGGCAAAATCACAAGCAAAATCGATATCTAAAACCTGGTTCCTCATTATGCTGATTAATAATATATTGGTAATCATAAAACCATATCTCTCCCACCATTGGACAATGAATAAAGAGATGGTCTACTAACTCACAATCAACACATATTAGGGGAGTGCATACAAGTTTTCCTCCTCTTTTGCAACATAGTAGTTGTATTTATCTTATGCAAAATGGCGGTCCTGACAAATGCTTTGACATTAGGAGGGAAGCAAGGAGACGGACCAAATCTGGCTGTGGGGGGAAGAAACTGCAGGGATGTGTCTATCTGACCGGATCAAGGTAAAAAAGGATTGGGTGGAGAAATCTTCTCCAACATCTAGAAACCAAACGACTGAATCTGGAGTGTTAGGGGCAAGAAACACATCTGTGAGTAACTCCAACAGGCTAGCAAGCTCCAGCAACTTAGGCTGCCTAGGGTCCCTTCTAAAGTGAAGATTCCAGACCAAACCTTGGTATGACCAAGAAAGGATATCAGCCACTAAGGATTCCTTGACAAGAACAAGGCAGAACAAACTAGGTAATCTAGATAATAGAGGGGAATCCACCCACCACACATCTTGCCAAAACGAATACGCCTTCCATTTCCAACACCGAAACAGATATACTGATAGAAGCAAGGCGCAAGCATGACCGCCTTCCATGAGCTGGCACTATAAACTCTAGCACGGGAATTGATAGACCACACATTGGTAAGGCAACCATATTTGCTACGGATCACTCTGGACCATAATGAATTGCTAGTTGTACTAAATGTGCACAACCATTTACCAAGTAGACCCTGATTGCCATTCTGAATATTTCCCAAATTTAGACCCACAGCTGTACATCAACATTGTAGCCCGTTTGACCAGATGATCCTTTTTGAAGCTCCCTCCTTCCCAAAGGAACTCTCTTTGACGTCTCTTAATTCGTACTGCTATTCTGCTGGGAATTCTAAAGATGGAAAGATAGTATACCGGGAGATTAGCCAAAGCCGCCTGAATCAATGTGATTCGACCTCCAAAAGATAAATTCTGTCTCTTCCCATTGGCCAATCTTCTCTCCACCTCAATAATAGCCACCCATAAGCTTATGTTACGTGGACTATCCCCTAAGGGCAACCCCGGATATCTAATAGGCAACTGAAACGGCACCCCATGACCTCAGCAAAGGTGAACAATCTCCAAAGATCCATATTAATGCCTACTAAACTACTCTTATCCAAGTTCACCTTCAGCCCAGACACCATCTCAAAACATCTGATGATATAATACTTGAACCAATACGCCTGTTCCTCTGCTTCCATAAAAAGAATGGGGTCATCTGCAAGTTGGAGATGAGACTGATATCTCTTCCCTTCCCACTTTGAAACCTAATAATAATCCTAACTGTCCGTGAAAAAAAAAAACAGCAAAGGACATGTATAACAAGGGTGAACAAAAAGGGTGATAGGGGATCACCCTGGTGTAATCCTCTAGAAGAGGAAAACAGACCCTGGACACTCCCATTTAAAATTAAGGTAAAGGTCACATTGTGAACACAACCACTAATCCATCTTCTCCACTTCTGACCAAAACCTTTCCATGCAAGAACCTCATCAAGAAATTGTCAATCAACGATCGTAAGCCTTCTCAAAGTCCAACTTACAGACCAGATCCTCCAGACCTGATCTTTTCCTCTCCTCCACTATCTCATTTGCAATCAAAGTGCTATCTTGATGACCATCAATGAAGGCACTCATCTAATTTACTGACACCACATCCACAATGACTAAGCCTTGTAGCGAGAACCTTTGCGATGATTTTGTACATGCTACTAATGAGACTAATCGGCCTAAAATCCTTTATTTGCCTTGCCCCTACCTTTTTAGGAATGAGGACCAGAAGGTTGAGTTAGTAATTTTATTAATCACCCCGTCCTCGGAAAGAAGGCCATTGTAGAACCATATGGTCTTGGCAGGGATTTCAATGTCGTCAACATGTTGCGACATGTCAACGTTTTTTGATCCAACAACATAGAAACCATGGGAAGTTGCTGGATTTCACTTTTCCTTGCAACACGAGGGAACAAATATATATTTTTTTAAAAATCCTATAAAATTATGAAAACATAAATAAATAGTTAGTAAAAATTATAGGAACAATCTATCTACGTTAATTGGATGTATTAATTTTTGACTTGTTGTACCACTGGAGTCTGGAGCTGACAACTTCACACTACAGCATCAACCCTAACCCCCCAACTAATGTTCTTGATTAAGGGAGTGTTCTTTTTTTTTTTTTGCATGTTTTGATGTATTAAGGTGTATTTAGGCATCAATCATGCTCGTCTAGGAGTTGGGATCAAAACTCCATCAAAAAACTAAGATTTTCCTCCATTTCCCATTTTTTCCCCAGATGCCGCGACATGTCGCAGGTCTTACCAGTTTGCAACATGTCTTGAGACATCGACATTGCAAACCTTGGCCATGGAGCTTTATCCCTATCAATCTCCTATTACTGCATTTCATCTTCCTTAAAAGGCCTTTCCAACCAATTATTCTGAGATTCAGATATTTATACCTACTTATCTGAAGGATATCACAGGTCTTCAACTCTTCAAGGACCTCCAACTAAACAAAGTCTTTAACTATAGGAGGAGAACCCACTTTCCAAACCACGGGGGAGGAAAATTGGTCATCAAAAGCCAACTGTTGAGAGCAAGGAATTTGAAAAGAGACCTAGAAGGGAAAGTACCTCTTGTGTAGAGAGACCAAAAGTTGTGCACAACAAAAGAAGAATCCAAAATAAAATAAAATCCATAAGATCAAATGTAAGGGAAGTGAGTTGGTTAAGAACCATAGGAAGGAGATCACAGGCAGTAGGAAGATCCCAAATCAGACGCGAATCTAACCAACCAAGAATAGTTGCCACCAAAGCATTTTTTGTTGGTTACTAACCTAAAAGCTCTCGGGTATTTCAGACAAAACAGAGTATCACCCCCACCAAAGATCTTTCCGAAAAGAACTAGAGTTCCGTTGCCTTTGCTGATTCTAGTATGTGGATAGAAAAGATGATGGAGCTCAATAATGTGTTTCCACAGGTTGCTAAAGAAGGTTTTTGCCCCGCCTATTGAGGTCCCAGACTCCCAATCAATCGTTTGCTCGTCTACTGAGGTCCCAAACTCCCAATTGCTATGATCTATGCCAAACTTGCTTTTGATGATTGAATGCTATAAGCCTGCTTTGTCATCTAGAAATCACCAGAGCGATTTGAGATGTGATTAGAGATTGAGCTGAAATTTTGAAACATTTTGGAATGTTGTCTTTGAAATGATATACCTACTCTGAAATTCTTATCATTTACTTTGTGCAGGGTGGTGGAACTATATATTCAATTCAAAGGATTGTCTTCTCCTATACTGACAATTTTGGTCCATGGAAAATTTTTAGTAATATAGTGTACCTTATCTTATTCAGGAATTTATTATTTTTTCCCCTAGAATCAGAAGTAGAAAAAGGTTTAAAATACCCAAAAATAGAAAAATTGTTTGCAATTTTGGAAAAAGTAGCAAAAGTTGTTCAAAATTAGCTCCTGGCTGAGGGGATAGCTAGAATCACTGGAATTCATTGTTTCTTACTTGTTTAAGTAGTGGACATAGATTGGCATTATCCAAATCCGTACCAGGATTGTACACTGATATTTCGTCTGTTTGAAGATGTCATCAATCAACGGTGATTGATGATTGTTTTGGTTTTCAAGATGTTGAATCTGTACACATTTGGTTGGAGTGTTGGAGATTGCTCTCCTCTTTATCTTTTTGTTTCAAAATCTTTATATTATTAGGGAGAAAGGAAAGGACCGTTTATTCTTCCATGATAGAATAAAAATACACCATTACATGACAAGGAGAGCTATTCAAGTGGAGTTTCGTTAGGAGATAAAAGAGCAACTCCGTTTAAATCATTTTCTGAAATTCTCTTTCCAAAAAAGAAATCTGAATATTCTCGTCATTTAACAGAACATTTTAGTTCATGAGAGATGTATAGAACCTATATTTTGATAAAAAAAAAATAAAAGTTTGGATTTTTAAGAGAGGTTGTTTGGTTAGTTAGAAATTGGATAGAAGGGGAGGGAGCTTTTGATAGAAAAAGTTACTTCTTATTGGGCGACCTGTTTCGACCAAATAAATGTACAACATAAATATCATTGAAACAAGCGTTCGTTTTCTTCTTCTCAAAGTAGCGATTTTGACTAACAAAACCCAGCCCAAGGGTTTTGTTGGTTGGTCGAAAATGCGTTCTACAATTCATTAGATCGCGTTGCATCGCCCTCCATGTAGTAGTATTCTTATTGAAAGATATTTTGACGCAGAAAATGTCATTTTGGCCAGTAAGATCCTGCAACCATGGTTCAGTGTTTAGGTTTGCATGGAAAATGAGTTCCGTCGTCTTCCCTGGCTGGCCAAAAGTGAAGATTAACGCGAATTTGGCTAACTATTACAAGATTAGATTTTTGGTATAAAACTATAGGTTCATGGGTTAGGGGTGCATAACTGGTAGCGTCATGCCAAAATTTTGCCATCCTAGAGCACGCGACCTATGGCAAGATTTGATTGTCCTGTGTCGTAGTCGTGCTTTAACCTGTCCTGGGCAAGTTGGGCCGTGCTGTGGACCACAAAACCCTAAGCACAGCATGGTTCGGCTTAAAAACCGTACGGTGGTGCCGTGCCGTGTCGTGCCTAGGCAAAGCTCAGCTCATTGATCAGAGCAATTCGTTTTTTTTTTTGGTAGTCCCAACTTCTAGTGAACTTTTTAGTACTCACTCCACCCGATCTACAAGTAGCATTTTTGCTTTGCTTAATCTTGCAACTTCTATGTAGGCATTTGTGTAATTAGAAAAATCATAATTAGAAAAATCAGAAACTAATCGAGATGGAAGAAACCCATCTTGATGAGACCAACGTTATGACAAGTGGATTAGTGAAACCGGCAACTTTTAGAGTTTTAGTCAAACTCACAAACAAAAACCATTGGAAATAAGGTTAAAAGAAAAAAGTATATAAAAAAATTATATAAATCTTAAATTCTAAACATTAAAACTTATAATCTTAAAATCCTAAACTAAAACAATAAAAGAAAATATGAACCCTAAACCCTAAATATTAAATTCTAAAACAAAAATAATAATAAAATTTTTATCTTTAAAAAGAACTTTATCAGAGAAGAAACCGTTTGAAGTCCTCAGTTAAACTTATCGCCACGTGACGATATTCTATTATACAAGTCCCAGTGACTCGAGTTGTTCATGGTGGTGGTGGGGTGGTGGGGGGTGGTGGTGATGGTGGTAGGGTGGAGGTGGTGGTGTGGTAGGGGTGCGGGTGTTGGTGTTGGTGATGTTGGTGGTCTAGCTGTTCATGGTTACATTGTAATTAACTTTCGCACAAGCACTTGGGCTTCTCTTTATGGGTAACCTTCCTCTAGTAATTATGGATACACACTTACCCAAAAGCCCAACCAAACACGTTTTTAAATTTAACAAATACTTATATAAGCTATAAGCTGCAATAAGTGCTTATAGAAGCAATGGCAAACGCCACCTTAATGTCCATTTGCTGATAGTCTTGTTACACAATTTCTTCATTGGGATCCATCAATGGTGGAAACTGGATCCCAATCCTTTACGATAACAAGATTTTAATCCGAGTGGATCCGGGTCTTATTCGGATTCCGGACCCACCTCCAATTCCTGATCAGTGAAAAACAACAGCAGCTGATACTGCTTCATAGATACCATAACAGAGAGCGAGAGAGAGAGAGAGAGAGAGAGATGCAGTCCTCACTAACTTTCTCTAATGGCAAAAGAGGCTTTACAGTGCTCAATCCAAGCGTCAACACAACCAATCAAGCAAGAATCAGAACCCCGTCTATTCTGATCTTCCCATCTCATCCTTCTTCTCCTTCATCTCTACTCACATCAAAATATCCCTTCCAAGCTCAGTTATTCCCCAATGATTCCATCTGGTCTTCAACAACATCTCGATCTATCTTAAATCCAAGAAACCCAACAACCCCATTACCCCCTCCTCTTCACTGCGCCTTTTCAACAAACACCAGTAGCAGTAGTGATGGTGGTGGCAATTCCCGTAGCTTTCGAGGTTGGATTGAGATGGTTGGTGAGGCCTTATCGACGGCATTTCCTTTGTGGGTGGCGTTGGGATGCCTACTAGGTCTGATTAATCCAAGTTCCTTCAATTGGGTTCAACCCAAATGGACGATTCTCGGCATTACACTCACCATGCTTGGTATGGGTATGACGCTTACCCTCGACGATCTTCGAGGCGCGTTGGCTATGCCTAAGGAACTGCTTGCTGGCTTTGTCCTCCAGTACACGGTCAATGTTCTTTTTTTCTCTCATTTGCTTTTACGTGCTTAACTAGATTCTTGTGGCTTTTTTTTTTTGAACTGATGGGTATCTGCTTTGAATGATGGTTATGGTGTCTATGATAGTTATAGATTTGTTTTTTCAAACTGCACAAATGAATAGAAGATTGATCAGAATTCTGCAAAGTCTGAAATGGGATGGATACAGATTTTCCTTTGAATCCTTCATTTGATTTAAAAATACTTTTGAGTTTGTTGATCGTTGTTGATTTATCTTTATCTTTTTTTTTTTAAGTGGTGACTAAAAGGATTTAGTGACTCATGAAGCTCCTGGCAAGGATCGAACTTGTGAAATTTTCACTTGTGAAGCAAATGTTGTTGTTGAACTAAGTACTAATTTTGCAAGATTTCACTCAATCAATAGCATAATCAACTGATGCTGGAGTAGATTATGCTTAGGGCTAGTTTTCTGCCTTTGGGTTTGTGCTGTAGCATGTCTAGCTTGACTGATGGTCCTGGTTCTTTACATTGGCGTTAACTAGCTCCTTTCCACCCACCCCTGCTAACATCATAGTGTTTAAACTCGGTATCGGATTGGGGACGTCCCGGTCTGATACCAAGTTGGATCGCCAATCCAAACATGGCCCAATTTTTATTTTTTGTTTAAATCATAAATGTTTTTAGGGTTTTCGGACGATCCATATTGGATCATCTGATCTGACTCATCCAAAACTGAGTCAGATCATCTGGATCGGACAATCTGACTCGGTTTCAAACCGAGTCAGAGAACTTTAGCAATTTTCAGGATCGGCTTGGGATCGTGACTTGTACAGAGCCGATCCCGAGTTGTATCGGCCTATCCAACTCGGGATCGGCTGATACTTAACATGATGGCTAACATAGGCCTGTCAGGAATTAAGAATTCTAATTTTTCTCCACCAGAGAAGTGGTTGGCAGTGGGAATTCTCTGACTCCTTTAGCAGCAGCTGATTTTACAAATTTTGGTGAAGAATATTAAAAGTTCAACTAATCATTGAGTTAAGTTAAGCTCTTCAAAATGAGTCTTTTGGAACTGAAAATTTAAACAACGTGTGTAAATGCTTTGATCATGAAATTCTCTTAGAAAACTTTTTAATGGAAAAACGGAGTCCATGTTCTATTTCAGATGTTTATTTATGATGTGGAAATAAAGAAAAAATAATAATAAGAATCTATGAGTGTCATACCAGAATTCTGATGAGGATTGGAGCTGTCACATGTCAAATGTGGGTACGCCAAGTCGTCAACCATTTAAAGCGTGCGTGTAACATAGTTTCTGACAATGCTTCTGAGATAGATTTGAGTGCCTTACAGATATAGGTTATTGTTTTGCATAATCCTTTGTGGGGCGGTCTCTTGAGGGGCCTATCATCTGGAAGCTCAAATCTTGAAATTGCTATCACTGCTTCCTCTTAAATTCGCTCTCTTCCTTCCATCATGCTACTGTTACTGTCGTATGCTATACATTTCTCCTCCTGTTCAGTGTTCCCTCTTGTTACAAGAGTTGACCTCTCCCTTTATCTTAATCTATTGATAATTTTCCTTTTCCAATGGATCTATTCGATTTCAATTTATTAATTTCAATGATATGTAGGAGACTCGTAGATGGTCAGTGTGTTGTGGTTATGTTGACATTCCGCCGTCCCTATCTGTCAAAAATATATATTTGGTCAGGATATGTGTATTTAAATCCTTTCTAACCAACTCTGTCCAAGTCCTTTTTAGTCT
>JAUPMG010000019.1:8349998-8360591 GCA_031762675.1 Pachysandra terminalis
AAAAAAAAATAAATTTATGGATCGTCCGATCCGGACCAGGATCGGACGATCCACTTTTTTTGGGTTTATTTAGGATCGGAACTAACTCGGGGATCGTCCCCTTCCGATCCCGAGTTGGATCGTCCGATCCAACTTGGGATCGGACAATCCCTTACACCATGGGTGAAAGTGGTCTATTTTCGGGTCCCCTACATGAAGGGATTGATGAGTAGTAGACGAGTGCTCTCATAACTTTGTAGCCAGCCTCTTTTGGCTTGTTTTAATTTTTTTACCTTCTATGTTTTTGACGTTGATCTGGATCATACTTTGTGATCCATCGTGCATTACTCATCAAGGTTTTAAATTTCGCTGGCATGCTGGCGAAATTTTGCTATTTTCTATTTTGCAACATGGCGATATTTCCCCATTTCAGGGAAATATGGTGAAATTTTGGCAAAATCACAGGCGAAATCGAAATTTAAAACCTTGTTCCTCATTATGCTGATTAATAATATATTGTTAATCATAAAAAAAAATCCATCTCTCTCCTGCCACTGGACAATGAATAAAGAGATGGTCTACTAACTCACAATCAACACATATTAGGGGAGTGCATATAAGTTTTCCTCTTTTGCAACATATTAGTTGTATTTATCTTATGCAAAGTGGCGGTCCTGACAAATGCTTTTGACTTTAGGAGGGACGCGAGGAGACGAACCAAATCCGACTGGGGGAAAGAAACTGCAGGGATGTGTCTATCCGACCGGATCAAGGAGAAAAAGGATCAGGTGGAGAAGACTCCTCCAACATCCGGAAATCAAACGACTGAATCTGGAGTGTTAGGGGCAAGAAACACATCCGTGAGCCTTCTCAATGTCCAACTTACCACCCATTGGTAAGGCAACAATATTTGCTACGAATCACTTTGGACCATAATGAATTGCTAGTCGTACTGAATGTCCACAACTATTTACCAAGTAGATCCTGATTGCGATTCTTAATATTTCCCAAGTTAAGATTCGCATCCTCTTTGTATCTCAACATTGTGGCCCGTTTGACCGGATGATCCTTTTTGAAGCCCCCTCCCTCCCAAAGGAACTCTCTCTGATGTCTCTTAATTTGTGCTGCTATACTGCTGGGAATTCTAAAGATGGAAAGATAGTATACCGGGAGATTAGCCAAAGCCGCCTGAATCAAGGTGATTTGACCTCCGAAAGATAATTACTGTCTCTTTCAATTGGCTAATCTTCTCTCCACCTCAATAATAGGCATCCATAAGCTTATGTTACGTGGACTATCCCCTAATGGCAATCCCAGATATCTAATAGGGAACTGAAACGGCACCCCATGACCTCAGCAAAGGTGAACAATCTCCAAAGATCCATATTAATGCCCACTAAACTACTCTTATCCAAGTTCACCTTCAGCCCAGATACCATCTCAAAACATCTGATGATATACTTGAACCAATACACCTGTTCCTCTGCTTCCATAAAAAGAATGGTGTCATCTGCAAGTTGGAGACGAGACTGCTATCTGTTCTCTTCCCACTTTGAAACCTAATATTAATCCTAACTCTATCCGTGAAAAAAAAAAAAAAAAACAGCAGAGGACATCACTAACAAGGGTGAACAAAAAGGGTGATGGGGGATTTCCCTAATGTAATTCTCTAGAAGAGGAAAACAGACCCTGGACACTCCCATTTAAAAATGAAGGAAAAAGGTCACATTGTGAACACAACCACTGATCCATCTTCTCCACTTCTGACCAAAACCTTTCCATGCAAGAACCTCATCAAGGAATTGTCAATCAACCCGATCGTAAGCCTTCTCAAAGTCCAACTTACAGACCAGACCCTCCAGACTTGATCTTTTCCTCTTCTCCACTATCTCATTTGCAATCAAAGCGCTATCTTGTCGACCATCAATAAAGGCACTCTAATTTGTTGACAACACATCCACAATGACCCTCTAAGCCTTGTAGTGAGAACCTTTGCAATGATTTTGTACATGCTATTAATGAGACTAATCGGCCTAAAATCCTTTATTTCCCTTGCCCCTACCTTTTCAGGAATGAGGACCAAAAAGGTTGAGATAGTAATTTTATTAATCACCCCGTCCTCATAAAAAATCATTGAATACCTCAATTATATTAGACTTCACCAAGTCCCAGAACTCCTGAAAGAGGGCCATTGTGAAACCATATGGTCCTGGAGCTTTATCCCTATCAATCTCCTATACTGCTTTCTTGATTTCATCTTCCTTAAAAGGCCTCTCCAACCAATTATTCTGATATTCAGATATATACCTACTTCTTATCTGAGGGATATCACGGGTCTTCAACTCTTCAAGGACCTCCAACCAAACAAAGGCTTTAACTATAGGAGGAGAACCCACTTTCAAACCACGGAAGAGGAAAATTGGTCATCAAATGCCAACTGTTGAGAGCAAGGAATTTGAAAAAAGACCTAGAAGGGAAAATACCTCTAGTGTCGAGAGACCAAAAGTTGTGCTCAACAAAAGAAGAATCCAAAATAAAATAAAATACAATAAAATCCCTAAGTTCAAATGTAAGTGAAGTGAGTTGGTTAATAACCATAGGAAGGAGGTCACAGGCAGGAGGAAGGTCCCAAATCAGACGCGAATCTAACCTACCAAGAATATTTGCCACCGAAGCATTTTTTGTTGGCTACAAATCTAAAAGCTATCGGGTATTTCAGACAAAACAGAGTGTCACCCCACCAAAGATCTTTCTGAAAAAGAAGAGTTCCATTGCCTTTGCTGATTCTGGTATGTGGACAGAAAAGATGATGGAGCTCAATAATGTGTTTCTACAGGTTGCCAAAGAAGGCTTTTGCGCGCCTATTGAGGTCCCAGATTCCCAATCATTCATTTGCTTGTCTATTGAGGTCCCAAACTCCCAATTGCTATGATCTATGCCAAACTTGCTTTTGATGATTGAATGCTATAAGCCTGCTTTGTCATCTAGAAATCACCAGAGTGATTTGACCAAAAGAGGAAGTTCCTATTCACCAAGTTACCCATTTGATCCCACCCGAATCTTTTATCGAATTTTTTTTATTAGTTCTCTTTATCTATTGATGTTTTACTCTTTTTTCTTTCATCCAAGAGATTTTATTTACTTTATTATATTAGTTTTCTTATTGATTTTGTGATTGATAGCATTATTCACCAAGTTACCCATGTTGATCCCACCCCAATCTTTTATTGAACTTTTTTATTAGTTCTCTTTCTCTATTGATGTTGTGCTCTTATTTTCTTTCATCCAAGAGATTTTATTTACTTTATTTTATTAGTTTTCTTATTGATTTTGTGATTGAAAGCATTCTAGATCACCCGGTTTAAGAACTTTGGATAATCTTATATGTGTGTGTGTGTGTGTGTGTGTGTTTGATTAGGGAGATGTAAAGTTCGTGGATTTTAAATGCATGTTTTGCTTCTTCTCCTTTTTTTTTTTTTTTTTTTAAATTATTTAATTCTATTATCATAATTAAAAAAATAAAATAAATGCTATATTATATTTCCATATAAATATGAATATTCATAATATATAAATTTCTTGTATTTGGTGAATGTATATTATTTAGAATTACAAGATTGATTTTTCAGATTTTAATACTTCAACATTTCCTTAGATTTATTAGTTGCTAACTGAAAGTTAAACTTTTATGCACATTTTTTAATTTTGTTTTTTTTAAACCTGTAATATTTTTTTTGATGTTTTCTTTTTATAGATCTTTTTCTGACTTATCTTCTTGAGCAAGGATCATATTAAACTTGATTTTTTCGTGCTTCTGTTTGTGTTGTGTTGTGTGTGTGTGGCCATATCATGTTTTGCTAACAATGGGTGAGACACCAGAATAATAATCCTGTCAGGTAAGCACAGCATAAGGTTGTTAGTGTATGAGCTCAACCAAAGAAACAGCACCTCAATGCCTGTGCTACAACATATGTGCACGAGAGAATAAAATAAAATATAGTGAGGAATAGGCGGTGTTTGTTGGTGTTAACTGTATTTGGCTGGCTTGCTGCCTACCATTTCAACCTATCCTGTTCTCTCGATAATATCAAAATCAGTCGGAAATTTTAGATCTCAGGACATTGGATTTGAAAGCCTCAGGCTGTCATAGTGAAAACATGGATTTGTGTCTTTGGCACAGCAACTTTGTTCAAAAATGCCAAAGGTTGGGTCTGTTGCCAAGTACCCCCCTCCCTGGTTTAGATAGGCTGGGTTTTAAATGGGAATTGCATGAAATCTGGTGATGACAAGAAAACATTGTGGGATTGATACATGATTAGAAATTGAGCTGAAATTTTTTGTAACGTTTAGGAATTTTCTGTATTTGAAATGATAGCTGTTGTGAAATTCTTATCATTTACTTTGCAGGGTGGTGGAACTATATAATTCAATTCAAAGGATCGTCTTCTCTCCTATGCCAATAGACAATTTTGGTAAATATGGAAAATTTTGAGTAATTTAGTATACCTTTTCTGATTCAGGAATATATTATTCTCCCATAAGTATAGAAAAGTTTAAAATACCCAAAAAGTAACCAAAGTTTCAAAATTTGTTCCTGCCTGAGGGGCTAGATTGGCATTATCCAAATTCGTACACTGATATTGCTTGGCAAGCGTATATGCTATATATAATTATAATTATCAATTCTAATATTAATTTATTTGAATTAAGCTAAGGTGTTCTGCACGTGGAGCCTTTTACGAGCTGAGCTTTTTGCAAACTGAACTTGAGCCTCAATATTATAACGAGCCTAAACTGAGGCTGATTCCAAAATTCTTTAATGAGCTTGCGCAAAAGGTAGCCTTGCTCAATGTTTACGATCCCGAATTGAACTGGACAAAGCTCGACTCAACTGGACTCATTTACAACCCTACCAATTTATTAACGTATGTCAGAAGATTTTGAAGTTCATTGAAATTTTTCATTTTGGTCTAGGCAATCAAAATCTTAAAATTTTGCTCGAAAATATTTCAGACAATTTTGATAAAAAAGAAGTTTGAAATTTGTTAGAAATAATCAATTTTGAATAAAATAATAATTAAAAGAAATCAAATATTTTATTGAAATCATCAAAATTTCATATTGAACTTTCTTTAATTTTGATGAAATTTTGTTATTTGTTTTATATAAATAAGAGAGAACAAAAATTTTTTTTTATTGAAGTTTCATTTTGATCCTCTAAGCCAAAATCATTGAGCAATAGTTAGGGAAGCACATTAAAACTTTTTTCCTAAGAAAAAGTTTCTGGCTCTGCCCCTACGTGCATGGTCACTTGACCACTCCTCATAGGGGAGACACAGAATCAACACCCCCTACTCTCCACCCCACCCCCCATTTGAGGGTATATCCTACCAACATCCCAAAGACGGGAGGACAGTTTATTTCTTACAGATTTTGACTAACCAAACCCAGCCCAAGGCAGATCGGCATGTGAGCAGCCCAACCCATTGTACACCCCAAGGGGTAGAGATGTTAGCCCAATGAAAAATAATTTACATCCTCATTGATCAGAGCAATTCTTGATCGTATCAAGAATTGAATTAGCACCAACTTCTAGTAATAACTTTTTAATACCATCTTCCATCCCTAATTGCCCGAAGTTCCACCCGATCTACAAGTTGCATTTTAGCTTGTTTAATCTTGCAGCTTCTATGTAGGCAAAAAAAACTAATCAAGATGGAAGAAACCCATCTTGATGAGACAATAGAAATGGAAGGTCTAGGGCTAAATAACACTTACAGTGTGTTTTAAATAGTTTTTCACAATTGGATGACAATCCTAATGACATTGGATGCTCCAACACTTTGAATGGATTTAATATTAATTATAAATTAATTAATGCTTTACTTAATAAACATTTTAGGCAGCGTTTAGCCAAGCTTGTGCTTTAGTATAAGCACTCGTTAGATAAGTGACTCAATGGGAGCACTTATCCACAACAACAATAAGCTGCTTACTTGAAGAAAATAGTGTGGTAAATATATTTATTCAAGTGTCTGTAAAGGGAAAGAATAGAAGAAAACTTATATGGTTGAGACATAAGCCTGATATGGTTGATACACCTTATGGGTACCCTTTGTCAGTTCATTGATGAGAGTCATTGAAAACATGGAGGCGATAGGAGGTCATTGGGTCTCCCGCTTGATAACGTTATGACAAGTGGATTATTAAAACCGGCAACCTTAAGAGTTTTAGCAAACTCAAAAACTAGAACCGTTAGAAATAAAGTTAAAGAAAAAAAAATTAAAATATAAAATATAAAAATTATATAAATCTTAAATTCTAAACATTAAAACTTATAATCTTAAAATCCTAAACTAAAACCTAAGAGGAAATATGAACCTTAAATATTAAATTCTAAAAAAACGATAATAATAAAAACCTTAAAAGAAAGAGATGAACCTTAAAATCTAAAAATCCCTTAAAAGTTAAAAAAATCCCCCCCTCCCAAAATAAATAAACTCTAAGAGGAGAAGATGAACCCTAAACCTTAAAAAAAAATAAAATAAAACCCTAAAAAAAATGCTAAAGCCTAGCAAGAAAGGCTGAACCCTAAAATCTTGAATATATATAAACTTGCGATTAGCATGCTTCAAATTTTAATTATTCTTTTATTTTATATTATTATATAAAAAGTTTATCTAATTTTTAATTTAAATGAAGTTTTTTATCTTTAAAAAGGACTTTTATCAGAGAAGAAACCGTTTGAACAACTCCTCAGTTAAGCTATCGCCATTAGGGTAGCCTTCCTCTAGTGTTCATGGGTTAACACTTACTCATTAGGTATTACCAAACACACTTTTAATTTTAAAAAGTACGTTAATAAACTATAAACTCAAATAAACACTTATATAAGTCGGGGCAAACGCAGCCTTAATGTCCATTGGCTGATAGCCTTTTCAAAATCCGTCAACTCTTTTCCACGATCTGTTCATTCATTGGGATCCATCAATGGTGGAAACTGGATCCCAATCCTTTACAATAACACGCTTTTAATCCGAGTGGATCCGGGTCTGATTCGGATTCCATGGACCCATCGCTAATCACTGATCAGTGAAAAACAACAGCAGCAGATTCTGCTTCATAGATACCATAATAGAGAGAGAGAGAGAGAGAGAGAGATGCAGTCCTGACTCTCTCTAATGGCGAGAGAGAGAGAGAGAGAGAGATGCAGTCCTCACTGACTCTCTCTAATGGCAAAAGAGGTTTTACAGTGCTCAATCCAAGCCTCAACACAACCAATCAATCAAGAATCAGAACCCCATCTACCCTGATCTTCCCATCCCATCCTTCTTCTCCTTCATCTCTACTCACATCAAAACATCCCTTCCAAGCTCAGTTATCCCCCAATGATTCCATCTGGTCTTCAACAACATCTGGATCTATCTCAAATCCAAGAAACCCAAAAACCCCATTACTCCCTCCTCTTCACTGCGCCTTTTCAACAAACACCAGCAGCAGCAGCAGAAGTGGTGGTGGCAATGCCCGTAGCTTTCGAAGTTGGATTGAGATGGTTCGTGAGGTCTTATAGACGGCATTTCCATTGTGGGTGGCGTTGGGTTGCCTACTAGGTCTGATTAATCCAAGTTCCTTCAATTGGGTTCAACCCAAATGGACGATTCTCGGCATTACAGTCACCATGCTTGGTATGGGTATGACGCTTACTCTCGACGATCTTCGAGGCGCGTTGGCTATGCCTAAGGAACTGCTTGCTGGCTTTGTCCTCCAGTACACGGTCAATGTTCCTTTTTTTCTCATTTGCTTTTACATGCTTAACTAGATTCTTGTGTGTGTGTGTTTATTGAACTGATGGGTATCTGCTTTCAATGATGGTTGTGGTGTCTATGATAGTTATAGATTTGTCTTTGGAAACGGCTCAATTGAATAGAAGATTGATCAGCATTCTGCAAAGTCTGAATAGGGATGGATGCAGATTTTCCTTTAAACCCTTCATTTGTTTTGATTTATTTTATTTTTTTCTAAGTGGTGACTAAAACGATTTAATGACTAATGAATCTCCTGGCAAGGATCAAACTTGTGAAACTTTCACTTGTGAAGCAAATGTTGTTGTTGAACTGAGTACTAATTTTGTGAGATTTCACTCGATCAATAGCATAATTAACTGATGCAGGAGTAGGTTATGCTTAGGGTTAGTTTTCTGCCTTTGGGTTTCTGATGTAGCATGTCTAGCTTGACTGCTGGTCCTGGTTCTTTACATTGGCATTAACTAGCTCCTTTCCAGCTGTCCCCACTAACATCATAGTGTGTAAACTCGGTATCGGATCGAGGATTGTCCCGGTCCGATACCAAGTTGGATCGCCGATCCAATTCGGGATCGGCCGATCCAAACATGGCCCAATTTTTATTTTAAAAAATCATAAATTTTTGAGGGGTTTCGGACGTTCCATATTGGATTATCTGATCTGACTCATCCATAACTGAGTCAGAGAACTTTAGCAATTTTCAGGATCGGCTTGGGATTGTGACTCGGGATCGGCTGATACTTAACACTATGGCTAACATAGGCCTGTCAGGAATTAAGAATTCTAACTTTTCTCCACCAGAGAAGTGGCTGGCAGTTTGAATTCTCTGACTCCTTTAGCAGCAGATGATTTTACAAATTTTGGTGAAGGATATCAAAAGTTCAACTAGTCAACAAGTTAATCTCTTCAAGACGAGTCTTTTGGACCTGAAAATTTAAACAACATATGTGTAAATGCTTTGATCATGGAATTCTCTTAGAAAACCTTTTAATGGGAAAACAGAGTCCATGTTCTATTTCAGATGTTTATTTATATTGTGGAAATAAAGAAATAATACTAATAAGAATATATGAGTGTCATACCAGAATTCTGATGAGTATTGGGGCTGGCACATGTCAAATGTTGGTATGCCAAGTCACTAACCATTTACAAGGTGAGTGCAACATAGTTTCTAACAATGTTTCTCAGATAGATTTGAGTGCCTTGCAGATATAGCTTATTGCTTTGCATAATCCTTTGTGGGGCGGTCTCCTGAGGGGCCTATCATCCTGAAGCTCAAATTTTGAAATTGGTCACTTCTTCCTATTGCATTCGCTCTCTTCCACCATGCTACTGCTACGGTCATATGCTATAGATTTCTCCTCCTTTTTAGTGTTCCCTCTTGTTATAGGAGTTGACCTCTCCTCTTTTCTTAACGTACTGATAATTTTCCTCTTCCAATGGATCAATTCAATTTCAATTTATTAATTTATTCAATGATATGTAGGAGACTCGTAAATGGTCAGTGTTGTTGTGGTTATGTTGACATTCTGCTGCCCCTATCTGTCAAAATTATATATTTGGTCAGGATCAAGTTTCACGATGTCAGTGTTGCCTAGCGTGTCGCTAGGTGACTCCGGCGAAATTTCGGCGACATGGGGGAAAAAGAGGAAACTGTGGGGAAACCGAGGGGAAATGTGGGGAAACTATGTTTTTTTGATGGTTTTTTTCTCCAAACTTTAAATGTCTAATTAAGGTCTAAATGCATCCAAATACATAAAAAAAAATGCAAAAACAAAAAACTGCGTACATATTAAAAGTCATTACTTGAGGGGGGTTAGCTTACATGCTATCAGGTCTGTAAGCTGTAAAAAAGATATATATATAATTAATTCAAACTAAAAGATAGATGAAAGTAGGAATCAAAGATTTTCTTATATTACTTACATAGGGGAAAAAAGGGGAAACCGAGAGGAAATGTGGGGTTTTTTATGGGTTTCCCCCCCTCCCAAGTTTTAAACAACCCTTATTAGTATACATCATAATATTATTAACATACAATATTTATTTTATTTTTTTAATTTTTTCAAATTTTTTGAAAATTTTTCCCCCCATGTCGCTCAACATAGGGGAAAAACGAAATCGAGGGCCTAGATTTCGTGTCGCTGAGGGGGGAAATAGCGAAATGTCGCCGACATTTCACCAAATGTCGCCAACATTGCGAACACTGGTCAGGATATGTGTATTTAAATCCTTTTTAATCAACTCAGTCCAGATCCTTTTTAATCTTTTTCTTGCTGTCTTAGACCCTTTAGTATGTATCCTCTTGCATGTGTATTTAAATCCTTTATGATCGACTTCATCCAGGTTTTTTTCTGTCTTCTTCTTGCCTTTTAGAACCGTTAGTAAGCACCTCCTTTCACCTTCTCATAGCCACCTCTGGTCTTCGCTTTACATGCTCAAACCATGGTAAGTGGTAACCTACTTTCCTTTATTTATCTTATTTCCTATTGAGGCAAACATCTAGACATACTTGGATTTGTTCATTACTTTATTTGATTTGTTCATTACTTTATTTTAGCCTTATCTTTCCTAGTCTTCCACACATTCATCTCAGCAACACTCATATAGACATGTGTCTCTTTATTTGTTTTGGAAATTATACAATAAAAGTTTTAATAGGCAGCTGGATTGTGTGATCCACTCTATAACTTCTCATCTTATTGCACTTATGAGGTGCGTAGAGCTACATGTGACTTATACTGTAACTTGGAATTTGTGCTTGGATTTCTTTATGAGACACTTATAGGATGATCATGGGCAGAGACCCTCT
>JAUPMG010000019.1:8360601-8374765 GCA_031762675.1 Pachysandra terminalis
CCTCTCCCCCCCCCCCCCAACACACACACACACACCCTCCTCTCAATTTTTTAAAAATTTAAAATTAGCCGTTGCTTTTTTAACATGTTACAAATTGCCCCCTGTCAAATTTTGTTTTTGCCCTTCCTAGAGTTTTTTGTTGCCCCCTCTCAATAATTTTTTCACACTTTTGTATCCTCACTCACTAGGGGTGTCAATTGGTTCAATCTAAACTGAAAACCGAACAAACCAAACCAAAAAAGTTGGTTTGGTTTGGTTATGGTTTAGAAAACAAAAAACCGAATTGATTTAGTTCTATTTACGGTTAAGGCTTCGACTAAACCGAACCGAACATATATGTGTATGTATAATATAGAAACTAACATTTGTTTTTGTCTTCTTTTATCCAAAAATAGCATTAATTTTGTCAAACCAAAAACCGAATTTCTGTCAAATCTCGCCCCCCCCCTACAATAGAATCCTGGCTCCACCCTTGAGGATGATCATGGCCACATAGAAATTACATGCATGATTGTGATCATCATCATTTTCTTTGTTATTAACAGTCTCCCTATGTCTAGAATTTGGTAACCCCAATTTGTATTGAAATGTGACTCGTGTCTTTGTCTATGAGTTGTAGTATTTGTTGTTACTCTTAATATTTTTCATTTTGTTTCTGGAGTTAAACAACAAGTATCTTCATGAATCCTGTTACAAAAGTGACTAGAGCTTGGTTTAGGTCCGAAATATCTTGCCAGTGTTTTCAGGACTGGATAGTGTGGTCAGACCATTCTGATCATGAACCATTCAGGAGAATGGTATCTTGTTGGGCTATGGAAACAAAGGAGTTTGTGGCAGGTCTCTACCTCTGACGTTGTGTGGGATTGTGTGCCAATAGTGCTCTTCAGGCTACTCACAGATGGTCGTGTCATAGATGCCCCTCCCTAGCTAAAGTATGAAAGCTGAACCTTGATGGCTGCTCCCTAAGTTTATTTGGGTCCTAGAATATTGGCGATCTCCTCTGTGAGAGTTTTTATGCTTTCTCTGTCCTAGTTGGTGTTGGCAATCAACTCAGTAAAAGCCATCTTCTTGCTTCATGGTTGGTGGTTTTCTAAAGCACTCAAAGTCAAGATTACAAGGGTACTGATGGAAGGGAACTTGAAGCACTATTATGAGTTAAGCCCATGGGTTTGTGAGTTCCATGATAGGTTGCTGACATGGTTAGATAGAGATTTTGTTGTTTAGTACTTTCAATGAACATCTCATTATCAAAAGCTTGGATAACGGGCTAGCAGATGAGCTAGCCGAGAATTGGTCAGTAATGAGGCTTTAGTGAGTATGGATAGCCTAGTATAATTTTTTTTGGGTATGGTGATCCCTGTCCCTTCCTAGGTAGAGGTTGAATGTTGTATATATCTGCATTTTATTCCCTTTAAAATTATAAAATTACCAATAATAAGAAGGGCTTGATTTCACCCTTCTCCTTTATGTTAGTGCCTCAACTGGCAGGCTCTCCAGCTCAGAAACTGGAGGTCTCGGGTTCGAGTCTCTGGGCTTATCTGATATATGGTCCTGTGGGTGGGGTCATGCATCCGAGGTTTACCCTGTCCCCACTAAGTGGGTTCGGGGGTTCCATGTCACCAAACATATATATATATATATATATATATATATATATACGACATGTCACACACAAACATGTATGCATATTTTATAAAAGGGTACGAATCAACAGAAATTTAATGTTTTAGGCATCCTGAGTTGTCTTCCCAAATTCATCAGCATCCGTAATGTTTAAAGCCCAATTGCTTCCCACTTCATGGGGTTAAAGTCAGGCTATGTAGGCTGACTCGGCTGCCTCGAGTGGAATTGCTGGCTCAACTAGGTGAAATGTTTGTCTTTAATTTCATGGCTTACGTACGTTTCTAAAGTAAATGGGGTGGATGATTGATTATAGGTGATGCCATTATCGGGATTCCTAGTGAGCAAACTATTAAGACTACCATCTTATTATGCAGCTGGGTTGATATTAGTTGCCTGCTACCCTGGAGGTATGCCTGTGTATTTGCTTATAAATTCTTTTCTGCATCTTTCCCTCGTCTTTAATCTTTTTTCATCCTATGGTGCAGGTACAGCAAATAATATTGTCACCTATATAGCGCGGTATGCTAATTCTAAAAATTCTTGGTTCATTTTCGTTTTTCATGATCTCCAACGACACAGGCAGAAGTTCTGATGCCCTTACTATGTTCCAGAGGAAATGTAGCTCTCTCGGTGTTGATGACAGCAGCAAGTACCTTATCAGCTGTGGTATGTCATGAACTTATCATGAATTCTGGCTTTTTAGCTGCTCGGTTCTTTATGGTATGGAACGGCCACCTCCTTTTCTCTAAGTTGTAACCTATTTTAGGTAATGACCCCTACTCTCACGGCCAAACTTGCCGGGCAATTTGTTGCTGTAGGTGCAGCTGGATTGCTCATGTCTACGCTGCAGGTAAGTTGGATGGCTTTATTTTATTTTATTTTATTTTTTGGTGACGTGGAACCCCCGACCCCACTTAATGGGGATAGGATAAACCCCGGATACATGACCCGAACCTGGGACCTCCAGTTCCTGAGTTGGAGAGCCTGCCAGTTGAGCTAACCCATGTGGATTTAAGGTGGTGGTGGTGGTGGACGGCTTTTGTTTTGATCTCCTATTCCTTTTCCATTGGAAGCTTTTTGTTTTCAGCTCCTATGCTTTTCGGGGTTTCCTTCTCTAAATGTTCCAACGCCTGTAGGTTGTGCTTCTCCCTGTATTGGTTGGTGCACTTCTGAACCAGTATTTCCACCTTCTGGTCGCAGTGGCTTCTCCCTTTATGCCACCTATTGCTGTTATAACTGTAGCTGTTCTGTATGGTAATGCGATTGCACAGAGTGCTTCTTCTATTCTTATGTCTGGTAAACAAGTAGTTCTTGCTGTGTGCCTTCTCCATGCATCTGCCTTCTTCTTTGGTTATCTACTGTCAAGGATACTTGGGCTTGATGTATCATCCTCTCGCACCATCTCTATTGAGGTTGGCATGCAGGTACATGGTTATACACCTCTTATTTTTCACTTTCTTCGGTAAGCCATGATTTCTCGATTGCTCATCCTTGTTGTTTCAGAATTCGGTGCTTGGAGTGGTTCTTGCTGGTCAGCACTTCGGAAATCCCCTGACTGCAGTACCGTGTGCAGTTTCCAGTGTTTGCCATTCAATATTTGGTAGTGTCTTGGCTGGAATTTGGAGATCCACTACACCTGCCAACAAGCAAGATTAAAGCCATTACTGAAAATTAATCTTCTTGGTAAGATGGAATGGAAACTCGGTGTTACGGTTTTTTCCTCAAAGATGTTATCCGCCAGCTCACGATGGATGCAACAAAACAGTGATGATCTTCAGAATTAGCATCCAAGTGCTCCTGGTTCTTATTTCTCTGACATGAATTATACCCTCTACCTGTGTCTGTATTTTATAATCTTTCCTTTTTTTTCTATAAGCTACGTAACAGTATGTTGCAAGTTTTGCATTGTTGGATTAAACAGGGCAGTGTTTTAGGGGCAATCTTCTGCTCCTTGAGCTGTTTCTCCAAGGAAACTGTAGTAGTAGACTCCCAGTAGATTAGTTTAGTTGCAATAGCTTAGTCTTTTGACAAGCAATATAATCAATCTTTGGCACTGATTCACTGAATACCTGCTTTGTTAAGTATTGGAATTAAGCTAGGGATGATATGGCCAGACTGTGTACCTCTGGGTAGGTTACGTGGATAATGTTTCAACTCACATCGAGTCTAATTAACAACTTAACCAGGATGTTTTAGCAAAGAATGAGGTTGTTGCATGCATCTGTGACAATGTTTTCTTTGTGAATCGCTTACAAAAGGCCTCATTGTTATTCAAGAAATGATCAAAGAAAAAGACAATGAATTCGTCATGCAGGGTTTGATGAAGAGATGGATCTTTTGATACTTCTGGTATTTAGTTTCTCTCATAAACCCAATATATGAACCAGATTAGAGCTTTCCGTCTCTTCTCCGTTTCTGCTCTTTTTCTCTCAGAAACCCAATATAAGAATGACTGGATCATCAAGGCTTGTGGTGCTTCTAGACCACAATGAAGGAAATGATAATACTACAACTGAGAAAAAGGCGATTCCAAATATTAAACTAAGGATTTTGATACGATCAATATGGAGCTCGAGAAAGCTTGTCCAGGAATAGTTTCTTGCTCTATTCTTTTCTCCACAAGACATCATTCTGCTGTTTGGAACCATTGTATCCGCTCTGTGGACAGGATAGATATTACTCAAACTTTTCTATGACAACAGCCTTGGGTCATAGAAAGGTTCAAGTTTTTTTTTTTTGGTGACGTGGAACCTTTGAACCCACTAAGTGGGGACAGGATAAACCCCGGATACATAACCCACCCACAAGGACCATTTCAAGTAAGCCCACGGACTCGAACCTGGGATCTCCAGTTCCTGAGCTGGACCGTCTCTTCAGCGGTGGAGGGCCATCTTGTGGTACGACATCTTTTGCCATTTCCCTTAATTTTAAGATTACAGCAGGTTCATGTGAGCCCTCCTGATCAGGTAGCCACAGGAGAGGTTCATGCATTTAAGAGATAAGAACCAGGTGAGCCCTCTTCATCAGGTAGCCACTGGTTATATGATCTTTCTTTCTTATATTTCATATTTGAATTGGAGGAAAAAAAACAAGCCAGATAGGTGAAGAGTCTGAAGACCACTGTAGATTCTGTTTTTCACTTGGTCTTGTCCATGTTATTTAGTTTTTAATCTCTTAAATTGTTGAATCACTTCAAATAACCAGTGGCTACCTGATCAGGAGGGCTCACCTGGTGTATATATATGATCTTTCTTTCTTATATTTCATATTTGAATTGGAGGAAAAAAACAAGCCAGGTGAAGAGTCTGAAGACCACTGTAGATTCTGTTTTTCATTTGGTCTTGTCCAGCTTATTTAGTTTTCAATCTTTTAAATTGTTGAATCACTTCAAATAACCAGTGGCTACCAGATCAGGAGGGCTCACCTGGTTCTTATATCTCTTAAATGCATGAACCTCTCCTGCGGCTACCTGATCAGGAGGGCTCACATGAACCTGCTGTAATCTTAAAATTGAGAGAGAGAGAGAGAGAGAGAGAGAGAGAGAGAGAGAGAGAGGATATATTAATCTCGATTTAAGATTTAACCATTTCTACATGATTGTTAAAGATCGACTTGCAGTTGGTAAGCTGTAATCATTTCTGTTTCATAGAAGGGTCTATATAAGCATTGATATCATACTTTATCAAATGAAAAAAGAAACAGACAATGGATGCATACACAATGGCATTTGAAAAGACGTCTATTTTCAGTATGATACTTGAGACACCAAATTTTTAAAATACAATATATTAATTAATTACTGGAAGTTACAATAGAATTTATATACAACTTTCCACATAACAAATGTTGTCTATACCACATTTTCAGTATAATCTATAATCGTTTTCAATATAGTATATAATTAAAGTTTTAAAGGTATCACAGCTGATTTCACTGTTTTTGCATGACTTTTACATAGTAGGGGGAAATGTCTCATATGGGGAAAAGCACCAGGAGCATCGGTGTAGCAGTACCAAAAAATGGCAGAAGCTCTCAACCTTGACTAGATTCGGATTAGCTCTGCCTTGCACTTCTCTAACTAAACTTTTCCTTTTCTGAAAAATCCATGCCTGTCACAATTAGGAGCTCGGGAATGTTATAGTCGGAAGATGGAAGCTCACTCTCAGTAGTTTATTTTTTTTTTTTACAAGGATAATGATGGGAGTCTGATGGAACATTGTAGGAAAGAACCAACATAGTTCAAAAAAAAAAAAAGATGAATAGAAAATAATCAGGATTCTTGGAGGACATGTGCATGGTAGTACACAAGTTTACCCCTTTCTAGTCTTGTCCTACAGATTTTTCTCCAATTTATCAAGGCGGGACAAACATATTTATTTCTCAAGATCACTATGTTCTCCTTCTAGTCAGACTGGCTCAGCTTTCTGTTCATTTCCACAGAATTGACTTCAGCAAACAAACAAGCTACTTGTCTGATGATGATAAAAAAGACTTCAAAGCTTCTATCTCCTTACCTCAATGCTGGTTTTATTTCACTTTCTTTTTGTTCCCCTATTCTTTCTAGATTAGTAAGATAGTCCTACCATAATTATGAGTCTCAAACTCCAAGATTACCTTCATATTAGACTTTAGAAAAAAAAAACAGAAAATTAAAACAAGTCTGAACCTATGAAAACACACTAGCCACTAGGTATTTCATCACTCATTTTTAGAAGAAAAATTACTAGGGACCAAAAGATAACCAAGAAATACAAGGTATAATCGTGGAAAGAATATAAAAAAGTACCTGCTAATTTTCGATTAGAAATGAAGAGCCCCTATTATTCACCAAGTGTATGCAGCTACACTGATAAGAACATATCTTCCAAATATTCCTCTAAATGCAGCTCTTGATTTTGTTCAAGTCCATCAATGTAAATATGGGAAGGTTTGAAAAATATTGCTTTAGTGTCGAGGAATATTCCTCTTGTCCTATTTGTTAACATTCTATAATATATTATCTTGCTTTACTTTTAAGATTTGAAAATATTTGTGAGGCATACCATACAGTGCCTATGAGCTTGTCATCTATCAAAAAAAGATGCCAATGGGAGCTTGCCAGTTCACTGACCAAGGTGAATGTAAATAGGCACTTACTATACATAGCAAGCATTCATTGATGACCTCCTAGGTTAATATCTATATACACACAATAATAATAATAAACTTTCTAAATAGCTTCAATTTTGGTATCTTGTAGTTACACTTCTACACCTCAACTATAAGATCTTTCCTTTGATTATTTCCACCTTCATTATATTTCATTTTCTAGACATTGCTGTACATCTTCTATCTTTGAATTAGAAGAAATTCAACTCAAAACTCCATAATTGTGAGATTTTGTTTCTAATAAATAAATTACCTTATCCCAAACCACAGCCAGTTAACACAATGACTATAATTTACTAAACAATATAACATGCAGAATTCACTTATTTTCTCTCTCCCAAGAATGGTAACTATTTTTTTTATCAGTAAAACAGAACTTATATTAATATGAACTAAATGTTATCTGTACAAAAGTATACTTTCCTTTACAGAAGATTACCCTTAGAAAGAAAACAAACTAATCCCAATAAAACCCCTGACTACTATTAAACTCCTCAAAATGAATTCCTATAAATTCCGAGTTGTTAGAGACCCAAAAAAATAATAGGGACAAAGTCTTGTCCACCAGATTCTGAACTGAAGACTCCTTGCCTTCAAAAATCCTGCAGTTCCTCTCGCACCAAATCGACCAAGTAATGACCGCTGGGCATAAATTCCATAATACTGAACTCTTCCTCCTGCTACTCTTCTTTCTCTTCCAACCCCAACTAAACCTCGCAATGGCGAAAAAGATGGTATGAGGTTTCCTCCTCTTTCTTGCACAAATAGCACCTAGATGCCATTGACCATCCTCTCTTCTTTAAATTATCAATCGTGAGCATTCTATTCTCAACCGCAGTTCACAAGAAAAAGGGGACCTTCGATAGCATGCCAGCACTCCAAATCAACCTCCACGAAACCATGTCCTGCAAAGAGTAATACATAGATCTCACCAAGAAAACATCATCATTGGACCATCTCCATATTCTAGAGTCACCTCCCTCCTTAATATTAACTTTATAAAGTTCCTCCAATAGCCCAACTACTTTCTCCTCCTCCTAATCACATACATTCCTCCTAAACTCCAGATACAATCCCCACCCCAAATCTTGTTTAATTAAATAAACGTTCACCCAAGCATTGATGTTAGATGCTAACGCCGCAGCCCCCGTAAAACTTTCGATTAAAGAGATGTCCCCACACCAAACATTTTTCCAGAATTTTGTTCTGTCCCCTATCCCCACCTTGCATTTCACACCTTTATTGAAGCTTTCCAAATTGCAGGAGATAGCTTTCCAAACCCCCTTCCCGTGGGGGAGTTTACACGGCCTGGAGACCCAACCCCCGCCCTCCAAACCATATTTTTCACTGATCACCATCCTTCACAGATTTCTGTCCTCCAAACCAAACCTCCACAACCATTTGGCTAGCAGAGCAATATTAAACCTAGTGAGACTTCTCAAACCCAAGCCCCCATCAGCCTTCCTAGAACACATTTGTGACCATTTAATGAGGTGATATTATCGCTGTCCTCGATACCTTTACAGAGAAAATCCCTTTGTAACTTCTCTAACCTTCTCACTAGAGATTTTGGAATCTTCAATAACGACATTAAATACGTTGGAAGATTGGATAAAGAACACTTGATTAGTATCAGCCTCCCCACGCCTTCGACAAATATCTAGTCTTCCGCGATGCCAACTTCCTCTCCACTCTCTCCACCACCTTGTTCCAAACACCTTTAGCTTTGAACGGTGCACCCAACGGTAAACCCAAATATGAAGAGGGGAGAGAACCTACTTTGCAACCCAGCCATGATACCAACAAATTAAGGATGACGGTCTCCCCAATCCCAATCAGTTCAGATTTCACCAAATTGATGTGTAGCCCCGAGACCGCTTCGAAACACACATCTCGAAGCCTTCAAATCAGTTTGCTTAGCCCTGCAGAAAATCAAAGTGTTGTCAGCGAATTGGAGGTGTGATATACTCGGAGCAGTGTCCTTCACCCAAACACCTTTGATAAGACCTAACTCTTTCGTGCATCTAATCAACTTCCCAAGACTCTCCGCCACCAGGATAAACAAGAAGATAGAAAGGGGAATGCCTTGCCAAAGCCCTCTAGGGGAATTGAAAAAACCCACAGCTGTTCCATTCACCAAAACTGAAAAAGTGGAGGAGGAAACTATTTAGTGACCCTCAATTTGGGTTTCCTTTCAAATATTTAATGTGCTGCTATTTTGATACTTTATTTTTTATGTTTGCAACAAAATTATGCCTAGCTCCATCTTAAGGCACAGTTGGGGCACTCCTTCGCTTTTTGATATATATGTCGCACTGCTCCAAAGGAATAGACAAAGCTGTTTTAGAATTACAATATTGATTATCATTATCACAATCAACAAGACATTTTAATTTCTTGCATGCTACTTTTATCCACTGCTGAAAATTAGTTTCTTCATTTCCTTCTGTGTAATTCTTTAACTTTTTTTTGAATCTTCTAATTTAATTTCGTGAATATTACTTGTCTGGTGAGTTAAAAAATATGTGTTCTCCATTGATGAATGATGATTTGGAAAAGAACAGCTTTGTTATTAGGCAACAAAAAATGATTTTGCATGGGTAACCATTACGTTTTCTTACATAAGTGATGGATCTTTCACACAGCACATGCCATCTGATAGTAGATTGAGACTGGGTGGCTTCAATCCTCTCCTATACCAGTGGCTCACAAGAGAAGCTTCCAATTTTCTCACCTGCAAGCATTTCATTTTGTGATAATGTAAACAACTTTTAGAGAATAGAATCATATCCATAATTCTGTATTATACAAACTAATTAAAAAAAAAAAAAAACATTACTAAGAAAGTGAGGAAATCACTGTGTAAGATGACAGGACATTTTCGGGTTCATTTTGTTTTCCCAAAATATATGCATGTATCACTAGACAGTAACTTTGTTTTGAAAACTCAATTATTTCTTTGCCAGTCAGTTTGTGTTCAAAACTCAATCAGTGAATTATGCAGCTCTCCTTCATGTCATTCTGTATCTATGTTACTCTTTCCTTCTACATTCACATTATAGTTTACAACCAATTGATAAGCTTATCAAGAAGGGTAAAAAAAATAAATGAGATATCAGGCTTAATATGTTACACTAGGTGGTCTACCGTGCTTCAACATCATAATTCGTCAATTTTTAACTCTTCTAAATGCAAGGAGCATGCTGTTTGCACCTTTTAGTTGAAACTGAATGCAGGGCTATGGCCTGATGGTTTGAAAATTAACTTAATTAATACAAGCTCTTACAGTTTAAATCGAGCTTGGTAAGCACAGAACCAAAGTATATATGTAATTTGGTCATTAAAAAAGTTAAGTTGAATTTCAATTAGTTTGGTAAGGAATTAGTTACATGGACATGATCAAACTCAGAATTAAAAATATAAAAATTTGTTCTGAGATAGAGGAAACACTTCAATAAACTTGGATCTTAGTAACCTTACTCCTTATTTCTACTTCGAATTTTTTGACCAAAAGATGACCTCTCACTATGAATGTTTTCGAGAAAAAAAAAATGCTGTTCATCCTCAAATCAACTAATAGAAGGGAACTTCTTCCAGATTTAGGAAACTTCTCTATTAAAACTTTTTCTTACTATATTGTGTAGATTTAAGCTGTAAAACATGAGAAATGCATCAATAATATCATATGCTGATACATTTGACATGACTTATTCATTTAATATCGAATTTTAAGGTGAAAGTTCAAAGTTGAATTATATAAATGTTGTTTAGGATTGCCGAATCTACAAAATGGTTATTTGTTTTAATAGATTTTTTTTTTCTCCAATCAACTAATAGAAGGGAACTTCTCCCAGAGTTAGGAAACTTCTCTATTAAAATTTTTTCTTCTTGTAGATTTAAACTGTAAAACATGAGAAATGCATCAATAATATCATATGCTGATACATTTGACATGATTTATTCATTTAATATCGAATTTTAAGGTGAAAGTTCAAAGTTGAATTATATAAATGTTATTTAGGATTGCGAATCTACAAAAATAGTTTTTTTAAAGATAATTTTTTTTTTCACAACAAGATCACTGAATATAAAATTTTTAATATCTTACAATGATTGGAATGGGAATATGTTTGTATGCCTGGACTTTTTACATTGATTTACAACTTGCTAGGCTAAGATTTTTCTCAAAAAATATTTTTATAAGTTCAAAAACTTAAAATCTATCAGTGTCACTAAAATAAATTTGTGAATAACCATAGACAATGGATGATGATGAGTCTACTCCAATTTCAAATTATTTTGAATTTAAAAAGTTGATATATTTGTTAATTTATCTCTATATAGGGAAGTTTTCTAGATGGACATGATGTCATCTGCCACATCAAGCAATGTTGTGCCGAGTCCAAACCATCCCCTCACACAAAAACTCTAGATAGGACACATGGACAACATTTCAACCCACATACGCTCCATTGTTACCTTTGTAATAGATTTTTACGTGTAACAACAGTCATCAATTTTTTTGATATTTTTAAGTTCCATATAAGAAAGACCTTACATTTAGGAGAGGCCTCTTGGCCATGTGGCAAGTGTTTTTGGGGCTGAAACTAGTGAATTGGATTCAACTGGAAGCACACATGGATAAGCGAAATTCTTCAAATACGCTGCCGTGTGTGAAATCCGAGTCCCATCAAGTTTTTGAGTCGAGTGTTTCACCAAACAATGACCATACCTATAGAGTATGGGTTTTCCAGAGAGGGAAACTTGGTGAGACACATAAATCCCACATGGAAGATTATTTGGAAAACTCCACTTCTCCATGTGTACTTTCAGTCAATCCCAAGTCACTAAGTTTCAGTCCCCAAGAGACTTTCCACGTGACAAAAAAGGCTCCCCTAAAAATAAAGTGTTTCTTTGTGTAGAACTTAAGAAACGTTAAAAAAATGGACGGCCAATGATACATAGACAGAACCTATTACACATATACTAATGGGACTTATATGGGTTGAACTATTGTCCACGTGGCCAATCCACAGGGTCTCTTGTCAGATGGACAATCTGAATTCGCCACATCATTTTACCATGTGACAAAAAAGGTCTTGTATTACGAGCTAACTAAACCTGATGAGGAAGACTATGATACTTTTCGCCATAAAGCTAAAACTAATTTTTAATCATATATAATACATATAAGGTAAAGAAAATTGTCTGATTCACTTAATCATAATCGTCCTAATTAAAAGAAAAATTACTTATGTAGATTTTCAGTCTACAGAAAGTTTTTTTTTTTGGAAGTTACAGTCTACAGAAAGTTAGGAACATCTTCAGCTAAATCATAACTCTGTGTTGATCTATGTTTGTGAAATGCCTATGAATATATCATGTTGTGAGTTACTTTAGACAATGGCTATAAACCATTTCTTATGTAATGTATCTGGGTTTATCAAGGGGTGGGAGGACCTTTGTATAGAGATTGATAATATGGGCGGGACAACCTTTGCATAGAGATTGATATTTTGGGCTACATTTTGGTGTTCTATTTTTCTGTCTTTTTTTTTTTAAGGAAATATTAAAGAAACAATTATCCTTAGAAAAGAATAAATTATTTAAACAACCTAATCCTTTAAGTAGAATGGCAAAAAGCTTAATAAGAAGAAATGATGAAGTTTACTTCGGAATTTCACACAAAGAATTTAGTCTTGATATAAAAGGCACTTCAGGAAGAATAAATTTACCCTTAATAACAAAGGAAGATTTAAAATCAAGAATGGAGTCAATTCCAAAGAAAATAAGACAAAAATTGGATACCTTCATTTAGGAGGCATTCAAATAATGATAAAATCTCATTTTAGAGAAGGGATTAATACCCCAATAAAATTAGCTATTCTGGACAACAGAATAAATAATAGAAGAGATGCTTTAATAGGAATGATTCAAGGAAATCTTTCTTACAAAAAATTATTATTTACAGTATACCCAAAATATGCTGTAAGTCTAAAAGATAAAGATCTTAATAAAACTTTAAGTCTAGCACATCAGTTTGAAAGACATGATCTTGTCAAATCAGGAAATAACCCCTTCAGTATAACTTATTTAGTAGGTTATGCATTAACTAATTCACATCACAGTGAACTATTTAAAGACCAAGATTTTATAGAAATAGATGAAATCTTTAGTGAAGTTGGTAAAATCCACCAACCAAACATAGAAGAAATCTCAGCACTCCCAGAAACATGGAGTCTTGACATTTCAGAAAAACCCCTTCTAGGACAAGAAGAATCTAGAAGAATAAGTATAAGTAGGTGGGACGACCTTTGTCTAGAGATTGATAATATGGGCGGGACAACCTTTGCATAGAGATTGATATTTTGGGCTACATTTTGGGTGGTCTACTTTTCTGTCTTTTTTTTTTTTTCTTTCGTTAGCCTATTGTATACTGTTCATGTACGTAGGATGAAACCCTATAATGTTCATACTTTTAGTATATATTAATTTTTAGCTGATCCAAAAAACAAAAAAAAAATCACTTCTTGTTATCTCACATTTGTTACTCTAAATTATGATTATTGATTAGACACAAGTACTTATCTATGCATATGTTATCATTCATACAAATTTCAACAAATAATTTCATTACCCAAACATATGAACAATTCTGTATTACAGTCTGCCATGGAGTTCTATTAACTTCCACAATTAACGGTTTAAAACCTTGCATCGTCCACACCAACTTTTGAAGGTTCGTCTAGTTTGGAAACATGTGCAGTATCCTCACTCCACCTCCTCAACTGCATGGATGTCAAGCTAAATATGATGTACGAATATGGCGAACATTACTTGTTTTAAGGGAAACGAGACCCTTTTCGCTGTTATGTCTTTCGAAGGAGATTTGCAGCTGCTTTGACAACTCAATCTAGCTTGTTAGACTGAAAAGTAAACCAAAAGAAAGAAGCAAAAGGGGTAACATCTAACACAAAAGAGAAGGAAGAGCAAAAGGAAACTGGAATATACTGTTTGCAAGGATCATGTGGACACCTTCCCCAAAGGTTCCTCAATCAAAATGCACAATATATGATGAAATGCATGCAAAATGGAATAAAACTAAAAAACGAAAGTAAGACAAAGAAATCACTGAGCCAGACTCCCTGTGTTGACTGTTCGAAGCCTGATTCTGCACTTCAATTCAGCTTGAATATTGCAACAAGTGAACTGACTCTGGAAAATTTAGCATAATGAGGATATAGTTTGCATAAATTTTTGTTGCAGCTTGGCTATATGGTGGTTTTTTCCAAAGTGTAATTTTATGCTAAGCCAAAAATTTACAGTCCGCAATATTTACGTTCACTGGCATCTTTGGAAATGATGCTAGTAAGTTTCCATCCACTAGCCAAAC
>JAUPMG010000019.1:8374865-8411218 GCA_031762675.1 Pachysandra terminalis
TTCTTGCATGTGTATTTAAATCCTTTATGATCGACCCCATCGAGGTATTTTTCAGTCTTCTTCTTGTCCTCTTAGATCCTTTAGTATGTACCTCCTTTCACCTTCTCATAGCCGCCTCCCTTGGTCTTCACTTTTCATGCTCAAACCAGGGTAGCCTACTTTCCTTTCTTTATCTTATTTCCTATTTAGGCAACACCTAGACGTACTCGGATATGTTCATTACTTTATTTTAGCCTTATCTTTCCTAGTCTTCCCACGCATCCTTCTCAACAACACTCATATAGACATGTCTCTTTATTTGTTTTGGAAATTATACAATAAAAGTTTTGATAGGCAGCTGGATTGTGTGATCCGCTCTATAACTTCTTATCGTATTTGATGCTTTGGATTTCTTTATGAAACAAACTTTTAGGATGATCATGCCCACGTAGAAATTACATGCATGATTGTGATTATCATCATTTTCATTGTTATTAACACTCAAAATTACAAGGGTACTGATGGAAGGCAACTTGAAGTACTGTTATGAGATAGCCATTGGGTTTGTGAGTTTCATGTTAGCTTGCTGACATGGTTAGATAGAGATTTTGTTGTTTAGCACTTTCAATGAACATCTCATTATCAAAAGCCGCTAGCCAAGAGTTGGTCAGTAATGAGGCTTTAGTGAGTATGGATAGACTATATAATTTTTTTTGTATGGTGATCCCTGTCCCTTCCTAGGTAGAGGTTGAATGTTGTATATGTCTAAATTTTATTCCCTTTAAAATTATACCATTACCAATAAGAAGAAGGGCTAACCCACACAGGTTAGCTCAACTGCCAGGCTCTCCAGCTCAGGAACTGGAGGTTCCTTCCCAGGTTTGAGTCCCCGGGCTTACCTAATACATGGTCCTTGTGGGTGGGACCATGTATCCGTGGTTTACCCTGTCCCCACTAAGTGGGGTCGGGGGTTCCACATCACCAAAAAAAAAAGAAGGGCTTGATTTCACCCTTCTCCTTTCTGATAGTGCCTTGTAACTTACTCCGAAGTAGTATTGCTGATAATTGGGCCTTCACATGTCCCTGTGCATTGTTGCAATTCCTCGTTTCATTTGGTGGTTATGTAATGTATGGCATGTCCTAGCAATAACCACACACAAACACGTATGTATATGTATGTATGTATGTATGCATATTTTGTAAAAGGGTATGAACCAACACAAATTTAATGTTTTAGGCATCCTGAGTTGTCCCCCCAAATTCATCAGCGTCAGTAATGTTTAAAAGCCCAGTTTCTTCCCACTTCACGGGGTTAAAATCGTAGGCTGGCTCTGCTGCCCCAAGTAGAATTGGTGGCTCATCTAGGTGAAATGTTTGTTTCTAGTTTCATGGCTTATGTACGCTTCTAAAGTAAGTGGGGTGGATGATTGATTATAGGTGATGCCATTATCGGGATTCCTAGTGAGCAAACTATTAAGACTGCCATCTTATTATGCAGCTGGGTTGATATTAGTTGCTTGCTGCCCTGGAGGTATGACTGTATTTGCTTATAAAATCTTTTCTGCATCTTTCCCTTGTCTTTAATCTTTTCTCATTCTATGCTGCAGGTACAGCAAGTAATATTGTCACCTATATAGCGCGGTATGCTAATTCTAAAATTTCTTCGTCCATTTTCATTTTTCGGGATCTCCAATGATACAAACAGAAGTTCTGATACCCATACTATGTTCCAGAGGAAATGTAGCTCTCTCGGTGTTGATGACAGCAGCAAGTACCCTATCAGCTGTGGTATCCCATGACCTTACCATGAATTCTGGTTTTTTAGCTGCTCGGTTCTTTAGGGTATGGAACGACCACACCTTTTCTCTAAGTTGTAACCTATTTCAGGTAATGACCCCTACTCTCACGGCCAAACTTGCTGGGCAATTTGTTGCTGTGGATGCAGTTGGATTGCTCATGTCTACGCTGCAGGTAAGGTGGATGGCTTTATTTTTTAGTTATTTTTTGGTAACGCGGAACCCCCGACCCCACTTAATGGGGACAGAATAAACTCCGGATACATGACCCCCCACAAGGATCATATATCAGGTAAGCCCAGAGACTCGAACCTGGGACCTCCAGTTCCTGAGTTGGAGAGCCTGCCAGATGAGCTAACCCATGTGGGTTTAAGGTGGTGGTGGTGGTGGACGGTTTTTGTTTTGATCTCCTGTCTTTTACATTGGAAGGTTTTTGTTTTCAGCTCCTATGCTTTTTGGAGTTTCCTTCTCTAAATGTTCCAACGCCCGTAGGTTGTGCTTCTCCCTGTATTGGTTGGTGCATTTCTGAACCAGTATTTTCACCGTCCGGTCGCAGTGGTTTCTCCCTTTATGCCACCTATTGCTGTTATAACTGTAGCTGTTCTGTGTGGTAATGCGATTGCACAGAGTGCTTCTGCTATTCTTTTGTCTGGTAAACAAGTAGTTCTTGCTGTGTGCCTTCTCCATGCATCTGGCTTCTTCTTTGGTTATCTACTGTCAAGGATACTTGGGCTTGATGTATCATCCTCCCGCACCATCTCTATTGAGGTTGGCATGCAGGTACATGGTTACATACCTTTTATTTTTCACTTTTTCCAGTAAGCCATGATTTCTTGATTGCTCATCCTTGTTGCTTCAGAATTCGGTGCTTGGAGTGGTTCTTGCTGGTCAGCACTTCGGAAATCCCCTGACTGCAGTACCGTGTGCAGTTTCCAGTGTCTGCCATTCAATTTTTGGTAGTGTCTTGGCTGGAATTTGGAGATCCACTACACCTGCCAACAATCGATTAAAGCCATAACTGAAAATCTATTTTCTAGGTAAGATGGAATGGAAACTCGGTGTACGGTTTTTTCCTCAAATATGGTAGCCGGCTCACGATGGATGCAACAAAACAGTGATCATCTTCAGAATTAGCATCCAAGTGCTCCTTATTCTCATATCTCTGAGATGAATCATACCTTCTACCTGTGTCTGTATCTTATAATCTTTTTTTTTTTTTTTTATAAGCTATGTAACAGTACGTTGCAAGTTTTGCAGTGTTGGATTAAACAGGGCAGTGTTTTAGGGGCAATCTTATGCTCCTTGCGTGTTTCTCCAAGGAAACTGTGGTAGTGGACTCCCAGCAGATTAGTTTAGTTGCAATAGCTTAGTCTTTTGACGAGCAATATAATCAATCTTTGCCACTGATTCACTGAATACCTGCTTTGTTAGGTATTAAAATAGAAGGATTTTGATAAGATCATTATGGAGCTCGAAAAAGCTTGTCCAAGAACACTTTCTTGCTCTATTCTCTTCTCCACAAGACATCATTCTGCTGTTTGGAAACCATTGTATCCACTCTGTCGACAAGATAGATATTACTTGGAACTTTTCTATGACAACAGCCTTGGGTCATCCAAAGGTTGAGTTTTTTGTTTTTTTTTGGGTGACGTGGAACCTCTGACTCCACATAGTGGGGACAGGGTAAACCCCAGATATATAACTCCACCCACAAGGACCGTATATCAAGTAAGCCTGCGGACTTGAACCTGGGATCTCCAGTTCCTGAGTCGGACTGTCTCTTCTGCTGTGGAAGGCCATCTCGTGGTATGACTTCTTTCGTCACTTCCCTTTCTTTTAAGATTACAGCAGGTTCTTGTGAGCCCTTCTGATCAAGTTGCCACAGGAGAGGTTCATGCATTAATCAAACATAACACTGTTGACCTGTTATATAATAAACTTTGAACTGCAAAGTGCAAACTGAGCACTTACAGTTAATTTACGTTATGAACTCAAACAAATTACCATGTGAAACCACAGTTGCAAAGTGCAAACTTTGAAAACACAAGCTGAATTATTATTTTTTTTTTCTTTTTTTCGAATTACATGGAAGGAATATACAAACCAGTATTATGGATTTTGTGTACAGAAATGCCAGGCAAAGGGTTTATTTAGCTCCCTACAACACTCACTCTTCCTACAGCAAATTCTAAGATTTATTGGGAAGCTTGTTCCAGCACACAGGAGTGTCTATGAATATAGTGCTCTGCAGGTCCCTTTCATGCTAAAGTACTTTAAAAAATGTTGTCTGTACCACATTTTCAGTATGATCTCTAATCATTTTCAATATAGTATATAATGAAAGTTTTAAAGGCATCACAGCTTATTTCACTGTTCTTTGCATGACTTTTACGTAGTAGGGGGGAAATGTCTCTGGGAAAAGCACTAGGAGCATCGGTGAAGTAGTACCAAAAAGTGGCAGAAACTCTCGACCTTGACTAGATTCGGATTAACTCTGCCTTACACTAACTAAACTTTTCTTTCCTGAAAAACCCATGCATGTTACAATTAGGAGGTCGGGAATTAAATTCGTAAGAAGAAAAATGAGAGAGAACATTATAGTTGAAAGATAGAAGCTCACTCTCAGTAATTTTTTTTTTTTTTTTTTTTAAAGGATAATAGATAGGAGTCTGATTAGGAAAGAACTAGTATAATTCAAAAAAAGAAAAAGAAAAAAAGATGAATAGAAAATAATTAGGACACGTGCATGGAAAGTAAGTGAATTTCCTAAATAATGGGGAATTGTTTGGTTGGGTGGTGGGAGCTAATTTTCTCGTACATGGAAATTCCAAAGATCCTCTTTTTTTATCACATTTTAACTGTAGATCCCTAATAAAATTTGTTATAACTCAATTATAAGACAATCACTACATTTCAATTCTTATCCTGACTATTTAGGTTGGCTACATGAATTTTATTTAGTCACCACTCTATACTGAGGCACAACATCTTCTTTTACACAATGAAATATATCAATATTTATGCAAATATCTCCATGCATATAACAAGAGTGAAAATAAAATCATCTGCCAGGCCTTTCCGGCCGGCAGCACAAATCCTACATTGTCAATCAGCTATGAAAATAGTTATATCTTTTGTATAGATTGTGAATAAAATTGTCTTTTCAGTCTCCTCTTGCCCTTTTAAAACCATAAACCTATACCAAAGGACTCCTACCTGTGATATCATGGGACATGGGTCTTCATTACATATGACCAAAATATCCAATCAGCTCTCCCTTCTTATATCACCTACTAGGAGTCTAGGACTATGACTACATTCTCTTTTATGCACTCATGTCTTATTTGCACTTCCAAGCCTTCCCACCTAGACATTTTAATATCCTCATATCCACTGACCTAAAATATCTAAACACACTTCTTGACTGCAAACATATTGCTCAATATAGCATGACTAGTTAATTGTTTTAAAATATTTTTCCTCTTAATTTGATTCGTATGCATGGATCATATGGTACCCCAAAAGCCCATTTCCACTTTAGCCACCCAACTATAATTCTGTAAGTACTTCAATTTCTCTCAGTATAATCTATCCAAGACAAAAGAATTGGTCACTATTGGGCATCTCTTGGCCATCAATGTTACCTAACACTTCATCCCATGCTATGTTGTTAAACTCTTACGATTCATTGTATGAATCTCACGATTCAATTTGACCCTAAATCGATTCAAATCAGTTTATGTTTGAATCTTATGATTTACGATTTAATCGTACGATTCATACAATTCAACTCTACAACACCAAATAAAGATGACCTCTTCTTTTTTATTGAATAATTTCCCTTTTCTTGTTTGATCCTTGTTTATATAGAATAAAGAACTCTAAAACAATTAAATATACATAAAGAAATATTGTTTACATACTTAAACAATAAAAAGCCATTTTCCTGAGAGAAAACCCCAAACCCTACTTTTACTAAAACTACAATGAATCTTATGATTTGCGATTCTAATAACAATTCGATTCTAAATGACCCCAAACGATTTTCGATTTGATTCACGATTTGACAACCTTGATCCCATGCATGACAATACTAAAATTTCACAGAATACACTATTTGGTCACACTAAAAAACTCTGGCATTCTAAAGCTTTCTTATATACTACTACCTTTCCATTTAGTTTGTCTCCAGCTTAATCAATCACACGACTCCATCTACAAAAATGAAATAACGTCACAAGACCCCATTCCATAAACAAGCAGTTACTTCTTTCATAAGTGCAGAAAGATGTGGATTCAGAGAACCTTGTGTACAATCATTTTAACTGGAAACACATCTACCTCTCCAGCAGTTACTCTCACACTCGTTACCATCCCTCATGTATAACAAACCCCTAAAATTGTTGACATATCTGCTCCAGACTTCTTCTTCTTCTTCTTCTTCTTTTTTTCCATACCCACCGGATTGTCTACCAAGAAACGGATTGCATACTTTGTCCAGATTAATCAAGGTCATGTGGAGAATCCTTCTTGCCTCTCAAAGTTTCTCTGCTAATTGCCTAATTGTCAACATCCATAATATCAAATATGTAATACCAAACTTAAGACTCCTTGGACTACAAAATTTTAAAGCAGCCATTAGGGTACCGTGATAATTGTCTTTAGCTTTTACCAAAACCCATATAAGCACTTAAGTGGGCCAGATAATTGACCATGTTTAGCATGGATATGTTTAAAGTTGATGTCTTATATGGTTCAAAACATCTCAATATATCCCGATATATCCCCCGACATATCCCCTAGGGGTTGAAATAAATCAAGAGGCGAAAGCTGATTTTACAATTTATCTATCGATATATAGCTATATGTCACTTTGAATAGCAATATATGCGACATATCATGAGATGGTCCCCTGCCATAGTATTTTCTATTTAATGGAGAGATATATCAACCAAAATAAGGAAGATTCCCATCATTTTGACTAAGAAGTAAACTCTTTCAACTTTCAAAACTTTTGTTTAAATCACTTCCTAAGCCACTTTTAAGGATTCAGTTAGCAATCTTTTTTTATTTTTTCAAGGAATTACAAATCGTTTTGATGTTCCTAGTGTGAAAACTCTAAGAACAAGGTAATTGTAAGGTTGATTCTGTTTTTTTATAATTGTTTAGCATGAAACGAAGGTGAAATGCAAAGCTAAATTACTTATGTGGTGAAATGACACACATCTCAATGAGGATTTGATTGTTTTTAGGATTTGAAAACTCAAAAGGATTAAGGAAACCAAATTTTTTGGTTTTCAACCTAGATATGTTTCTTTGAACCATGGATTAATTCCATATATTAGATGAAAGGTTGACTGTTTTTAGGACTTAAGAATCCCAAAAAAATTAACATTTGGTAACATATGCCTTACTTGCCTATATCATTGTTTTTTTTTTTCAAAATATTTTGAGTTATTTGGGAGTAGAAATTCCTCGATTAGCATCGCAGAAAGTCCCATTCAAACTTTTCATTTTTTTTCCAAATTTATTTCCATATTTGGGAGGGAGTGATATATGACATATCCCAATAAAAATGCCACCTAGCATCTGCTTTTTCATTCCTTTTTTTCATCCTTGATAATTCTCTTGCACAATCTACTTGCTAGCAGCCTTGTGAATCCTATTTCTACTTCCAATCTAGCCAAGACCCGATCCCCCTGTATGCCTTCTAATGCTTTCTCTATCTTAAATCTAAAGTCATGTATCTTCTGGTAGTACAACTGTTCAAATTCACAAATTTACCCCTTTCTAGTCTTGTTCAACAGATTTTTCTCCAATTTATAAAGATGGGACAAGCTTATTTATTTCTCAAGACCACTATGTTCTCCCTCTAGTCAGACTGGCTCGTCTTTCTGTTCATTCACACAGAATTGACTTCAGCAAACAAAAAAGCTACTTTGATGATGATAAAAAAAGACTTGAAGGTTTATAGCTCCTTACCTCAATGCTGGTTTTATTTCACTTTATTTTTGTTCCCCTATTCTTTTAGGGTAGTAAGATAGTCCTACCATAATTATGAGTCTCAAACTCCAAGATTACCTTCATATTTAAGCTTTTAGAAAGAAAAAAACAGAAAATTAAAACAAGTCTGAACTTATGAAAACATACTAACCACTAGGTTTTTCATCACTCATTTTTAGAAGAAAAATTAAAAGGGAACCAAAAGACAGCAAAGAAATACAAGGTCTAATCGTGGAAAGAACATAAAAATGTACCTGCTAATTTTAGATTAGAAATGAAGAGCCGCTATTATCCGATCAAAAAAAAATGAAGAGCCGCTATTATTAACCCCAAGTGCATTCAGCCACACTGAAAAGAGCATATCTTCCAAATATTCCTCTAAATGCAGCTCTTGATTTTGTTCAAGTCCATCAAAGTAAATATGGGAAGGTTTGAAAAATATTGCTTTAGTGTCGAAGAATATTCCTCTTGTCCCATTTGTTAACATTCTATAATATATTATCATCTCGCTTTACTTTAAGATTTGAAAATATTTGTGAGGCATACCATATAATGCCCATGAGCTTGTCATCTATCAAAACAAGAGGCCAATGAGAACTTGCCAGTTCATTAACCAAGGTGAATGTAAATAGGCACTTACTATAGATAGCAAGCATTCATTGATGACCTCCTAGGTTAATATCTATATACACAACATACTGATAATAAACTTTCTAAATACCTTCAATTTTCGTATCTTGTAGTTACACTTCTACACCTCAACTATAAGATCTTTCCTTCGATTATTACAACCTTTATTATATTTCATTTTCTAGACGATGTTGTAAATCTTCTATCTTTGAATTTGAATTAGAAGAAATTCAACTCAAAACTTCACAATTGTGAGATTTTATTTCCAATAAATAAATGACCTTATCCCAAACCACAACCAGTTAAAACAATGACTATAATTTACTAGACAATATAACATACAGAATTCACTTATTTTCTCTCTCCCAAGAATGGTAACTATTTTTTTTTTATCAGTAAACGAGAACTTATATTAATATGAAGTTATGACCTACATGTTATCTGTACAAAAGTATACATTCCTATACAGAAGATTATCCTTAGAAAGAAAACAAACTAATCCCAATAAAACCCATGACTACTATTAAACTCCTCAAAATGAACTATAAATTCCGAGTTGTTAGAGACCCAAAAAAATAATAGGGACAAAGTTTTGTCCACCAGATTCTGAATTGAAGACTCCTTAACTTAAAAATCCTGCAGTTCCTCTCGCGCCAAATCGACCGAGCAATGACCGCTGGGCATAATTCCATAATACTGAACTCTTCCTCCTGCTACTCTTCTTCCTCTTCCAACCCCAACTAAACCTCGCAATGGAGAAAAAAATGAGATGAGGTTTCCTCCTCTTTCTTGCACAAATGGCACCTAGATGCCATTGACCATCCTCTCTTCTTTAAATTATCAATCGTGAGCACTCTGTTCTCAACCGCAGTCCACAAGAAAAAGGAGACCGTCGATCGCATGCCGGCACTCCAAATCAACCTCCACGGACCCTCCCACGAAACCATGTCCTTCAAAGAGTAATACATAGATCTCACCGAGAAAACACCATCATCGGACCATCTCCATATTCTAGAGTCACCTCCTTCCCTAATATCAACTTTATAAAGTTCCTCCAACAGCCCAACTACTTCCTCCTGCTCCCAATCACATACATTCCTCCTAAACTCCAGATACCATCTCCACCCCAAATCTCCTTTAATTAAATAATCTTTCACCCAAGCATTGATGTTAGATGCTAACGTCGCAGCCCACGTAAAACTTTGGATTAAAGAGACGTCCGCACACCAAACAACTTTCCAGAATTTTGTTCTGTCCACTATCCCCACCTTGCATTTCACACCTTTATTGAAGCTTTCTAAATTGCAGGAGATAGCTTTCCAAAGCCCCTTCCCGTGACACTTGTGACCATTTAATGAGGTGATATTTATCGCTGTCCTCGATACCTTTACAGAGAAAATCCCTTTGTAACTTCTCTAACCTTCTTGCTACAGATTTTGGAATCTTCAATAACGACATAAAATATGTTGGAAGATGGGATAAAGAACACTTGATTAGTATCAGCCTCCCCCTTTCGACAAATATCTACTCTTCCACGATGCCAACTTCCTCTCCGCTCTCTCCACCACCTTGTTCCAAACACCTTTAGCTTTGAACAGTGCACCCAACGGTAAACCCAAATATGAAGAGGGGAGAGAACCCACTTTGCAACCCAGCCATGATACAAACAAATTCAGGTTGACAGTCTTCCCAATCCCAATCAGTTCAGATTTCCCCATATTGACGTGTAGCCCCAAGACCGCTTCAAAACACAGAAACACACATCTCAAAGCCTTCAAAATAGTTTGCTTAGCCCTACAGAAAAGAAAAGTGTCGTCAGCAAATTAGAGGTGTGATATACTCGGAGCAGTGTCCTTCACCCAAACACCTTTGATAAGATCTAACTCTTTCATGCATCCAATCAACTTCCCAAGACTCTCCGCCACCAGGATAAACAAGAAGGGAGAAAGGGGATTGCCTTGCCGAAGCCCTCTAGAGAAATTGAAAAATCCCACCGCTGTTCCATTCACCAAAACTGAAAAAGTGGAGGAAACTATTTCGTGACCCTCAATTTGGGTTTCCTTTATAATATTCAATGTGCTGCTATTTTGATACTTTATTTTTTATGTTTGCAACAAAATTATGCCTAGCTTCATCTTTTTTCTTTTCTTTTTTTTATCAGTTATGCCTAGCTCCATCTTAAGGCATAGTTGGGGCACTCCTTCACTTTTTGATACATATGTCGCACTGCTCCTAGAGGAATAGACAAAGCTGTTTTAGAATTACAAGATTGATTATCATTACCACAATCAATAAGACATTTTAATTTCTTGCATGCTACTTTTGTTCACTGCTGATAATTAGTTTCGTGTTTCCTTCTGTGTAACTCTTTAACATTTTTTTTGAATCTTCTAATTTGATTTCGTGAATATTACTGGCCTGATGAGTTAAAAAATATGTGTTCTCCATTGATGAATAATGATTTGAAAAAAGAACAGCTTTGTTATTAGGCTACAAAAATTGATTTTGCATGGGTATCAATTACATTTTCTTACATAAGTTATGGATCTTTCACACACTGCATGTCATCCGGTACTAAATTGTGACTGGGTGGCTTCAATCCTCTCCTATACCAGTGGCTCACAATAGAAGCTTCCAATTTTCTCACCTGCAAGCATTTCATTTTGTGATAATGTAAACAACTTTTAGAGAATAGAATCATATCCGTAATTCTGTATTATACAAATTAATTAAATAAAAAAAAGAGCATTACTAAGAAAGTGAGGAAATCACTGTGTAAGATGAAAGGACATTTTCGGGTTCATTTAGTTTTCCCAAAATATATGAATGTATCACTAGACAGTAACTTTGTTTTGAAAACTCAATTATTTCTTGCCAGCCAGTTTTGTGTTCAAAACTCAATCAGTGAATTATGCAGTTCTCCTTCATGTCATTCTGTATCTATGTTACTCTTCAATTCTACATTAACATTATAGTTTACAACCAATTGATAAGCTTATCAAGAGGGGTAAAAAAAAATGAATGAGATATCAGGCTTAATATGTTGCACTAGGTGGTCTACCCTGCTTCAACATCATAATCCATCATCTTTAACTTTTCAAAATGCAAGGAGTATACTGTTTGCACCTTTTAGTTAAAACTGAATTCAGGGCTATGGCCTGATGGTTTGACAATTAACTTAATTAATACAAGCTCTTACAGTTTAAATCGAGCTTGGTAAGCACAGAACCAAAGTATATATGCAATTTGGTTATTAAAAAAATTAAGTTGAATTTCAATTAGCTTGGTCAAAGGAATTAGTTACATGGACATGATCAAACTCAGAATTAAAAATATAAAAATTTGCTCTGAGATAGTGGAAACACTGAGATGAACTTGAATCTTAGTAACCTTTTCATTCCTTGAACTCCTTCGAGTTTTTTGACCAAAAGATGACCTCACACTATAAATGTTTTCAAGAAAAAAAAAAACTCCTGTTCATCCTCCAATCAACTAATAGAAGGGAGCTTCTTCCAGATTTAGGAAACTCCTCTATAAAAACTTTTTCTTACTATATTTTGTAGATTTAAGCTGTAAAACATAAGAAATGCATCAATAATATCATATGCTGATACATTTGACAGGATTTATTCATTTAATATTGAGTTCAAAGTTGAATTATATAAATGTTGTTTAGGATTGCCAAATCTACAAAATGTTTTTTTTTAAATAAAATTGTTTTTTTTTCTCCAATCAACTAATAGAAGGTAACTTCTCCCAGATTTAGGAAACTTCTCTATTAAAATTTTTTTCTTCTTGTAAATTTAAGCTGTAAAACATAATATCGAATTTTAAGGTGAAAGTTCAAAGTTGAATTATATAAATGTTGTTTAGGATTGCCGAATCTACAAAAATGGTTTTTTTTAAAGATAATTTTTTTTTCACAATAAGATCACTGAATATAAAAAATTTAATATCTTACAATTGTTAGAATTTGAGTATGTTTGTATGCCTGGAATTTTTACATTGATTTACAACTTGCTAGGCTAAGATTTTTCTCAAAAAATATTTTTACAAGTTTAAAAACTTAAAATCTATCGATCACTAAAATAAATTTCTGAATAACCAGAGACAATGGATGATGATGAGTCTACTCCAATTTCAAACTATTTTGTATATAAAAAGTTTGATATATTTATTAATTTATTTGTATATAGGAAAGTTTTCTAGATAGACATGATGCCATCTGCCACATCAAGCAATGTTGTGCTAAGTCCAGACCATCCCCTCACACGGAAAATTTAGATAGGACACATGGACAATATTTCAACCCACATACACTCCATTATTACCTTTGTAATAGATTTTTATGTGTAACAACAGTCATCGAATTTTTTGATATTTCTAAGTTCCATAATAGAAAGACCTTACATTTAGGAGAGGCCTTTTTGCCATGCGGCAAATGTTTTTGGGGAAGAAACTAGGGAATTCGATTCAACTGGAAGCACACGTGGACAAGCAGAATTCTTCAAATAAGCTGCCGTGTGATCCGAGTCTCACCGGGTTTCTGAGTCGAGTGTTTCACCAAAGAATGACCATACATATAGAGTATGGGTTGTCTAGAAAAATAGATGCATCAACATGCATCTAAACTGATCATTGTTGCCAGGATCAATGGCGTTACAACAGAGTCGTCGAGTGGAAAGCAAAGAGATCAGCATTGAAGGTTTTACAGGAAAGAATGATAGGTGGTTGAGAATAACAGAACGATGTGGTGTTCTGTCATCCTGGCTTATCCTCCGGAATGAAGAAGTGGATTGGTTATCTCGTAAACTGATCGCGATTTGCAGCAATGAGGATGGTTATGGGTGTTGGGTTCCTCCAGGGTTGTAGGAAGAGCGCTCATTCTGGAACTAAGGAGAAACGCTAGAGGATCTTTTGTGAAGCTGTCGGCTTTTGCCAAAGATACAAGGAAATGTTTTCTTTTTTTTCCTAAAGCCCCTGGTAGTAGTGGGTGGTCGTATTTGAGAGACTTGATACAGTCGGTTTGTGCGGTTGCTCCTTCAGATGACGGTGCTTGCGAGTCAGAATGTAGAGACGTTCGTGGTGGGGAAGTTCTCCTTGGTGTCGTCAGTATCGGAAATGCTAATAAAGATTTTTGGTACTCTAATCAGGTCTCAGGTAGGGTTGATAATCGTGGTTGGTCCCCTGTTGTAGCGATTTGCCCCAATGATACGAAATGGGCTAGGGCGATTTGCTGTACTTCTTCTAAAAGAATCAATAGCTGGAATTCGGTGGAGGCTATTTTGAAAACGACCTGTCCAAAGCTTGATGTTGAGAACCCTGTGGTTATAAATTGTTTTAGAGCTGTTCTATTTGTGAAGTCTGAGGAAGATGCTAAAGTGGTTTTGTCTCTGAAATCTGTTATGTGCAATTCAGATTCGGAGGTGTCTTTCTCAAGATGGCCGTTGGGGGAAGGCGTTAGCTCGGGTCCGGTGAAGCCTGAAGGGATTTGGTTGGTGATGGATGGGGTGCCGGCTCATCTGATGGCCGTGGAGTGCTTTAAGATTCTGGGGGATCTTTTCGGAGGTCTCAAGGATATTGGGAACATCTCTTTGTTCAGAAATGGTGTGGGGAAAGTGAAGATTTGGGTTAGAGAAACTTTGGTCAGAAGAATCCCTAGATCCTTAGTACTGTGGGACGGGTCTAGTTGCTTTGAGGTTTTTGTGGATATTCCGACGGCAAAGGATATCGATTTCTCTCAAGGTACCAGCCAGGAAGGAGTACGGTCGTGGGCACGTGTCGTGGCGGGGGCAACATCTGGCTTGGCTAACGTGGCGCAGACTCAAGTGTGTGGGCCCAGGGTTTTTTCAAATTTAGACAAGGCTCTTCCGCTCATTCCTCTTCCTTTGTCTGGGCCTGATTCTGGGGGGTTTGGGCCAAGTGTTTTAGGCCCTATTGTGGATGTTAGAAACGTGCTCCCTTCTGAATTTAGGTCCAATGAGGCTGTCGGGCCTTCTTTAGAAGTTAATGGGCCTTTTATTGTGGCCCATGATAATATTAACGAGGTGTCTTGTAGAGATTGCTCTCTTCAGTGCAGTAGGGGTCGAGATACAATCATTCCTTCTTCCCCTTCTGATTCTTTCAACTTGGGAGGTCTTAGAGGAAGTCCTCGGAGTAGCCCCGAGCTGGAAATGGTTATCAATTTTAAAGTTGAGAAGGCATTGTCGAGAAGATTGTAGGAACTCCATAGGCTGGAATCGGCAAAGGCGTTAGGACACGATGGGGCCTTAAATATGAGTGAGGCGTCTTCTACACTGCAATTTTGCTCTGACTCGGCGGCTACGCCAGACAATGGGATCTTTCCTCGTGGGGTTAGAGAATCTCTGAGGTCGGCAGAATCTGGATATGTGGATTTGAAAGAGGTCGATGGTGAATGCAGCAGACGCCCTTGCCTGCCCATTGCGTTTGATCTTTGCCAAATTTCTGCTTCTTCTTTAAGTAGTCGGATGGATGGTTGCTGGTCTAATGAGATGAATGTTATTGGTTGTGAAATTGACGCTCCATTACCTCGTGTTTTAGCCTCCGCTCCTTTGGGTGATGATTGCGTTGTCCCCCACAAGCAGCTTCTCTTTTCTTCCTCTAAGTCTCCTGACGGGGTTTCTTCAGATGAGATTGGAAGGGTCAATATGAGTCCTTCGTTACAGCATCAGTCTAGCATCCCTAACGGGACGGAGCTGGGTATCTATTCTTCCAAGTTGGATCTCTGTGGTGTTATTACTACTAAGGAGCAGCCCTATTCCAGTGTTCCTCCTGAGCCCAGTGTCGGTATTCTATTAGAATCCAATTCTTCTCTTTCATCCAGTCGATTAATTGCGGACGAACCTGGTCATATAGAGGTATCAAATTCTTCAGATACTGCTGCTTTAATTGATTGTCCTTTGATTGTTTCCCCATCTTTTGGTGTCACTAATCTGAGTCCGCAAGAAGAACACTCAAGCTCTCTTCCCAGTGCTAATTCTTCTGGTTCCTCGTTCCCTAGAAGGTGTTCTGAATCAAGCGTAAAGAATGCTCAGGTCTGTTCACATTCGAAATTCTTGGAAGTTTGCACGGAATGTGCTATGAGAATTAGTGGAAAGGGTGATGTTTGGGAGGGTATTGGTATTGTAGCTGCTGATCTCCAAATTCAGGCTATGAACACTAAGGGCGAATCTGTCCTTGTAGTTGAGGTTGTGAATGAATTTAGGGTTAGGTCTGAAGTGGTCAGGGTGGATGTTGGTGGTGAGCATAAGGATGGTAACAGAATCCAGGATTGTCATCATTACCAGAGGAGGAAATCCAAAGGGCGAGGAAAGGGTAGGGATAGCAGAGTTTCTCAATGAAGATCATTAGTTGGAATATTAGAGGGTGGGGAGGGAGTGATAAAAGAAGAGTTGTTAAGGAGTTATGTAGGAAGATCAGGCCCGATATCCTTGTGATTCAGGAAACGAAAATGGAGGTGATGCCTAAAAAGATAATCAGACAAATTGGGGATGTTAAAAATAAGGATTGGAACTTTGTCCCTTCTGTTGGTAGTTCAGGCAGTATTTGTATGATTGGGATGTTGATGTTGTGAAAAAAGTAGATGTGTGGAAAAGTCGTTTCTCGCTGTCTATCAGATTTATAAGCGTGGTTGACGGCTTTGAGTGGGTCCTGTCTGGTATATATGGTCCTAATATGCCTAGGATTAGAAGTTTGTTTTGGGAGGAACTTAAGGTCGTTAATGACCTTTGGAACCTTCCTTGGTGTCTTTTTGGTGATTTTAATGTTATCAGATTTTGCTATGAGAAGATGGGGGGAAGTAGAATTACCAGGAGTATGAGGGAGTTTGCCGATTTTATTGATGGGGAAGGGCTTCTCGACTTCCCTTTGTTAGGGGGGCTATTTACTTGGTCTAACTTTCAAGAGACGCCTTTATGTTGTAGATTGGATACGCTCCTTGTGTCTTCTAGGTGGGAATCTCATTTCTCTCGTGCTACCCTTAGGGTGCTGCCCAGACCCATTTCTGACCATACCCCTCTCTTGCTGAACACTGATAAGGTTGTTTCGGGTGGTCCACCCCCTTTAGATTCGAGAACATGTGGCTTCTTCATCCGAATTTTGTGGATATGATAAGATCTTGGTGGAAGGATGTGCCTGTGTTGGGGGGCTAGGAAGGTTTTAAGTTTATGAGGGCTCTTAAAGAGATTAAAGGTAAGATTTGTGTGTGGAACAAGGAGGTTTTTGGATGGATCCCGGACAGAAAAAGGCAATTATGGAGACTATTGGTAGCCTGGATAGGAATGAAGAGGCTTCAGGGCTGAATGGGGACGATTTAGTCAGAAGGAGAAACCTGAAATCAGAATTAGAGGAGATTCTCAGAAAAGAGGAGATCAGTTGGAGTCAAAAATCTAAACTCAAATGGATCAAAGAAGGTGATGGAAATACCAAGTTTTTCCATAAAATGACCAATTTCAAAAACAAAAAGAATGTGATTTCCATGTTGATGACTGATTCGGGGGCTGTGGAGGATCCCATTGGTATTGAAAAGGAGCTTACCGGTTTTTTAGCAGCCTTTATTCCTCGGACCAGAATTGGTCTTTTGACCTTAATAGGTTGGAGAGTCCTAAGATTGAGGTAAGTAGAGTGGGGTGGTTAGTTAGAGATTTTGAGTTTGAGGAGAGTAAGAAGGCGGTTTGGGATCTTGGTAGGAATATAACGCCGGGCCCTGATGGGTTTTCATTGGCTTTCTTTCAGGATTGCTAGGATGTTGTCAAGGATGGCTTGATGAAGGTATTCAAGGAGTTCCATTTGAGTGGGATTATTAATAAAGCTACTAATTGCACTTTCCTTGCCTTGATACCTAAAGTTAAAGGTGTTGTGATAACCAAGGATTTTAGATCCATCAGCCTCACGACTAGTGTCTATAAGATTATTGCCAAAGTTATTGCGAATAGACTTAAAGAAGTGGTTGGGGAAGTGGTTTCTTGTAATCAAAGTGCTTTCATCAAAGGGAGACAGATCCTAGACAGCATTTTGGTCGCGAATGAGTGTTGAAGAGAGGATTAAGTCCCGGGAAACAGGTTTTGTCTTGAAAGTTGATCTGGAAAAGGCTTATGATAAGATTGAGTGGAACTTCGTTGAGTCTGTGTTGAGATGGAATGGGTTTCCGGATCAGTGGTGTAGGTGGATTAAGGGTTGCATTAATAACGTTCATTTCTCCTTGTGTCTTAATGAGGGTATTGTCGGTCTTTTCCCGTAGTCTCGTGGTCTTAGACAGGGGGATCCCATTTCCCCCCTTCTTTTTACCCTTGTGAGTGACGTGTTGGGTCGGTTCCTTTGGAAAGCAGAGGAGATTGGTAGAATCCAAGGTTTTAGAGTTGGGAGAAATCGTACTCTTGTGTCTCATTTGCAATTTGCAGATGATACTACCATTTTTTTGGAAGCAACAAAAGACAATGTCTTATGGACTAAATGCATTCTTCAATGTTTTGATGTGAATTTGGAGAAAAGTAGTCTGTTTGGCATTTACATGGAGGAGTCTTATATTCAGGAGTGCTGTGCGGTAATGGGTTGTGGGGCAGGGAGATGGCCGACGACCTATTTGGGTATGCCCTTGAATGGGAATCATAAAAGTATCCATTTCTGGTCACCGGTTATTGAAAAAATTAAGAAAAGGCTGGCATCATGGAAGCGAAACTATCTTTCTTTTGGGGGTCGCATCATCTTTATTCAAGCGTCTTTAGGTTGTCTTCCGTCGTATTATATGTCTCTTTTTCAGGCGCCTAAGTCTGTGATTAATAGGATGGAAAAGATTTAGAGAGACTTCCTCTGGGAGGGTGGTGGGGAAAAAAGGATCATTTAGTGAAATGGGTTGATGTGTGTAAGGCTAAGGATAAAGGTGGGCTTAATTTGGGCAATCTTTACTCACGGAATCAGGCTTTTCGGGGTAAATGGTTATGGAGATTTAGCACTGAGAAGAAGGCTCAATGGTGTTCCGTCATTGCAAGCAAATTTGGTGTTCCGTCATTGCAAGCAAATTTGGTGTTCATTCAAATGGGTGGGATGTCAACCCTAGGACTAATATTAAATTGACTAGTGTTTGGAAGAATATTACCTCTCTCTTCCCTACTTTCTTCGGTCAAGTCAAATTTTTTGTGGGCTCAGGTTTGTCTACTCATTTTTGGACTGATATCTGGTGGGGAGAAAATTCTTTGGATTCCTGCTTTCCCAGAGTCTTCCGTTTAGTCTATTGTCAGGATTCTCTAGTTGCTGATGTTTTGAGTTGGTCTCTTTCGGGTCTCTCTTGGAATCTTCCCCTCCGTTGGGATCTTAGACCGGTGGAGGTGGAAGAATTAGGTAATCTCACCTTAAAGATGTTTTTATTGATGAGTCTTCCATCGATACCCGTGTTTGGATTTTGGATCCTAGTGGTAGTTTCTCATGCAAATCTTTTTTTGGCTCTATCCGAAAGAGTAGTCTTAATCTTCTGTCTCCTTTCTCCACTTCTCGTCTTTGGGGCTCTAAAGTCCCACTCAAAGTTAAAGCCTTTGTGTGAACTGCCATTCTTAATCGTATTAACACCACAGATAATCTTCAAATGAGAAGAAATTACAAGGCTCTGTCCCCTCAGGTTTGTGTGATGTGTATGCATAATGGAGAATCTGTTGACCATCTCTTTCTCTCTTGTGCTTATGCTGCTAAGGTGTGGGATTTCTTTGTCAAAAATGCAGGTTTGGTTTGGGCCCCCCCAAGACATGTGAGAGATCTTTTTGATCAATGGAACTTCTCTGCATTGGGGAAGAAGGGACGAATATTATTCAAGGTGCTGTTTTTCTGCATTTTATGGCATTTATGGGGTGAGCGAAATAATAGAATTTTTGAGAATATTTGGAGGAGTCCGAACCGTATCATTGATTTGATTGTGGGAACAATGGCTGTCTGGTGTAAGGCTCTTCCAGAATTTCACAACGTGACTTCTTCGGACTTGGTCAGATGTTGGGAGACTATTATTGGGATGTAGTTTTTGTATTGTCTCTTTTGTTTTTGTGTCTTTTGTTTTTTTGTTTCTTTTGGGACTTCTTACACTTTTTTTCTGTTTTCTCTGCGTAGTTGGTTCTCTGACTTGGGGAACCGACTACCTTTGCCTTTTGTACATTCTTCTTATCTTTTTATACAATCTTCGTTATTGATAAAAAAAAAAAAAAAAAATTCAGATGTCCAAATCTTCCTATAGGTCCCTAAACGTGGAAAGCTATGTTACATGGGCACTTTCAAATAAGTGAATCACCTGCATTGAACATGTTATTGGACTCCAACACCCGACAATAATTGTTCTGGTATAACAATCCTAATAAGCCCATGATATTGAGTATGGACTGTTTTTTCCTATAAAAAGGTTACCAAGAGGATTATACGACATTATTAAGAAAATCAAACCTAGTATATGAGGCATTCATAAGATAAAATATAGTTTAATCTGATAAAATCTATCGTTTATTATTTTTTTAATAAAACATTCAGTGAGAAATATATATATATGTGTGTGTGTGTGCGCGCGCGCTATTTTCTACTACATTATTTACATAATGTTGTATCTTTGAATCCTAATTTCTTAAATTTACAAGTTTGACACTCCATTACCTATGTTAGATTCTAACCTGTGCCAATGCAAAATAAATAGCAAGTAACTCCTTTAAAGCGAACAAATGATGGGTCCCAATGAAAAATCTCGATCAACTAGAGGCTAGAATTAAGAATAAACTTGGTACATTATTAAAGAGAATGTTGTGTTGTTGAATCCTAATTTTCTTAAGGTTACCAAGTTTGACACTCCATACCCTATATTAGATTCTAAACCCCATACCAATGCAAATTAGATGGAAAGTAACTCCTCAAAGCAAACAAATAATGGAAGGAAAAATTCTGGACAACTAGAGGCTAGATTAGAGAATAAATTTGGGTTTCTTGGATGATGCTTTCAAGTACAATCTTCATGGTATCAAGGAAATGAACTTGGTCTGTCTCACCAGGTTTAGTTGCCTGGAGTGATATGGGTTTTTCGTTATAAAATGGGATGGCATGACCAGTCCAAATCATCTACCTAATAGGGGACCCTCTAGATCAGTGTTTTCAAAGGTGTTTGAGGTGTAAGCCTTGAGGCGCAACCTTGAGGCTCACCTTACTTATGAGGCATGCACCTTATGTCTCGAGGCGTAAAAAAAGCATACACCTCACATGAGGCGTACACCTTAAGACATAAGGCATAGCCTCAACAGTTAGGCTGATATATTCTCAGTTTTAATAAAATTGATTTAATACTCATTGTTTTAAAGAAGAACCAAGGTTTTAACTACAAATTGACTTTAACCAACTTTGTTAAGTAAAAGTGTACTACTGATTTTATTATAATTGTTAATTTTAATCACTTATCATGGCATGAATATCAATTGTTATTTAATTTATTAGTATACGTATATAAACAATTTATATTTTATTAATTATTTATCTACAAAAGGTGTGCTCATGAGGCTTATGCCACAAGCCTCGAGGTTTATGCCACACGCTTTGGGCAAGTGAAGCCCTTCGCCTCATGCCTTAGCATTTTAAAACATTGCTCTAGACAGCTATTCCACCTACATAAATCCATTCTTACATGTATTGGACATTTATCACGTGCTATATTAGCAGTTGTATATTATGATAATTTAGGAGGAAAAAGAAAAAAAAAGTGACCTTTTCTATGTGGAAGATGTGATTGATGCTGAAAGTTGGATACAAAAAGAGCGTCGTGCGGAAAACCAACTTGTCAAGTGGACGCCATGTGTGAAAATCATCAAAATAGAATTGCTACTCTAGTGCCCATCAACATTCTATGCATCCTCCAAACACCAATAAAACATTGTTGACTTTGGTTGTACCATTTTCATCAAAGGCACTCTTATCGCGTGGGTGAGGCCAGGCTCCATTTAAGTAACTTGCTTAACTAACCGAGGCATCTCTAGTGAGATGCTCACCTTAGTGCCTAAGTAACAGCCTTGGTTAAGGCAAGAGAGGTGCTAAATTTAAGAGCCTGACTGACAGATAGCAGTAAAGCACATAGAGCCCCTTAAAGCCACCTATAATTTTAACCTAAAACACTTACAGCTCACTGTTTAACAAGTTGGCTCTCTATGATAAGCAAGTTCAAGACCAGTTGCTCCCTTCAAGTGAGGTACTGCCTAGCAACTAGAGAGTTGGTTGCTACCTTCAAGTGAGATATCTCAGTCTGATAAGCAAGTTCAAAACCATATAGTATAGCATGAAATGAATGCCATATTAAATGGTCCTGAACTTGCTTACCAGACTGGGATATCTCACTTGAAGGTAGCAACTGACTCTTTAGTTGCTAGGCAGTACCTCACAAGGCCTTGATATCCCTGTCCCTTGGGATATGGAGGATCTTATCCACAAGATAAAATGTAAATTGAGGTTGTTTCAGGAGTGTCTTATACACCATGTGGTGAGGGAGGTCAATTCTGATGCAGATTTTATGGCTAGTTTTGCTCATAATTTGGAAGACCTTTGTCTTGAATCCAAACCAAATTCCTGAGGAGCAGAGTAGCAAGCATACTTATTAAGGATGCTACTGGATTTGTTTGCAAGAGAATGTAATTCATGGTGACTGCAATGTAAAAGCTGTTGCATTCATGGTGACCAGGTTTCAGTTGCAGATGCAAAATGTTCTGAAGGTCATGAAGGGTACTGTGTTTGTTATTCCTGTGTTCTGAAAGTTATACACTGAAGACTGTTCTTCAGATGCAGACGACTGTGTGATGTGATACACTGTGAAGACTGTTATGCAGATGCAGAATGTTCTGAAGGTTATGAATATTGTGTAGACTGTGATTTGTGGTCTACTGGACTTTGGAGAGGAAGAGTATCATACTATTGATTGGTTATCTTAAGATGGTTGTTCTGCTGATCTGGGGTGCCCTGTTTTCTCAGCAGGGCCTCTGTTGCTGGTTGGTTTGAGGCCTGGATTGCAGGTTCTCATACCAGGGGATTTATAGATGTTTGGGCAGTGGTTGATGTTACGTGTCTGGGATAGCACTGTTGCTGATCCTCTTCGGCAGATTTTACTGGTGGTTTTTCTTCTCACTTCTTAGTTTCTAGTTTACGTGTAATCATGTACTTTTGAGGAAGTGAAAGTTGTCTGTCCACCTGTTGTGGCAGGTACCTAAGCAATGTATTTATCTAATTTTTTAATAAAAAAAAAATGGATCTTACCTACATGAAAAAAAATAAAATTGGCTCTCTATGAACTGTTATTTATAAATTTTGTTCAAATATCTAGCCCATTTGCATGTCAATATTCACTATTGATGATTTTTAGTAAGTAATGTAGTCTCTCAATTTCAAATTTTTATTTATTTTTAATTTTCACACTTGTTAACCTTCTAAATTAAGCACTTGCTTCATTTGGGTGAGCTTCTCACTTGGAGTGTAATACTGTAGGTAATAGGGGACCCTAGCGCTTCAAAGTAATTTTTTCTTTTAACTACTTTAAACCGTAAGTTTTTATATTTCAAGATGTTAGTTATTTTGGTGTTTGAAAATTAAAACAATGGACCATTATAACACGTGCTTATCTAAATGATTTGAATATGGATTCTTCAAAAATAAAAAAACAAAAGTTCCATGACTGAAAACTAAATCAAGTAAACAAAGTAGTTAATGCTAAAGAGCCAATCACAGAAAAAAAAATGATACAATACTGTGAGCACCAAAAGAGTCACACCAATAAAGATATCCATAAGGAGATATGAAATTGAATTGAAATAACAATACATTCTAATCTATTTAATAAATCTTTTAAAAAAGAATGTAAACAAACAAAGTTCTCAGAAGCGTACCATCGCGATCCTCCAAACTATTATAAGTTTCTGAAAGTAGAGTGAGGTGACGGAAAAATTCCCCTGTGAAATCTTTGCGACGTTTTGCTACAATAGCATTAATATCTGTTGGGCTTTCCTGTATCTCCTTAATAAGTTCAGTGTGTCTCTCTATTTCATCATCAATCTGCAAATCCTGCTCTTAATCAAATAGAAAACAGAGTAAAGTTCCAAAAATCAACAACAATAACAAAGTGCCTTATCCCAAATTAGTTGGGGTCGGCAACACGAATCTTGTTCATCCCAATCTGTCAAAAACCATATCTTCGTTCAGATTGTGTGTATTCAAACCCTTTCAGATCAATATTTAGGTTCCTTTTGGTCTTTCCCTCACACCTTCCAACTGTCTCCCTAGGTCTTCACTTTACATGCCTAAATCATTTTAACTTAATTTTCTTTATCGTATCTCCTATTCAGGCAACACCTAGACAGTCTCAAATATGCTCAGTGCTTACCTTATCTTTCCTAATTTCCTACATATAAATTTCAACATCCTTAGCAATGTTTATCTGATGCATATGTTGCTTCTTTAAAGCCCAACATTCTGATCATACATCATAGCGGGTCTAATAGTTTTACTGTGAAATTTCTTTTTAGCTTGAGTAGAATGTATCGATCACATAACACTCTAGAAGTGCCTTCAACTTAAGCCATCCAACTCTAGTTCTATGTGCAATATCCTTATCATTATCTCCCTCTTTATGGATAATTCATCCAAGATAGGGGAATTGATTGCTTTTAGGAATCTTTTGATTCTTAATTCTTATTATTGCTTTACCTAATTCCAAGTATAGAATATACTCAATATTCAACAACATAATAAACAAAAAAAGGGGTGGGAGTGGGGTTGTGGAGGGGAAGAGAATCCTCAGGCCTGTTGACAGTACAAAAACCAACTCCAGGTTGTAGAGAACAAGAGATAGGAAAAGAAGAAGCCAAGGGAGGGGCTGCAATTCTTTTGCCAGAGTTAAAGTAGAGGAAGAGAAGTGAGGAATGGACTTTGGCATAAAGCAAGAGCTTGAAGCTACAAAGGAAAAAAACAATGCTGAGAACACGAGGATGAATTTCAACAGATATAAGTAGTACATAAGGAGTTAAAGGAGCAGAAGAAGGATCTGATTCAATTGAACGATAAGCTGGGAGCCGATTCAATTGAAGGATGAGGTGAAGCTCAAAGGGGGGACCATGCACTAACCAAGAAATTAAGCTTTTAATTATCATCAATCCATGGTATCTGAAAGTCGGTTAAAGTAGAGGAAAAGAACTGAGGGAATGGACTTTGGCATAGAGCAAGAGTTTGAAGCTACAAAGAAAAAAAACAATGCTGAGAACATGAGGATGATTTTCAACAGAGATAAGTAGTACGTAAGGAACTAAAGGGGCAGAAAAAGGATCTGATTCAATTGAAGGATAAGATGGGGGCTGATTCAATTGACAGATGAGGTGAAGCTCAAAAGGGGACCATGCACTAACCAAGAAGCTAAGCTTTTAATTATCATCAATCCACAGTATCTGTAGACCAGAAAGATTTTGCATCTCTAACATTTGAGATAGACATTTCATGGCATTTTCTAAAACTAAACAAAACAACAATGAACAACAGGGACTATGGAGAAGTTAACAAACAGAGAAATGCTTTGACTGCCAATTCAATTATTGAATAGACTCTGTAAGTTTGGTATCATCTGCAGAGTAGATTTATCCATGAGATCAAGGCTGTAGGATCACTTTAAGAAGGCAAACAAATTCATCTAGCTGCTCAAGCTCAAGTCACCATTGTGTGGTTCAAAAAAGAATAGCAATCACTATGTTGAAGGAGGAGATTCTGAAAGATTTGAAGTTTATATCAATAAACTCATACAGAGGATGAATTAGCTTTTCCCATGATATGATCTTCTTAAGGTTTTGAGGTTCTTTCTGTTTTCATTGGCAGTAAAAAAAATCTGATAAGAAATACTTTTTCCCCTTTAAGCAGTTCATTATTTTTGTAGCTGAAAACATGATATTATTTTAGAATTTTTTTAATTTCAACCCGTTGATTTTAATTTGTATTTTATGCCAAAATTTTCATTTATTTCCTATTTGAAGGAAAAAGAAAAGCAAAAAGATAAATAAATTGATAAATAGAAGAAAAAGAATAAAAAGAGAAGCAATATCTACCTTTTTAACCTTGCTCCCTAATCCAATTAATTTCTGCTTCATGATCTGATCATTCTCAGTATCAGCAAGTACTAGACACCGGTGGTAAAAAATTTCCCTATATTTGTTCCATTCTTCCCTAAAAACCAACAACTTCCTCCAATCCTTTGATGTGGGTTTCTCGTTCATGAAGACATCAATTATCTTATCACAAAATTGAGTAATGGTGTACCCTTCTGCAACTTCAACCTCAGCATGTTCTTCCAAATGAGCAGTGGCTATGCTGCATGTTGGAGGATCTGTGCAAGGTTTTTCTAAGAGTCCCAAAAACAAAACAATGTTAATAATCTAAAAACCAACCATGCATATAAACAAAAGGAAATGACAAAAATTTCAGATGCTCATAACCATGAAAAGGTAAACACATACATCAAAAAAATCAACAAAATGCCTATCACAAAAAATTGGGATCATCAACAAGAATCCTGCATTATCATCCCAATCGATCAAAATCCATATCCTTATCAGATTATATATCTTCAAATCATTTTTTTTTTTTTTGATAATTAACAACATTTCATTAATCATCAAAGTGTAGAAATATAAAAGAAAAGCTAAGAATCACAAACTGCGATCCAAAGAAGAAAGCAAAAGCAAACTAGGGTAGTACAGTAAAACAGCAAAAAAACTATGATACAAAAAAGATACATCAGCACCTACTCCAGCCTCCTAATCTTCCACAAATCCCCAAAGAATCCTCACTAGGAGTCCCCAATACAAAGGTCTCTCCTGTTACCCCTTTCCTGGCTCACGCATCTGCATCCTTATTTGTAGATCTGAGAACATGAAGATAAGATATCCGTAACCCCCGACTCAAGTCTCGCTAACCGCACTAGATGCGCGAACCGCCAAGGATAAAGGTCATTGGAGGACACCAACGATATCACCGATATGAATCCCCCTCTACCTGAATGTCATCCAAATTCACCTTCCTCACCTCTCGCAAAACAACAATCAAAGCAGTAATCTCTGCTGTCGTTGAATCCAAAACCCCAATCGGACCCGAATATGCATGAAAAATCACCCCATCTGACCTCCTGAAAACCCCACCAATGCCAGAATTACGTAGATTACCGATAGAAGATCCATCAAAATTGAGCTTAACAAGACCACTGCTTGGTGCCTGCCAAACCATATTATGACTAACCCAGCCTAACGAAGTAAATAATATTGTGCTCCAGTCTCTCACAATCGAATCCATAGAAAACTCCCTGAACTTTGGTCGAACCATCACCCATGAAGCCACCATCCCAAGAATAGCATCAAGAATCCAAAGAACCTATTCCGTTCACCCCAAATAACCCAAAGAACAGCAAAATAGAGGGAATCCAATACTATCTTCCCTCTTTAACACAGACCTTGAAATCTCCACTGAGTGAATAAATCAAATATACTACCCGGCATCACCCATACCACATCCATGAGCTGTAGAAAATGCATCCAAATCTCCCAGGCAACGATACAATGAAGGAACAAGTGATCAACAGATTTTCCATTTTTCCTGCATATGAAACATATATGTGGAGAGATAACCAGATTTCCCCTCCTTTTTTGAAGCATGCCGCATGTATGAATTCTATAAAAGATGGTAGTCCAAACAAAAATCCTAACTCTAGGAGGAACCTAGGGTTTCCACAACCTTGAAGAGGGGAATGAGGGTGGATCAATATTTGACTCTCTACCAAGGAATCGACAAAAGGATCTGGTAGAGAATATCCCATTAGGTTCCAAGGACCAAACTCTAACATCCAGAGTTAGAGGATCAATGAAGAAATATTTTAGGACATCAAAAAGAGATGCTAACTCCCCCAACTCAACTGCTCTAAGATCTCTTCTGAACTCAAGATTCCAAGCCAGCCCAAAAGACGACCATGTAGAATATCATAAACCACCGAGTCTCTATTACGCACCACCAAAAATAGTCTGTAGAACCTAACCCTAAGAATGGAATTACCCCACCACAGATCATGCCAGAGCCTAACTTGAAGACCGTTACCCACCCCAAACCTCAATATGGATAGAAAGATGAAACGAGAGCAGATATAGCCTTCCACAGACTATGACTATAAGTTTTTTGCTGATTGGCAAATTTCCCCCTTAATAGCACCTGTTTCATATTTGCTGGTGATTACCTTGTACCATAAAGCGTGGGTGTCTGTAAAATCGCCAAAGCTATTTACCAAGAAAAGTCGAATTCCGAGTTCAAATATTTCCCAAGTTTAGGCCACCTGCAGCTTTGTTCCTGCATACAACCTCCCATTTTAACAAATGATCCTTCTTTTGCTGATTGGCAAATTTTTCCCTCAATAGCACCCGTTCCATATTTGCTGGCGATTACCATGTACCATAAAGCGTTGGTGTCTCTATAAAATCACCAAAGCCATATACCAAGCAAAGCCGAATTCCGAGTTCAATATTTCTCAAGTTTAGGCCACCTGCAGCTTTGTTCCTGCATACAACCTCCCATTTTAACATATGATCCTTCTTTTGCCCCTTCTCCCCACCCCCTCAACAAGAAATCTCTCTGAATTTTCTCCATCACCTTAATGATTTTCACTGGAACCCAATATAATGAAAGGAAATAAATAGGTAAATTGGTAAAAGCAGATTGGATTAAGCTAACCCGACCACCCAGAGATAGATAATTCTATTTCCATGACACCAATCTCTTTTCCAATTTTTCAATAATGGATGACCAAAAAGACCAAGTCCTAGGAGAGTCCCCTAGGGGCAGTCCTAAATACCTGATAGGTATCTCCACCACCCCACAACCTAGAACATCTGCAAATTGCTGAAGCCTACCTTGCTCCACATGAAAACCCGAGATGTTTAATTTCTCCAAATTAATTTTACGACCTGAAACCATCTCAAAACATCTCAGAATTGACTTAACCCAATAGGCCTGCTCCTCCACAGCTTCAGAGAAAATGATCGTATCATTAACACATTGGAGATGGGAGACATGAACCCTCTCCCTCCCAATAGAGAACCCCTTGATAAGCCCCATAACTTCTGCCTGACTAAAAAATCTGCTCAGAACATCTCCAACCAAAGTAAAAAAGAAAAGGAGATAAAGGATCTCCCTATCTGAGACCTCTAGACAACTCAAAATGTTCATGAACACTCTCATTGACTAAAAAGGAGAAGGAAACCTTCGTGATAAAACCCCCAATCCATTTTTGCCATCTTTTCCAAAACCCTTCCATCCGAGGACCGAATCCACTCAACCCTATCATACACCTTCTCCCAATCCAACTTACACATAATGCCCTGCAAACCGCTCCTAGTCCTTTCCTCAACCACCTCATTTGCCACAAGAACACTATCTAAAATTTGCCTCCCTACAATAAAAGTTGATTGATTAAGAGAGACTAGGGATCCAATAACTCCTTTAAGCCTTTCCACCAACACTTTTGCAATAATCTTATAAACACTGGTGATCAAATTAATAGGTCCGAAATCCTTAAGTTCACTTGCCCCAACCTTTTTTGCAATCAGCACAAGAAAAAATTCATTAGTAATTTTATCGACTATCCCATTCGAATGAAATTCCCCAAACACCTCCATCAAATCTCCTTTGATTACTTCCCAAGCATCCTGATAAAAAGCCATAGTAAAACCGTCAGGACCCAAAGCCTTATCTCTATCTATACCCATAATTGCCCCTTTCACCTCCTCTTCCTTAAAAGACCTCTCCAACCATGTAGACTGATCAGTGGACATGATTGCTCCCGGCATGTTTCTAAGATCAAACTTGAGATCCTATTCTGAAGAATTTAATATGAAATAAAAGTCTCTTAAAGCTTCCTAACTACTACCCATATCCTTAATCCCGCCCCCATTTATTGACAGGTTTTTTATGGTATTCAAGTTATTCCTCTCATTTGCCATTTTATGAAAAAAATTTGTATTCCCAACCCCTTCCTTAATTCATGAAATCCTCAATTTTTGTCTCCAACTAATTTTCTTTTGTTTCAAAATGATAATATCTCACTCCTCTCTCCTAACTTTCCGCCTCTTTTTCATCCCTTGAAAGATTTCCAAGCTGTTTCAAACTATCGAAGCCCTCTATCTCCTCACAGATCTGTTTCTTTCGAATAGAAATGTCCCCAAAAGTCTCTTTATTCCACCTTTTGATCTTATCCTTCAAAAAATTTGAAAAATCTCATGAAAATAAATCCAAGTTTGTCATTTAAACTCCCAATCCTTTCCAACCACCACCTTCTAACCTCCCCACTAAAAATTTCATGAGTAAACCACATGTTTTCAAACCTAAATGGGGATGGATGATGGATCCCTGGAATTCTCCTCCAAAGACAGTAAAATAGGCCAATGATCAAAGGTCAATCTAGGTAAAAGATTCAATCCAATAAACGGGAAATGTGCATCCCAATCCATCGAGACCATATATCTAACCTGCAACAAAGTGCATTCTTTTGAAAATTTGACCAGGTAATTGACCTCCAACTAAAGGATAGTCCACCGGAGCAAGGTCTTGAATCAGAGAAGAAAATCTCCTCATAATACGGGTGACACTAGAGATTCTATTCCTTTTTGCCCCCAATTTGACAACATTAAAGTCCCCAAGAATGCACCAAGGTTTGGTAGTACAACCAGATAAGACTCTAAGCTCTTCTTAGACTGCCTCCCTATCTCTATATGAATTGGGACCATACACATCAGCAAGTTACCACTCGAAGCCACCTCCAGATTTCTAAAGGATACAGAAAGATAGAAGCTTATCTTAATGTTACTCGCTCTAATATTACTTATGCTAATGGTGTGGTTAGTCAGTATATGCACGCTCCTCGTCAACATCATTTTGATGCTGTTTGTTGTATCTTGCGCTATCTTAAGAGTGCTCCTGGGCGAGGATTGCTATACCAACCTTCTGCTCCCCTGACTATAACAGGTTTTAGTGATGTTGACTGGGCTGATAGTCGTTTTGATAGGCGGTCTACCTCTGGCTATGGTATCTTTGTTGGGGGTAACCTTGTTACTTGGCGCAATAAAAAGCAGAATGTCATTGCCCGCTTTAGTGTTGAAGCGGAGTATAGAGCTATGACTCATACTGCTTCATAGATGTTATGGATTCGTTCTTTCCTTCAAGATCTTGGTGTTGATGTTCTGACTCCTATGCAAATACATTGTGACAATCAAGCCACTATTTTTGTTGCTAACAATCCTATGTTCCATGAACGCACAAAACATATAGAGGTTGATTGTCACTTTATTCGTGATATATTGATAAGGAAACATATTGTAATTCCTTATTTTCGCTTGGAATGTCAGATGGTACCAAGCCATTAGCTCGTGCTTCTTTTCAGCGGCATGTTTCAAGCTGTGCGTATTTGATATGTATGCTCGAGCTTAAAGGGGACGGGTTAGAGTTGTATTATTGTTCGGGTTATTTTCTGTTATGGTCCAAGGGTATTTTTGTACTTTCTCATCGTTAGTATAAATATGTGTTAAGGTGAATGGGTTGATTAAGTTGCCTAAACCTATTCTCTAATCTTTCTCTCTTTCTCTTCTCCTTCTTTTCTTCTTCTCCTTCTCTAATCCTTGATCTTCAATATTTAACACTTCAACTTTTTGGTTAGACGTAGTTTGGGGAATGGTATTTGCATTCAATTCTTGAGGGATTTGTGGTGGGGGATTCCATTTTGTCATCTCGATTTCCTTGTCTTTTCAACTTGGTTCAAAACAAAGATTCTTATATATCCGAGGTTCTTTCGTGGTCTGAATCAGATTTGGGGTGGAACTTAGCTTTTAGGAAGGATCCCAAACCTTTGGAGTTAGGGAAACTTGGTCGCCTATTTGAGGACCTTAAGTTGTTTTTATTGATTCCGAGTCTCAAGATTACCTTGTATGGTTTCTTGAATCCAATGGAGCATTCTCTTCACGTTCATTTTTCCACATCCTTTAGCATTCAGTGGGTGCCCCACAGGCCCCATCTCCTACTTACTGTATTTGGAAGCCTAATGTCCCACCTTTGGTCCGAGCATTTGTTTGAACTGCAATCCTAGGGAAAATCAATACTTGTGATTTGCTTCAGAGAAAGTGGAGAACTTGTGCGTTATCCCTAATATGTGTGTCATGTGCAAGTCTGAGAGTGACACGGTGAATCATCTGTTTGTACACTGTGTGGTAGCGAGGCATATTTGGTATTTTTTTATCCAATGGGTTCATAGTGCATGGGTGATGCCACGCGTGTTGCTGCTTTTCTAGAGCAATGGAGATTCCCTGGCCTATATAGTAGAGGGAAGATGATGTACCAGTCCCTCTTTCAGGCAATGTTGTGGATAATCTAGATGGAGAGAAACAGGAGAATTGTTTAGGATTGGTTTGCACCCTCACAAAGCATCATTGACTCTATTGTTCACACAGTTGCCTCATGGATAGTGGTACTACTAGAATTCCGAGGGATATCCCTTTCGAACATTACGGGAGCTTGGCTTATTGTTTGTCAGTCTTCTCCTTGGAGGGCGTATGCCAATGTGGTTTGGATCCCCCGCGAGAGGATTTCATCAAACTAAATTTTGATGGATCCTTCATTGACAATCCAAACCCTTCAGGCGTGGACGGTACCTTTAGAGATCACCATGCACATATCTTGTAGGTCTTTTCGGGTTCACTTGAAAACAGGGACTCGGAATGTGCTGAGTTGCAGGTTCTAATCACAGGTTTGAGGAGGGCCAGGGTAAATGGCTTTGACTCACTTGACGTGGAAGGTGACTCCAGGTCTGTGGTATCATGGATGGTGAACACTGGGAGTTGCCCCTGGAGGTTCATACAGTTGGTTTGATTAGCTTGTTTGTTAGGTTTGGGTTTAAATATCTCATTTTATTAGGTAACCAGAAAGGTGAATGAGCCAACGGACAGATTGGCTCGAGGTGGTGTTGGTAGAGCATGACTATTCTCAGGTGTTCCAATTGAGGGAGTGTTGAGGGTTTTGGGTAATAGTCGTGCTGTTTACGTAGCTGCATACCAAGCTTCTGTATAGCCATAGAGTGTGGTTTTGTTTCATAGTTGCCCATCTAGGGCAGCTTGCTTATTGTCCTCATGCGTGTTTATATGTCCACTTATTCTGATTTATAATAATGATTCATTATTCATCAAAAAACAAAAAACATAAACATAATGAATAATATAATCACAGTTGACATAATCCACACTTAGCCAGCATGAAATAGCAAAGTAACATTAATAGAAAATAAAATCAAAGACAGGATATTCATTATCCGATTAATTAAAATAATTAAGCTTACAAAAGTTTAACCATTACATCATCATGGATATAGTGAAACATACCCCATGAGGATTTCTTGTTACGACTATGCAAATGAAGGTATAGCTGCAGACATATGAACAGGGAAGAAGAGGACAATTATTAATAAAAATTAATGTATCTCTTCAAATTTCAAACTTCCTACATTTATAGTAAAAAAAGAATACCTATATTCCTAATGATCAGAGAAAAGGTGCCCGATATAATCTTCAGTGTCTAACTTGGCAGGGCAGTTTTATGTGGATAGGTAGAACAGAGAGAAAGAATTGTCAAATAAAATCAACAAGAAACCACTTGACTTGGGTGGAGCCAAAAAAAAACCTTACAGGAGGCTTAATATGGTGGGATTGACCCTTGGATAGGTTGAGAATTGCAATATTTTTCCATGTAGCCATCTTATCTGGTGAAAGATAAAATAAAAAATAAGTGCATTTCCTTTCAAATAGGATCAACAAGCTGCATGCAAAAAGAGGTAGAACACACGCATGCACACATAAATAGAAGCAATGTTTTGCCGTTTTGCCATCTTATTTGGTGAAAGATAAATAAAATTAGCATATTTCTCTCTTCAAACTAGGTCAACAAACTGAATGTAGAAAGTAGCAGAACACACACTCACCGGATGGATATGTGCACACACAATTCACACAAGCAATACTTTCCCGCTTCACCATCTTATTTGGGGAAAAATAACAGAATAAGAACATTTCTTTCTTCAAATTGGATTATCAAACTGCATGCAGAAGAGGCAGAATGCAAACACATGCACACTTTCCCCATTTTGGTTTTTGCCATCTTATCTGGTAAAAAATAAGGCTCCGTTTGGAAAGTGTTATACGAGAAAAGTGAAGTGAAGTGATCTGTAAGAAAATTGGGTGCAGCGCATTTGAATGTTACAAGAATATGCAGGAAAGTTAAATGTTGCAGGGGTATTTTGGGAATTTTTTTGAGTTATAAGGGTATTTTTATATAAAATAAGAGTTACAACGGTATTTTTGATAGAAAATGAGAGGCGACAATACGTATTCTCACATATTCCAGAATTTCCCTGTGATTTTGGCAGGAATTTGTGAGCTGCTATTTTTTGGGGTTTTGAAAATGAATGGGAATATTTTTTTCATAGGAGCCACACTTTCCTATAAAATCTTGCTATTCAAACACCCTGCTTTGCAAGAAAGTTAACCTTTCTTACATATTCTCACAAAATCCAGCAATTCAAACGGGCCAAAATGAAAAATAAGCACATTTTTTTTCTTCTTTTAATTAGGTCATCAAAATGCATGTTGAAAGAGTCAGAAGACTCAGAACACACACATACATACACTCATGCACGGATATACGCACGTACACGTGCACACAAGCAATCTTTTCCGATTTCACCATCTTATTTGGGGAAAAATAAATAAAAATGAGAACATTTCTTTCTTGATATTGAGTTATCAAAATGCATGCAGAAGGAGGCACAACATATACACAAACACAAACACACAATCCTTTCCCATATATCGCCATCTTATCTAGTAAGATAAATAAAATGAAAAGATAAGCATATTCCTTTCTTCAAATTGGGTCATCAAACTAATTATAGAAAAACGCAGAACAAATACCTACGCACAAGCACACATAAGCACATTTCTTTCTTCAAGTTGGGTAATCGAAATGCATGCAGAAAGAGACAGTACACACATCCACACATAACACAACATTCTCCATTATCTGGTTTAACTCAAAAACAAATCAAGAACAACGCAAACAAAAAATGCGAGTGAATATGAATAAATAAAATAAATTAAAACAAAAAAATTGTCACAATAAATTAATTTTATAAACAAAAGCACCGTTCAATAAATCAAAGTCAATCAGCATACGAAACGACACACCCTAAAACCCCCAAACAAATATATGCAATTAGAAACCCTAGAATCAATCAAAATAAGTAAGACTTTTCCCAACAGACTCCGACTAATAACAGAGAGGAGTGCAATGTTGAATTTAAGGAAAGCAAAATCACTGATGTCTCACAGGCATCGTCGTGATGAGCAGACGAAGCGAAGCTTCTCTTTGGAGGAGAAGGAAAAATGGCTCGTCTATCTCCGAGAAGGGCTGGTTTAAATTGCAGATCAGTTCTGTGCATCAGCGTCGCCATTGCTTTATCCTCCGAAAACAGTGTAAGAGGCTAGTGTACATTAAGGTTTCGAAAATACTTCTCAGGATTGAGTCACGAAACACTCATGACCCTCCCATCTAGTAAAACTTCATAGATAAATGAATAATTAATTTTCATATTAGATATCTTCATGCCTACTCTCTCATCTAGGTGGCGCTAACGTGTCATTCTCATTTTTCTCATTTATATTAATTTTAGGGAAACTCATATTTAGTTAGTCATATCCAGCGAACCACGTTCCGTTACAGGGCCGGGATCCTCTGTGGGGTAAGACCCTACGGGGTTCTTGTGGTGTAGAAACAGTCCCAGGTGGGTCCATAGCATCCGAGGGATGAAATGGTCTCCTCCTGGGGCCCACTTGGGCTGTCTCTACACTCAAGGATCCCGCAGGGTTTTACCCATAGAAGATCCCCTCCCTTCGCTACAATAGCTACGATAGTAACAAAACTCTGACGTGGAGACAACAAAGGTCGTTGGATGTTTTGGATTTGGATTCCCGCAACAGCATTTAAAACTGATAAAATCAAAAGCTTTAATTTACTTTTTGACCCCTGAATTGTATTTTTCCTTTCAACGATTTAAAAGCTTGAATCAAAAGTTTTTAATCTCAAATTTATCCCTTTAGATTTCGTCTTTTTCGTATGAATTATTTCTTTTAATAGAAGAGTTAAAAACCTTTTTTCTATCCCATTTTCTTTTGAAGAAGTTTTTCTTTCGCATGTACTTGCATTAGGGGTACAATTTGGTTCGGTTTGGTTTGAGTTGACATCAACTCAAAACTAAACCGATATTAGTGAAGGTTAACCCAAAAATTAAATCGAACTAAATTGAGAATTTAACTTTTTAACCCAAAAACCGAACCGAATTGAAATTGAAAACCCTAAACCCAAATCGACCCAATCCAAATTGCAACTTGAAAACCGAACCGAATTGAAATTAAAAACCCTAAACCCAAATCAACCCAATCCAAATTGCAGCTTCGGTATAGTTTGAGTTGGGTTATTACAATGTTTTTTAGAATAAATATATACACACACACATAATTGAATTTAAATCAGTTCAGTTTTGTTCAATTTAAAATTATATATACTAGAGTTCGGGTTTTGATTTGGTTCAGTTTAACCGAGGCTTCGACCCAAAACCAAACCGATCTAAATTTGGTTTTATAATTTCAAAACCAAAACCGAACCAAATATCCCAAACCAAACCAAACCAAACCGAAACCAGTTTGGATCGATTTGGTTTCGAGTTTAACCAACCCAAGTTGCACCTCCAACTTGCAAGGAGGTTGACACATGTCCCATGCGGAACCCACTAAAAAGGGTGACTGGCATTTTTAAAACTCTAAAAGACATAATAAA
>JAUPMG010000019.1:8422959-8441930 GCA_031762675.1 Pachysandra terminalis
CACATTTATATTTATAAATTTATATTATTATTACATACAAATATATAAACATTGCATATAATAATATTTTATAAAAATAAATGCCTTAATGTTATATATATATATATATAAATTATTTAATTCATTTTACATATAAAATTAATTTAATGTACAATATAAGTAACTTTAGTGCATAAGCTACATGTTTTATTTAAAAATATAATCTATTAGTCCCATGAAGTGATCATTTTATTTTATATTTATTATTTAAAAATTAAAAACACACTATTATCTTAGATTAGGCTTTTATGCATGATTTATATCTTAAAAATAAAATATTATAATATTATGAATTTGTAATTTAGTTAATATACATACACATTATATGTGTGGATTTATCATAATAAAAACATGTTAATTTGTCATATTTTGACTTCTACGTTAATATATATTGTATGTGTATGTGTATCATATCAAAAACATGTTAATTTATCATATTTTGACTGTCTTTGCAAAAAAATAAGTATTGTTTTATGTATCCACCGTTTTCTTTGCATATCCATCGTATCCATGTGTATCCGTGTCGATACTCGATACGTATCCATTTTTGGACCAATCGATATGCTACCTCGATACGATATTTTAAACCATGGATTGATGATAATAGTCTTTGTAATGCTAGTGGTATCCGGAATTTACTTTTTCATGATATAGTCGAGCCAACACTACTATTAGGATCTCAAACTCCATTGGTAAAATGATCTGAAAGCCCTCCAATTCAAGGTTATTCTTAGTTAAATCAGCTTGGAACAAGGTTAGATCTCCCCATGTATCTTTGCTTGGTCTGATTGGTGTTGGTTTAAGTATGTTCCCATGAAGATCTCGAGCCTCACATGGAAGATTTTCTATAATGCATTTCCTTTCGATGCTAATATCAAGAGACTTGGTATTGAGTTGGCTTCTAAGTGTGTTTGGTGTGATAATCATGAAGAGGACATGGATCATGTTTTTGCTATTGGTGGTTTGGCTTCCTCCGTTTGGAGCTATTTTGCTCCTATCTTCAACATGAACTACATGGTTGGTCACGGGGTTAAAGATCTTTTGCTAATATAGGTTGCCTTTAGTTCTAAAGGATCTCAAATGAATATGCTTCATGGTGTTCTTCCTTTGGTTTTTCTGTGGAAAATTTGGAAAGAACGAAACAATAGGCTTTATGAGATTGTTTTAGATCGATTGACAAGCTTATCATTGATATTAAGGGATGGCTCTTTGATATTGCAGAAATTTTAAGAGCGACTAAAGCCCCCCCTTTAATGATACTCAGCCTTGCTATTCTTGGGATTCACCTGATATCATCTCAATTCAAGGTTCCTTTATTTGTCAAATGGATCCGTCCTATTCAACATTGGGTTAAGCTTAATTCGGATGGTGCTAGTAAGCTTAATGGTGATAGCGGCAGTGGTGGCATTATTAGGGATTATAAATGTATTTTCATTTTTGCTTTTGCCCATTTCTATGGTACTAGTAACAACTTGGTGGTTGAAGCTAGAGCGCTCGTTGATGCCAGGATCATATACTTGAGAGATTTTGTATTTCGTAATATTGAGATTGAATTAGATTCAAGGACGTTGGTGGAAATGGCTAATGGTAACTTTAGATGTCATTGGTTTATTTCGTTTTGGATTGATGAGATTGTTGGCTTTCAAATTACTCATATATTTAGAGAAGCAAATGCATGTGCGGATTCTCTTGCAAATTTTGCCTGTCAAACTCATAGTAACTCCACTTTTCACAGAAGAGGATTTTCCTCAACAGATGAAAGCTGCTCTTTGTATTGACTACATGGAATACCTTATATTCGGTGTTGATGGTTGGTCTTTTTTAGTAGAAAAGGTGTTTTGTAATGCTTGGTCTATAAAAGCATCCTCATCATGCATTTCTACATCATGTGTTCTACTAGGGTAAGGCTCATTATGACCCCCCATGTAACTTTCTCATTTCTAAATTCTAATGCACAGGTCGGGGTCTTTCCGCATCCCCCTCCCACTGTTGGAGTGTCTTGAAGACTTTTTGGCCTTAGCGAAATTAAAAAAAAAAAGACCCTTTGCATTTCGCCCTATATACCACTTTGCACCTCTTGAACTTCCCCCTCCTATAGAAAATATCTTTAAAGCTTCTTAATCATATTGATCACCTTCTGTGGGGCCTTAAATAAAGAGAGGAAGTACACTAGAAAGTTAGCTAAGAAAGCCTAAATAAGAATGATCTTACAACCTAGAGACAAATAGTTCTTCCATGTGGTTAATCACCTTTCGGTCTTTTCGATAACTGGGTCCTAAAATTGTATGGAATAAGGATTAACACTTGGGGTAAGGCCTAGATATCGAAAGTGCCACTTTGCTATTATACAATCCAAGACCTCTTCACAAGAGTGAAGCTTCTCACTAAAATAGATCCTCGAAGTATGCTCTTCTCCAATTTCCAATTATATCTTTAAGCCTGAAAGTACTTTGAAACATCTAAGAATGCATTAAGCTTAGAAGAACTGATCCTTTCATGCTTCAAGAAATAAAATCTTCACCAACAAATTGGAGATGAGAAATGGGTACCTTGGCTAGACCTATAACAAAACCCCTCACCAATCCAAACTTTTTGTCCATATCGAGGAAGGTGCAAAGGACGTCATACACTAAGGTGAAAAACAAGGGAGAGGGGGGATCTCATTATCTATAAAAAGTCTTCTCACATTCTGTTAAGAAAAAAGAAAAGAAAAAGGAGAATGACATATTTCACATACGTCCCTTAATCCATCTAAATCACCTCTCCCAAAAGCCTTTCCGGTCTTGCACATCATCCATAATGTTCTACTCTATCTCACAAGCTTTTTGCCAAATCCAATTTGCAAACAAGACGAGCATCTCCAGACCTAACGTTTACCTCCATACACCCTTCAATCTATTGGATGTGGGTGCTAAATGAGCTATGTATATTCGTCATATTATCTATATACAATTGGAACTTACCTTTCCCAACAAAAAAAAAATCTCTCCTAATAAAGGCACTTTGCTGGTGAAATATTATCGATACTATCACTTCCTTGAGCCTAAATGAAAGGATATATGATATGATCTAAGACAGGCTTGTGGTCAAGCTACTCGTCAGAAAATCTTTAAAATTTGTGGCCTATTCTTTCGGGTATCAAAACCAGAAAGGTATTATTATTTTTTGATTGCAATGGAGTCATAATTGCACCAAAAACTAAAAATGTCAATTAATAACTAAAAATTAAATATGTTAAGAGGATCTATGAATTTGAGCTATTAAATATGGTGGTAAAAGCAATTGAATATGTAATCGATCAATCAGTTCCGTTTCCCATAATTGGGGTTAGCACGGAAATATTGTCGCGTGTTGGTGTGCTAATAGTACGTGGGATATTGTTTCCCATAATATGTCAGATACTTCATTTATCCAAGGGGCTGGAATCATGAGGGACATAATTAAAGAGGATGAATAATGACCGTAGCCTATATAGATGTAACAGGTACATTCGCACTCGGTCAATTATTTTGCATTATAAGGAACACTTTTTCAGAAGTCTTGTTATATTTAGTGGTTCACGATACATGGCTTGATTTAATATTTTCCATCTAGTACCTGAAGCAGATATCATGCTCGTGTCTCTCTTCTTCGCAGTAAGTAGTACTCTGGTAATAAAAGGATTTGACAGATAAAACAACCTATAATTGTTCTAGATAAAAAAAAAGTTCTAGATCATATTTGTTTTATTTGTTGGAATAAGTTCACGGGCCCTGAGGATTTTACTGTCCAGATGATTAATAAAACTCAGTCCTTGCATTACTGATATCGTATTAAGTTAATTCTGAATACCTTCCACCTAGGGTATTTTTCTATATCTAGGATCTCACTAAAAGCAAATATTTTCGTTATACCACGAGTGTCGTGGATGGTAAAGTTTTTTCCCTTGCATGCTGTTCTTTCAAAGTATTTGTTTCTCTCAAAATTCTACATTTTTAGTAGAAAAAAATTAAGGAAAAATGTCATTTAGTGGCTACAGTAAACTGTCTCCCCTATTTTTAATAAATCTATTTTTGTTCGTGTCTGTATCTTTTATTAGTGATTGCTTGTGATTCTAAATTTATATAAAATTTGGTGCAGAGATTTGGTACATTGCCTTGTTTTGCTGTATGTGAATATAGATATCTATGTGGGGCAATCATAGCATAATATTTGACCACTTTTCAGAGATTTGTTTTGGAGAAGTCACCTTGTATTTCTTGTGAAGAATTTCATTGAAATAGTCTTCAAAGTCAGTCTAAAAATTTAGATAGTGTTCTTCAATCATTCCAGCTCTCGAAGATATTCTTGCCGCAGAAAAGATAAGCATGAAGAACAACTTGAAGATTGTGCTTGCTAATGTGAGATCTGCAACCAAAGGAATTGAAGCAGAACCTGCAGGAAGATCATGTGGATTTGACTTGCAGGTGCCATTGACTGGTGAAAGTGATCAGGTTACTTTTGGAAAAGAAAGGGAGAAGCTAATGATGAATGGGCTATACAAAAATAAGAATTATCCCTCTGATGCAAAAAAATTTGCTGCTAACAAGTTTAAGGTAAACAAGCTGCCAGGTTCTAATAAACGTGGTCCCCCAATGAGGTTAGAGGGTCAAAAGGAGAAGAGACGGAGAATGGATGGTAGTCTGATGCGGCAGTGTACTATTATTCTGAAGAAGCTGATGACTCATCCAGCTGGTTGGGTTTTTAATCATCCAGTTGATCCAGTGGCTCTGAACATTCCAGATTATTCTTCCATTATTTCTGACCCAATGGACTTGGGTACAATAAAGTCCAAACTGGAGAAAAAGTTCTACTTGGATGCCATTGATTTTGCAGCTGATGTTAGGCTGACTTTTTCTAATGCCATGTTATACAACCCTCCTGCTAATAATGTTCATAAAATGGCGAAGGAGCTAACTGATATATTTGATACAAGATGGAAGTCTCTGGAGGAAAAATGGAGTGAGAACAGCGAAAAGATTGGGCAAGGTCTAATTTCATATGAAAAGCAGAACAAAACACAGATTGTCAAACAAAGTTGTAGTAAAGCACCTGCATCCTGTGCAAACCTACTGCCCAATTGTTCGGTGTCATATGAAGATAAAAAGAAGCTGAGAAAGGATCTAGTGGAAAAACCAAGAGTTGCAGAAGTAAGAACATTTTCCTTTTGTATTCCTTATCATCGAATGCTCTCCTTTTCTTTGTATTGATGTTGTTCTTTCATCTGTGCTCTTTGTTTGACTTGTGTTTCTTTTAATCGTTCATATTTTAGGTAGTGCTTTCTGAAGTGTCAAATGGTTGTTGGCATAATTCCATAGGGAAGGACTGCCATAAAGGTATGAAATGGAAATGGCAAAGTAATTGTGACAGTTCTAATTTAGGATCCTGCTAAGGGCTGATTTCCGATGTGTCCTATAGGCACTTGCAACAATAACATGCATGCATGTGGCTCTGCCAATCCCAAGGTAGTCGCGAGCCCTCGAATTTGCATAACTGGTTCCTGTGGCAGAGATACTTGCCGATGCAGCTGTTGCAATAATTCAAACCAAGCGTTATCAAGTGGTTAGTTTACTTTTCATGCCTCCGGTATGGTATCTGAGTTTTATTAATGGAAGCATCACAAGTATATATCATGTGGTGCTGAGATGTTAATTGCTTTTCTGCTCAGATCCATCTTCAAAAAAATCATTTAGTGCAGACAGTCATGCATGTCAAAGTGGTGCCTATGATCTGGTATGTATGATTATTCTTGTTAATTTCATGTATTTTGTTGTATGCAGTTTGTTGGAGTCATTCTCTTATTTTGCATGCTATGCAAATAACTTCTCTTGTTTGCTTTCAAATGTAGGATCATCTGACAGATGGCACAACTGCTCAGATGAGCAAATCAGATCCTGATTCTGATGGTAAAGGTTTCTCTAATTTGTAGGAAATCTGATTCTTTTGTTACTTATTTAATATATTTTCCTGTTCTTGTAGTTATTTACTTGATTTACCGTTCACTCGCTTTACATCGGAAATGATGTGTAGGTGCTGTAAGTGCTGTAGACGAAGAAAGCGGCTGCCCCAGTTCCTATTGTGCAACTTCTGTTAGAGGTGCTGCTTATGGAGAAGGTTAGTTTTTGTGCTAGTCATACCTGCTGCAGGTATTTATCTTGGTCATTTTGGTAGAGAATTTGATCTGCTGTGTTCTTACCTTTTCAGTGTTTATTTCTGTGCTTTAGGATGGAAAAGTCCTCTTTATGATGGCCAACTGTCACCAACCAAGGCTCTTCGTGCAGCATTGTTGAAAGGCCGTTTTGCTGAAACTATCCTGAAAGCGCAACAGAAAACACTACTAGACCATGTAATATTTCTGCTTGCCAAATCGCCGTTGCATAATTCCAAAGCTATTGTTTGGTATTTGAATTTGCTTTTACATGCTGTTCTCCAGGGTGAGATAAGTGATCGTGCGAAAATGCAGCAGGAAAAGGAAAGATTGGAAAGAAAGCAACGTGAAGGTGGCCTACTACCTTTATACACACTTTTGCACGCATAAATGCATACCCTGTTATATGATTGTACTAATTGAACATGCTATGACTAATGAATGGAGTTAAAATTGAAGAAAGGGATTTAAAAGAAACAGCATATGATATTTTGCTTAAAGAATCAAGATAGTGCATGACACACATGTATATCTCCCCACCGAGTGGTTACAACTTACAGGTTCCTATCCTGCAGTTATGGTTACAGTTCGAGCTTATCACCATTCAATTAGGTGCACTGAGGTCCATAAATAATAAGAAAAGACAAATATGTAGCATGCATGTCTGTGTTGTGGACCAGCATGTTAGTTATCTATGAAGGCTGCAGTTTGTTGCATGTGTCCAGTGATCTGGCTTTTTAATTGGGGGCTTCTGAGTCATGTCTCTTGAAAAATCGTGGCAACATTATTATCCATACTACATAGGGTAGTGAAAAAAAAGGGTTAGAAAGTTTCTCCTATACCCATTTTGTTTGGCCATGTGGTGAAAACATTCATATTGTTGCAGCTTCAAATTGTGTTGGATTGATATCAGGTTTGCTTTGTGTCATACACCTATGGTTTGCTTAGAAAGTTCTAATCATTGATGAAGAAGCAATGCATCTCATACATGCGTGTACTGTGGGGGCAATTTTTTGAAATCGGATTGGAATGCCCAGTTGAACCATGGTAAAACCAGTTACCGGCTTATTTGTGCTGGTTTTGAGAAGACCCAAGTTTGTAGATATATTGTTATTTGTGATTCTGTAGTTCCTTTTAAATTAAAAACATGTATCGTAGTTCAAGTGATTGATTATTGGACAAACCACTTTGGCTCTTGACCTGAATCCTTTTTTGGTATGATGAATGGCTGGTTATGAAAACATGTCTCTAGGCTGGGGTGCGAGTGGGAAACTTTATGGGGTTGAGCTTTATTGACCGTGGAAACACCGAAAATTTTGGCTTTAGTTACTGAAACTGATGAGCTGTCATATTAAGGTGACTTGTAATTAATTATTTGCTGTGTGTGTGCATGCGCGTGCGTGTGTGCGTGCATGTCTGCACTTGTGCGTATATTTTCTTTTTCCCTTTGTTTCTCTGATGTTGATTGCATTAGTAAATCCTATGAGGTGCCTTTTCAAGTTAACATACAGTTTTTTTGATTTAGTAGAACATCCCTTGAAAGGCATGGGTTGTATCATACGTCGTCTCCCCTCCCCCTTTAAGACTTGATAACAGGCCATATTTAATTTGCTGGTCTGACCATCATCATATATTATTTTTGAATTAACAGAGAAAGCAAGGATTGAAGCTGAAATTAGAGCTGCTAAAGCTGCTAAAGCTGCCTCGCAAATGAGGGCAGAAGCTGAACTGAAAATGCAACGGGAGAGAGAAAGGGAAGCTGCCCGACTTGCATTAGAGAAGGTTGTCTTAGTTGAATTGATGCAATCTTTTATTTTCAGTTAAAGGTTTTCATACACATTCTAATTTTTTTTTTCTTCTTCCAATTGTATTTGTTTCCCTTTTTCAGATGGAAAAGACGGTGGATATTAACGAGAACCAAGAGATTTTGAATGATCTTGAGATGCTGGAAGGGGTTTCTCTAAGTGATCATATTTTTGACTGTAAAAATGGTTTTGAGGGGGTAGTGGGAGCATTGGAAAGAGGTCGCTATGGGCCCTTAGAACGATTAGGTCTGTTCATGAAGGAAGATTATTTGGAAGAAATGGAAGAAGAGGTGGTCTTGAACAAGAAAGGTTCATAAGCACATGTGCTTAGTCTATTTTCTTTTTGTTGTGTTTTTGTTTCTTTGTTCTATATTATTTAGGTGGCGTTTCTGTCAACCTTTCTAATTAGGGAAAGGATATTGGGTGTACATAATTCAATTTTGGGAGAAGAAAGGGGAACTTTTGTAATGGAAGGAAGCTTATCTTCATTAACATATAAAACAAAATTTTTATGATGGTCTTCATCTCATACTTGTCCGTTTAGTCTTGGGTCTTCTGACGTTTATGAATAATATGCTATCTGCTGTGACATGAATAATATGCTTTCTGCTTTTACAGCCTTGGATTGATCCCTTCAGAAAGGACTATTATTATTATTATTATTTTTTAAATTATTATTATTATTATTTTTTATTTTTGAAGGAAAAAAGTTCGCCTAACCTTTAGGGCATCTAAAATCAATTAGTTTAGGCTAGCTTTTAGTTACATCATATGTTGCATATTGTAAGTTTTACTGTTGTGCTTTGAATTAAACTATTAATTTCGAAACATTAGGTAGTCTCTGCTCTATGATTACTATAGTAATACTTAGGTTGTGCTATGCACTGGGTGCATAACAATTTAAACTTGTGTTTTTCAATTAGTGATCTCATGTGTAATCTGTTTCAAAAAAAAAAAAAAAAGAGAGTTCAAATTTGATAATTTTATCGATGAAACACGTCTTTTTCAGAAGAGTACCTTTTTTGTGTTTTTAGCCGCAGATAGATCTTGTAGTTGATGTTTGATTTTGGGAATGGAAGATCCATAAATGGAAGCTACAAATTAAAAGGGTTTTAATTGATCATTCTTGAACGACATATAATATTAGGAGCTAGCACGCTCAGAAGAAATAGTAATAGTACATTGAAAATTTCTTCTATTCAATTACCAATGAGTTGCAGGAATGCAATGAGCAAAACACTGGTTAAAAATAACTTTATTTATTTATTTTTGGGTGAGAATGAAAGCTTACAAGCTGCTTCTGTTAACTAGTTTAATGTTCCAATTCCTCTAAAGACAGCTGATGCTTTTACATAAACTCCCACAAGGATTTTGAGAAACTCAGTTGGGGAGATGCTCTATTCTTATAGAGGAACTTGCAGGCCACAATTTGGTCTATTGGCTCTACTTGTTTTAAATACACACCTGCATTTCCGTGCTCAATTCTATACAAACATACTGCTTTTAAAAAGTTACAGCAATAGACAACTTTTGTACAGAAATACATTCAAATTGAAGCTTACATTGAGATGCACCCAAAAGTAACAACTAGGTAAACGTAAACCCTTTTCGCTACCAAATATTCACATCCGATGCTAGGGCTTTTGCCTGTCGTAAGACTAGAGTTAAAGCAGAAAAAACAAGGAAAAGAAAAACGAGAAACACAAACATGAGTAACCAAATCATCTTAATCCGATCTATCTTTCTGCACCTACACTAATTACATTTCAGCTTTCTTTTTTCCTTTTCTTTCCAAACTTCCCTCTACATCAACTCGGCATTTTTTGGAATAATATTCCAGATCATACAGTATAGCGATTCTTTGCAAATCCATGTTTCTTCGCATCATCCTGCAATTTCAGAGAACATCATGTGCCTCCATAACTTGTACAGCTAAAACAAAAGGAATCAAGTGTAAATGCTCGTCAAACACACATTTAACTTTGAATTTTCTTACATGAAAGATGAACCCTATGGTATCACTGTAATCAAGAAACTCCTTCCACTGCCTCCCAATGTTCATCTGCAAGGAAGAAACTTCCCATAAGATGCGATGCATTCCCCAAAATACGGATGAAATCAATCATTTGCAAACAGGATAAGAAACATTTGTTCTTTTATTCATTATTTATAAATGGCTGCTAGCATCTAAATGACCAGCAATGGGTAGATATATATAAATAGTATAATTTGTAACTCAATAATGCTAGCTCCTGACATAAAGAAACTGTACAATCTGATAAGAATCATGTAATCATCAAGACATCAACCAAAAAATAAGAAACCATCTCTTACTGGATTGCTGATGCCACTTTGAAAGGTATGCGAAGGAAACATTTTCCTCATTTAAATATTGGGAAGAGTAATTTGGTCAAAGAATAATTCGTCCATGCAGTAAAAGAAAATAGAATCTGAAGAAACCGACATCTGACTGATACTAAAAAGAGGCACCTGCCATGTGACAACTACAAAATAGACGTACACTTAGGGATGTACATGCAGGCCGGGCAGCGCGTGCCTGCGCACGGCACGAACCCAGGCCCATGGCACGACACGAACCAAGGTCCGTGGCACGGCCCTGCACGGGCACAATAGAAATTTTGCCCAAAGCAAGAAGCCCAGTCCAACTTGATAATAATCGTGCTCGTGCAGTGCCGTGCCGGGCCTGGGGCCCGAAAATTATGCACGGTCCGGCACGAAGCACGATAGGCATGAATTTTTTCGTGCCGGGCCAGAACACGTGGCTTGAATGTACACCCTTATGAACACTTAATGCACTCCCTTAATAATTAATATCGAGATTCAGCAAATGTTATCTGCAAACCTAAAAAATAAAGTTAAAAAAAAAACAAATTTTACATCTTTCATGCAACAATTATTAGCAACGTCTAGTGTATATGCAAAATATAAAATTCAAAGATGGCATCAGTGTTGTAAAGAGGCACCTCCTAGTTGAGCCACCTTGGAGGATGTCAAAGCAAGTAGGGTACGGGCATGCTACAATGTCAGCTGTTATATCAAAGTTCATTTCAGGCTGATGGAGCAGAGGTTGCCTACTTTTTGTTGAATTGCCTATTCCTACATTTTGATGTTTGATGAGACTGGAAAGCTAAAAATGATGCCCATGCAATGAAGTACAATGTCTTGGACAAAGGAAGAAAGGGTACCTGATTTGTTTATTAGTAGATGCCCCTTTATTCAAAGAGTTTGGTGAGAAAATAATTTTGGAACATATTTGGTTTTTGCAACTCCACACATGAAAATGCTCTTTGAACATTACTTGTTTAAAAAATAAACCAACATTAACTTGGGTGAAAACCAAGAAGGGAGAAGACGAAACAAGCTTATCCACACGTGAAGATTCTCTTTGAGCATTACTCATTTCAAAAACAAACCAACATCAATGTGGGTGAGAACCAAGAAAGTAGAAGAAGAAACAAGTAACCTTATCCATGCCACCTTCCTAAGGTTGGGTGCTGAAGTTGCTTCACAAAGACACAAAAAAGGTCCCAACAAAACACATATTTGGCTTGATAGCCCAGCTTAAGGAGAAGATGAGATCCTGGCCTGAGACATGAAATACACAATAAGCTAATATCAAAGTTACAGATGAGCAATTGGCTGCTGTTAAAGAAATGGATACTCTAGTGAGGTGAAACTTGGTTCCTACGAATGAACCTTACGAAGGATACATAATATAATACATGCATACATTAAATTTTAGTGGATATATATAAGTAAATTTTATTTACCCTAACCCTTTCCAAGTGATGTTTATGTGTATCTCACAAAAAAAACAATAACATAATATAATGATATCTTCAACACTCCCCTTACAATTAGCACAACCACCTTCAGCAGTGAAGGTTGACAATCTTCATAAGCTTGACAAAAGGGGCACCCCCCTCCCCCAAATTGATGAAGGGTTGAAAATCTTCATAAGCTTTCCAAAAAGAGTTCCTTGTAAATGTGATGTTCTACTTTTCATCTTCTTCTTCCCCACTTTTGCACCTTACAGGTTTAGATCAGATCATAAAAGCTATTATGTGCTAAGGTTCTTAAGTTGGGGTTTTATTCCTAACATAAGGAAAACCATGATAGCATACGGATATATTAGATGATGTTTCAATTAAACCTAGAAAAGGAGATTAATGACATATTAATGCAAAATAAAATTTAAGCAACTAAAATTTTCGGACTTCACATAGCTTCTCAATTGCGGAAAACGTAGTTGTTTCCAACTATACCCGATCATGAAGAGGAAAAGGAAAAGGCTTCACTGATTGAGGATAAGAAATAATTGTTTGCACAATACAAGCATAGGACCAATGTCTAAGTAGAATTTCATGGTGAAGCATCAAGAAACAGGGGTCATTGTTCTCTTTTGTCTCATGGCATTAAGTGTAAGGACTAATCAGTGGCAGAAAAGGAAATAGTGTTTAAGTGATTACTTGTCTCAACAGTTATGCAACTTTTGGGACTTCACAAGGCACGAATTGTTAAAGCAAATATGACGATGAGCAGAAGTTACGTTAGACAAACAATTGTGACTGTTTTCTTAGAAACCAAAGATTGGAAGAAGAAGAAATAATTCAATATATCCTGGAAATTTTTCTTTCAGATCAACTGATTAATGGTTCGGGCTTATATATTACATAGGGGGTCTCACTTGTACGCTACTGGGTTTTACTTTTCAGACCTGAAGCACGTACTGTAGATCCCCTGACTTATTGTATGTTATGGAGTCTTGTCCCGCAGGGTTTGAAGCGCTTTTTCCAGGGGCAGGGGAACAATAGGAAGACGAGTAGGAAGTAAGGTGTGAGGTTACGCACTCTCTCTAGCTTCCCATTGTTAAACCTGCTCATCTCAAACATTACTTTCTTACTTCGGTGGTATTAAATCATGTTGCTTTGTGCTTATTTCACATTTTTTTAATGAATAATGAAAAGTATTGACAAGTAGAAAGAATGTACAAAACGGTATCAAATGAGGCCGAAAGAAGAAGCATCAAATAAGACCAACCACATGGTAAGCTCCTCAGATTGGATGCCTACAAAAGGTGGCTCTCTATCCACTCCCCCCTTGGCCAGTGAATCAGGCACAGAGTTTGTTGACCTAGGCATGGTTTCAAGGATTGGTCTGGATCGGCCAGGACCGGTCCGATCCCAACCCACGATACAACTACTGTATCGTGAGGCTTTGGATTGGACCAGTCCAACCGATACCGATCCGGACCGGTCCAGTGAGTGGATTGGTCGATCCAACCGATCTTCATTTCTTTTTTAAATTAATAAAATAAAGGGTCCAACTGGTATCGGCTTGGATCGGTCCGATACCGACTGGTATCGCTGTTCCGGCCGATCCAATTTTTTTTTTACAAACGATCCAACATTTGAATCGGATCAGGATCGGCCGATCCAGTACTGGATCGGAGGATTGACCCGGACCGGTCCGATCCAGGATCCCGAGAATAAAAACCCTGGACCTAGGCACATGAGAGAAAGAGGCATTCGATCCAAGATCCAAAGCAGCCCCAAGCCTGAAAAAATGGGAGAATCTACAAGAATGTGGATGCGAAGAAGTGAACCAAGAAATGACTACAGCTGAATCACCCTCATATCACAATGTTTCTAAACCCCCTAGCCATGGCCTTTCTTCTCAAGCCTGTCAATAATGCTGCAAGCCTGAACCGTGTCTCCGATGCCAGTAGGACCTGAAAACGAGTGGATAATGTCTCCTCTGTAATGAGATACCACCAATCCCCCGATGCTCCTAGATTCCCTCTAGAGCTCCCATCAAAATTGGACTTGATGGTGCCCTCAGGAGGAGGGAGCCACCCACTTATTTCACATTCTTTTACATCCTATCCTGAAACTAAGGTTATTAATTTCTTGGTGAACAACATGAACGACACTTAAATGTTCACACTTCAACTTGTCTTTATCTTCTGTGGAGCGCTTGGCTGGCAAATCTTATGGTGTGGTGGCATGCACCCTAAAACATTTTTGAAGCGGCAGCATTGGTAAGCTAAAACCCAAATGACGTTTAGGACACAACAGCCATACAATTCACAGAAGCACAAGGAGACCTTTCCTTAAACTAAGGGGGGTTTGAGTAGAATTCCAAAATTTAATTCTGGTTGGAATCGGATTATATAATCAAGGATGGGTCGGTTGGGTCAGATTTTGGAGGTGATTGAAGAGTCTGATTCTAAAGTCAGCCACATAATCAGAATCCATTTAGAGGCTGAATCTGGATGGAATTCATGATTTGGATTATGGCATGTTTGAAAAATAAAGGGTAAATGGGCTTAAGTTAGCATGGCAAGATCCATTATACCATTTGGTCAGCTTGAACCTGCTCATATAATAGTCACGTCAGATTAAGTTGATGGGTTTATCCACTAGCTTGATCCTTATATGCGTAGGCCTAAGGCAGCTTTCTTAGTCTCTTTGATGTGCTATGTCCATCCAACTGAACCCGATCCAACCCAACCCATTACTAGATTTATCCATAAACAAATTCCTGAATCCTACATATCCAAACAGATTCTAAATTCTGGTAATCAGTAATCAGAATTTGGATGTTGACAATCCAGAATGAGAATCATAATTCGGTCTATAGAATCCTAACCAAACGCCCAATTTTGGTTATTTCTTGATAATCTCTAAACAACAACATGGAATGTAATTCTATAAAATCCAAATGATATAGGACAACAGCTAAACACTTCATGGAATTGAAAATAACACACTTCATGGTCTCTGAAGAGGCTTTATGGTGCCGGTAAAAGAGATTACAGTTTTATACGTGTAATTCAATTACGTTGGACAATGATTCTTTACAAGTCACACACACCAAATCAGGATATCATTCAACCCTCAATACAATAGTTAATTCTCGAAACAAAACATGTTACAATGCTGGCCATATAACCCTTATATATATACTAAAATCACTTTTCAACCCTAGGTCCCTAACTAGGACTTCAATCAGAAGCTCAAACTCCTAATCCTAATACAAATCCAAGACCAATTCAAAAACAACCATAATAAATAATCTTTCTAAAACTCAACTATTCTTAAACTAACTATGACAACCAACAAACTTCTCTAATAAAATATAGGAAAAAAATAAATGAGAACCTAGTAATAAAAATAAAAAAATTAAATCAGCATAAACTAGAAATAGCGCCATGGGATTGTTGAAAAGGTACTTGAAAAGGCTACTGAACACACAGATAATAAAGCATGTGAAAACTTTTGACAATGAAAATTTTGGCAGCCTGAAGAGAAATATCGAGATTTTCAGTGCTTCTGATCCATGGCGATTCATGCTCTACATGCAGATGCCAGGAAAAAGTAAAGCAGGTAGTCCTTCACAAAAGATAATAGCGTTGAGAAATTGTGAGATGGTTTGGGCATGTCAAACAAAGGCATAATTTTGGCTCCAGGAGAAAAATGAGTTTTTGCAAATTGAAGATTCTAAATGGGAGGGGTGAGGGAAAACAGGGACATGGAGGGGTACGTGAATTTTTTTTTTAGAACACATGGCTTAACCAAAAGATATAGTTTTTAATATGCAAGAACGGTAGAAGAAGATTCATGTTGACCATCTCAACTAGTTAAGAAAAGGCATCAGTTATGATGATCTTAAAGAGATAAGATTGTGATATAGTTCACACAGAAATAACACATTTTGAGCGTCAAGTGCCTCTGGTTTACTCAATAGTAGCTGGTCTAAAGAGGCCACCATTTGTTAATAATTAATAAAGTCATGGCACGCAGGGCACTCAAGAGAAGAAAACTGGTGTGCTAATGCACTACTTAACTATGCCATAAGCTTTTGAGACAGGGTTTGCTTGCTTGTTTCTTTCGAGCAGCCTTCATTTTCTGGTTTTATGCATGCCACAGACATCCCAAAAAGACCAGATATGGGGAGATAGCTAGACTCTATAAGCTATCAAAAATACTACAGTCTACGGTATATGGAGTCAAAAAATACGCACAAGATGATAAAATATGTGGCTTATTTGTATGATGAAGGTTATTACCTGAGAAGCTTCATTTGAAGCATTCTTGGTCCACAGAGCTATTTTCTCCTGCTTACCTCAGATATTAACAACCGCTCCGCAAATTTCATCACCATGATCAAACTGTTCTCCAATCATTGCTAGTAACTAGTAGATATTGATACACGAAATTTGAGTAACATTATATAAAGAAATTAGTTTTTGATTTACAATGAGTTATCCAGTTCAACCTGACACTTACCGTATACAGCCAACAGGTGTCAGCCTTCCCTCGAGTAAAGCTTATGGTCCATTTTCCTCCATTAGAACAAACAGGGTCCTCCCATTTTGGCTCAATTTTGTATTTGAAACAATGGAAGTCTGCTTCGACAGCCAACTTGCTTGGATGAAGTATGTTATTGTAAAGGCTGCAGTTGTATACAAGAAAAATCAAGCTGAGGAAATATGAATTGAGAATTATCCAATGTAAACCAGCAGTTTGGCATTCATGGGATAGCACAGCAGCACGAAAGGTTGTGATTGCATGACAACCAGTAACTAAATTAGTAGACATTTGCATTACACCATATACAAATAAGAGAATAAACAACCAAAATCTACAACTCAGAGAGAAATAGCATAGACAGTCTCATAATTTTTCGTTGTTTTGAAAGCTTATGATCTATAAATGAAATGACTGCCAAATTCAGGGTTGTAAATAATGGGAAGCAACTAAGAGTCATGCTCAATCAGCATCATCATTGTCGCCATCTTATTCTGATATATAATCATAAAACTAACTATGAAGGTTGACCTTCGAAATGAAAAGATTTGGGGAAGTGTTGTATGCATATTCACCTAAGAATGGGGCAAAGAGAATGCACTACCGGTACAGACAGATTCACTGATTCATCTCCTACTAATTTCTTAAATGATTCAAGATATTAGTATAACATATTATGACTGAACCACAGAAGTAGCCCTATATATAATTTAAAAAAAAAAGGTAAGAACACTGGTAATGCCTATACAGGCAGCATAAACTTATGGATGTACATCTAGGTATAAGAAACTAGACCCCATGTTTTAGTTTGCTTAGGTTGTTAAAGGATTATCAGTAATCAATAGTGGTCCATAAGTTTATGCTGTTTGTGCTATTATAGTTTGTTTATGACCAGCTAATGAAATGTCAATTGTCAAAGACCTGAACAAAATTCAAAAGATGCATCCAAGATGTAAAACTAAGACATAGATAGTTTACCTCCAACACAGCTTGGGAGAAAAAGCCCACTACACTAGCAAGGAGCATTTATCTTTTAATCAATGTATATAGATGTGCATACGTGCATGCGTGTGTGCGTGTGTGCGTGTGTTTGAAGTTAGAATTGTTCATAAATATTGGTGTTTTCTCCAATTCCATGATACAGATACATACAACCAATTTGGATTTAGTGATTTTACATTATACCCTATATTTTTTTTCACTGTTCTGTATAATAATTTTTCATTATACATAGAGGTTGCTGCAATAGGTTTAAAGAAGCTTTACCACATCAACATCAACAAAATGCCTGATGACAAATAGTTGAGGTCGGCAATAAGAATCCAGTTCTCCCATCCCAATCTGTCAAAAATCATATTTTCAGTCAGATTATGAGTATCCAAATCCTTTCTGATTGACTCCATACAGAGTTTTTTTGGTCTTCCTCCCGCCCTCTTTGATCCTACAATGATTACTCCATATCACCCTCTCACAATTGCTTCCCCGGGAGCTGGGTCTTCGCTTTTCATAACCAAACCATCTTAATTTACTTTCCATGATTAGAGGTACACTTGTTATTTGCCAGTATTTTGTGAATGTGTTAATTGATCCAAGATCCATGCATTCTTTTGTATCTTTGCAATTCATTGATAAGCTAGGAGTGGAATCTGAACCCCTAGAGTCTGTTTTAACAGTAATTACACCTATCGGGGATTCGTAGATCACTGATGCTGTATAAAGATCATGTATGGTGGAAGTCAAGGGTAAGAAGTTATTGGTAGATTTAATTTATTTGGACTTCAAGGATTTTGACACCATCTTAGGCATGGACTGGTTGCCCATCCATCATGCAAGTGTGCACTGTTTTCCTAAGGTTGTTACCTTTAACATTCCACATCAATTCTCAATTTGTTTTGAGGGAATCAGGGATAATTCTCCACCTCATTCATATCGTCTATTAAGGCTGATCGTTTAATCCAAAGGGGATATCTAGCTTTTCTAGCAAATGTAGTGGGAAAGCCAAAGAATCTAAGTCTGGAGGAGATTCCTGATTTCCCAGATGTGTTTCTGGATCAGTTACTTGGATTGCCACCAGAGAGTGAGGTTGAATTCTCTATCGACCTAGTTCCAAGAATTGCCCCTATTTCTAAGACACCATACAGAATGACACCAATAGAACTTCAGGAACTTAAGAAACAATTGCAAGAATTACTAGACCAAAGTTATATTAGACCCAGTGTATCACCTTGGGGTGTGCTGGTTCTGTTTGTAAAGAAGAAGGATGGATCGATGAGACTGTGTATTGATTATAGGCAACTGAATCAAATGACCATAAAGAATAAGTATCCATTGCCTATAATCAATGACTTATTTGATCAGTTGCAAGGAGCTCAAATCTTCTCCAAGATTGATCTAAGGCCAGGATACCATCAATTGAAAGTGGAGTGATGACATACTCAAAACATCATTCAAAACGAGGTATAATCATTACGAGTTCGTTGTTATGCAGTTTGTATTAACAAATGCACCGACAGTTTTTATAGATCTAATGAATAGGATCTTTTGACCATTTCTAGATAGTTTTGTAGTGGTTTTTATAGATGATATACTAGTTTATTCTCCCAACAGAAGTGAACATGAACGACATCT
>JAUPMG010000019.1:8454132-8465719 GCA_031762675.1 Pachysandra terminalis
ATGGTGATAAGGGATCACCTTGTCCAAGTCCCCTACTACCCTTCAAGAACCCAGTTAAGGTACCATTGTAAGCAATCAAGAAGGAGGTAGTGAATGTCAGCCGCTTAATCCAATCAATAAATAAGGGGGAAGTTCCACATTCTCAAAATTGTGATAATAGAATCCCAACTTACATAATCATAGGCTCTTTGAAGATCCAGCTTCAATGTACATCCAGGTTGTGCTCCAGATAGATGATAGTTATGGAGAATTTCATGGGTCAGTTGGATGTTATCCGAAACTAATCTGCCAGGAATAAAAGCATACTGATGAAGATCAATAAGAGGATGCAAAGCTGATTTAAGTCTGTTGGCCAACAGCTTAGCAAGACATTTATAAATCAATGTACAGCAGGATATTGGTCTGTAATCTGCAGCAACCGAGGGATTAGCACATATAGGAATTAAAGTAATAATGGTATGGTTTACCTCACGTAAAAGCCTACCCTTCTTGAAGAAATCAGAGATGGCAACAGAGAAGTCTAACCCAGTAATATCCCAAGTGGATTTTAAAAAAAGCGGAGTGAAGCCATCAGGCCCGGGGATATATCATCCTTAAGGATAAGGAGAGTGTTTTTTTTATTTCTTCAAAGCCCACATCCTTCACAAGGTCACTGCTAACATCCGAATTCAAAGATTGAGTGAAGCTGAGATCTTCAGGAATCATAGAAAATTGCCTTGATGGGTTGAGTAATTTGCTGAAATACTCAATAAGGTGTTTACTAACAAAATCAAGCTTATTTAGCATCTCACCATTTTCAACTTTAATGCTAAGGATCTTCTTCTTTGCCCTATGCACCATGAGGGATTTAAGAGTAGTTTTATGCCCAATGAAGACTTTTGAGTAAAAAGTCTTTTGCCTAATGAAGACTTTTCCAAAGGCCTTTTTGTTATTACTTTTAAAAAGGTTCCCTTACCCCTAATTTTCCCAAATTGGTTAAGTGTTTGACAACGATCAATTGATTAGAAACAAGTTTTGTTCAGTAATCGAGAAAGCTAAAGAGTAGTTTTATTTATTGCTTTTTCTCTTTTTCGCTCAGCTTGAAATTAAGGAAGGATAGTCTGCAAAGGCTTTCTTCTACTTTGGCTTCTGTAAAACCATGGAACCAAAGCCACCCAGTCTAGGAGGTTCTCTCCCTGTGCCTTGTGTGCAGGAGTTAGCCAAGGAGCCACTAAGCATGATCCCACCCCGGTATATACGTCCAGATCAAGACCCTACCATCTTCTCCGATAACATATCGGCTTCTGAGATTCCGGTCATCGACATGGAGAGCTTAATAACCGGAGAATCCATGGAACTGGAATTGGAGAAGCTGCACTCAGCTTGCAAGGACTGGGGTTTCTTCCAGGTATGTCTCTCTTGGCTAAAAGTTTGTATTTGATGCTTGTTTCAAAGATTTAGAATTATGTTAAGAATTCTAATTCCAATTTTAATTCATTGAGAATTTGAATCGAGTAGAATTAAGATTTTTATGATTGGATGTTAAATGATAATTGGAATTTGGATTTTTCTTTTTTCCTTATGGGGATAATAAGTAAGGAAGATCATGATGGTATAAAAAAATAATTTATTATTTTTAAATTTTTAAATTTTATTTTTATATTAAAATAAAATTTAATACAAAAATATCCCACAAATAAATTATATGCAAAATTTACATAATAGCTTACAAATAAATTATATGAAAAATTTACATAAAACTCAAATTTCAATTGTTAGGTTGGTGTTTTCAAGAAAACCAACCTAACGTCCAAACACATTTGTAATGGATATCTCAAGTGGAAGTGAGGATCCTCAAGTGGACTCGATTGTTAAATGTGAAGCCACCGAGTGCGGTTCAGGTGCAAGCAGCACCCTATTCGTCCACCACATCTTAACCATATATATGTGTAATTACCATTTTAACGTTTTTATTTCTTATAATTAAAATTATTTTTCTTGGGATGAGGTGGACCGATAGGATGGTGCCTGCACCAACCCGCACCAAAAGTCTACCCGCACTTGATCGGCTGCCGATCAAGACGTAAGAATCTGTGCTAAGTAATAAGAGAAATCCATCACGCAAACGTAGCTCTCCTAATATTGAAAAAGGGGAACAGATTGTCCATAGTCAATCCTGAGGCATTAATGTGTTGCCGGGATCCTGATCCTCTGTGATCTGGATTCCGTGGTGTTACTGTGGCGTAGAGACATTACAGGGGGCAAAATGATATTTTCGCACCCAGAACGCATAAAAATGATATTTTGTCTAATCCATCTGTCCTTTGTAGAATAATTTCATTAGAGTTCGCAAAGGGTCAGGTTTGGGCAGGATTAGATTAGGTCAAAAAACGAGTGGAGTTGACATACACTCAAACCAAATTTGTCCATTTAATAAACGGGTCGCTCAGGTTTGAATGGACTAACATGTTTACAATGCATACTTGCCAACTCAATCCAACCTGTTTATTATTCAGACAATTCAAACAATTCAAATTAATCCCATTAAGAAAATTCTATTTCTTTCGTCAACCCGAACCCGCTGAAATATCAGTCAGGTTGGGTCCACCTCTAATTTGAGCAACTCATATATATTCACACAAGTCAAAAATTTAATGAAATTCAACATATATATTCACTCTGCAACCTAACCCTAAATATCACTTGATGCGGGGGAGGTAAATACTTAGCAAAGGCCAAATGTTAGTTCGAAAAATGTCAGAGAAACATCCATAACTTTTATAATTAACCTCAAGAGTAGTATGTAATTTATTATAACTTTTAACGTCATTAATAAAAACACGATTTCACACACCAAACGTGGCCTATGATTAGATTTGCCAACATTAAGCACATTAAGGCATTTTCACTTTATCTGTATAGTTGACGAAGAAATGTGATGCAGCTAATAAACCATGGAGTGAGCTCTTCCGTGGTGGAGAAAATAAAGTTGGAAATTCAAGAGATCTTCAAGCTTCCCATGGAAGAAAAGAAAAAACTTTGGCAGATACCAGGAGAATTAGAAGGATTTGGGCAAGCCTTTGTTGTATCTGAAGAACAGAAACTTGATTGGGGCGACATGTTTTATCTGGGCACCCTTCCAATCCATATTAGGAAGCCCCATCTGTTTCCCAAGCTTCCACAACCATTCAAGTAAACCATAACTCTCTCTCTCTCTCTCTCTCTAAATCACATGGTTTGCTATTCACCATGTGTCTAACAACAGAATCATCTTTGTTTGCATAGAAGCCGTGGAAGTTTACTCGTCAGAATTGAAAAATCTAGCAATGGTTATCTTAGGTCAGATGGCCAAAGTTTTGAAGATGGAGAGTGAGGATATGAGAGAGTTGTTTGAAGAGAGGATGCAATCAATGAGGATGAATTACTATCCTCCATGTCCTCAACCAGAACTGGTCATTGGCCTCAAACCCCATTCAGATGCTTCGGGTCTGACCATCCTCCTTGAAGTCAATAAAATGGAAGGCCTCCAGATAAGGAAGGACGGGATATGGATTCCAGTTAAGCCTCTACCAAATGCTTTCATCGTCAATGTTGGAGACGGTTCGGAGGTAATAATTAAGCCAAAGAATAACTCACGAATGTCTTTTTGTTTTTTCCTCGTCTTCACTTCACAGACATGGTGCATATACAATAGTGTCTCTTACCTTCTACTTGATTAATTGAAAAAGAAAAAAAAAAAAAAAAACTTTGTAAGTTGGGGGTACTTTTGTAATTTCATATATCTTTGGCAGTAGAAATTACAAAAACACTCCTTAATACAAAAACCAGAAAAAAAAAATTATATTGAAGATAACTGTATTAACTATAGGGATGAAGATCTGTGAACTTAGGTTGTATGAACATTACACGAAGTTGACACCTACTCTAAGCAGGCTCACAAAAAAAGATGGCCGCTACTGGTTAAAGAACAAACCAGCTAAAATAGAAGTCGGTATAGACTTGACCATGTGATTTGAGACAGTCCCGAGGGGTGAAATGATATTTTCTTCTCTCGGATGGGATCCCGAGGTGCAAAAATATCATTTCGCCCTCAATGCTGTCTCACCTCACAGGGCTGTCCCTGTTAGCTATCGAACAAAGGATCCACTCCCGCCATTCACCTTTTTCGTGGGATCCATTTGAGAATAATCCAAGATTTTTATCTTCTCTTAACTCAAGTCAAGATTCCCACGTGAGCATGTGTCTAAAAAGTCAAGATTCCCACGTGAGCATGTGTTTTGTGGAAACGTGACACTTTTTCTTAGATGGAGAAAATGCGAGAGCATTTTGTCTGGTCTAAAAAGTGAAATTTTTCTTACATCCTGCGTTGCAATGCTTGTACCTTAGTTGCAACGTAGGGTGCAAGCATTGCGTTACGCAGGGTCTAGCAAATATTCTAGACAAAAATCCAGACGAAATGCTACATAATAGATGGGAGCGGATTTGATGTGGGGTAATCCCGTTCCCTCTAAAGATGCTCCGCTTCCCCTACTTTGGTTGAGCTTGCAAAAATTATCCCCATCGACTTGAGCTTTCTGTAAAACCATGGAAGGAAAACTGATAAACTTCGGAAATTCTCTTCTTGTACCTTGCGTGCAAGAATTAGCCAAGGAGTCCCTGACCACGGTCCCACCACGGTATGTTCGTCCCGATCAAGACCCTACAATCATCTCCGATACCACATCGGTTTTGGAGATTCCGGTCATCAACATGAAGAGCTTGATAGCCGGAGAATCCATGGAATCGGAATTGGAGAAACTTCGCTCTGCTTGCAAAGACTGGGGTTTCTTCCAGGTATATATGTTTGTTTTCTCTTGCAATTTGGTGCTTGCAAATTAGATTGAAGCATTACATGTACTAAAGTACTTAGATTGTTATCATGATTAATATGCACCAAATTACCTTAAGTATATTGAGACAAATTATCAGTGTGGATGATGGAAATTAAATGTAATGCAGCTTATAAACCATGGAGTGAGCACATCTTTGGTGGAGAAAATAAAATGGGAACTTCAAGAGTTCTTCAAGCTTCCCATGGAAGAGAAGAAAAAGCTTTGGCAGAAACCAGGAGAAGTAGAGGGATTTGGACAAGCCTTTGTTGTTTCTGAAGAACAGACACTTGATTGGGGTGATTTATTTTTAATGACCGCCCGTCCAATCCATATCAGGAAGCCCCACCTATTTCCCAACCTCCCACCAGCTTTCAAGTACTATATATGAATGATTACCCCCCCCACCTCTCTCTCTCTCTCTCTCTCTCTCTCTCTCTCTCTAATAACAGCACCATATTTCCTTGCAGAGAGGCCCTGGAAGTTTACTCATCAGAATTGAAAAATCTGGCTATGACAATCTTGGGTCAGATGGCTAAAGCTCTAAAAATGGAGAGTGAGGAGATGAGAGAGATATTTGAAGAAGGGACACAAATAATGAGGATGAATTACTATCCGCCATGCCCTCAACCAGAGCTGGTCATGGGCCTCACCCCTCATTCAGATGCTGTGGGTCTGACTATCCTACTTCAAGTTAATGAAATGGAAGGCCTCCAGATTAGGAAGGATGGGATGTGGATTTCGGTTAAGCCTCTGCCAAATGCTTTCATAGTCAATGTTGGAGACATTTTGGAGGTAACTTGGTTAAAGAATAACTCACAACTCATTTCTACTGTCCCTATATATTGCCCTCACTTGACATATATGTTGCATATGCAAAGTGTCTCTGCCCTACTTACTCAGTAATAGAACCTTAACATCTGGGATCATAACATTCTATCATGCTTCCATAGCCGATGTTCACGATGGTCCATTCTATCGACACTAATCTGATGGTAGCCCTTTCCTTATTTGGTGGCTCCACTAATCTACCAATATTCAATGATTTAGTATCATGCTCATACATAATACCAAGATATTTTAATCGGTCTATATAGGTCGTCCTTTCCATGGCTCGAATCCTTGGCGTAGAATGTGACTCTGATACCAATTGTTATGGACCTAAGTATTGTTCTAAAAGCCCTAGGATTGATGGAAACTTATTTGGTTAATCCCTTTATCAAGGGTTGTTCCATAGTTGATTCAGTCAATCTGGGTCGACTGCCTAATTGTTTCCTCGCTTTGGTTCTAGGTTGACGACACTAGTGGTATATAACGGGCCATGCCGCTATCATGCCGGTACAGAACTGACCGATTAAGTCGTGCCTAGGCACGACATGGCACAGGTTGGGTCATGCTGGCACGAGCACAGACTATAGGCCCGTACCATGTCATGCTATGCTTGGGTTTTCACTAGCCACGACACAACATAGTGCCAAAAAAAAAACAAAGTGAACAAGCTAAAGCACGGGCCTAACTAGTGGGGTAAAATATGTCGTGCCTATTTTTGGACCCCAGGTCTAGCGTGGAACACAGCCCATGGCACGACCGGCACGAAGGGGTCGTGCCATACTGAGGCCGTGCTTTAGCCTGTCCACATTTGTTTTATCATTGTACCGCTTGCCGTGAAACCCAGGCACGAGCTTATAAGCCGTGCCCATGCCATCACAGCTTAATCAGGCCATGTCGTACTGGCAGACGGGTAGCCCGACCCACATCCGTACACAAAGCCAGCATGGCACGACAAGTTGTACACCCGTAACCTTCATAATCAGTGAACAGGTAAAAACACCCATCAATTGAAGAGCTTTACTAATAATCTTTATGTATGGACATGCAGATTGTATCAAATGGGATATATCGTAGCGTCGAGCATCGAGCAACAGTGAACTCTATAAAAGAGAGGCTCTCTTTTGCCATATTTTATAATCCGAGACCTGATGGTGAAGTAGGACCTGCACGTAGCCTGATCAGCCCTAAAACTCCAGCTTTGTTCAGAACAATCAGTCTCCAAGAGTATTTCAAGGACCATTTTACTCGTAAACTCGATGGCAAATCATACATCGATCACATGAAAATACAAAATGAGAAAGGTAAATGATGTTGGTGTGTATGTACTTTCACTATTATTGTGTTCGGTTTTGTATTTCATGTATGAAACAAGCATTTTGTCAGTCATTATCGATCTAACAAAAGTTTAGGTAGACGGTCGTGGTGGCGGGAATTGTCTTTAGGCCAAAGCAATGAATCTATTGAAGTATTTGGTACCAGAAACGCCTAGGTTTAAGATACCACTTTTATCTGTCTTTATCTTGCTACTAAGGTTCGACCATCCAAATAAGCTTTGCATTAGTAGAGGTGATTGCAGATGCTTACTTAGAAGCACATGATCGAAATACAATGCACCGCGCGCATCGAGGCTTATACGGGCATAATTTGTGGCTCCAGTGTTAGAATTAGGCTTATAAAACCATTCTAGAAAGTTAACTACGAGGGCTACAAGACTTATCGCTATGCCATGATGTGAGATGCGTATCGGCCATTTAAAGTCGTTTATACCATCAAAACAGCCTCCAAAATCTTTTACCCGTTTTCAGTAACTTTTCCTAGGCTTACATATTAAAAGTTTAATTGAACACATGAGTAATTTTAATTTAGGATAAACTACATTGACACTCCCTTAGGTTTGGCATACTGGCAAAAAGTACCCCCTTAAACCTTGGCGGGGTCTAAGGATCTATGACAAAAATTGATGGTTTGGCCCATATTACACCTCAATCAATCAATCATTAGGTGTAAGTTGTTAAAAGGATAGAACATTAAGTTACTAATTTATTCTATAATTATAAGAGATAATTGGGGGTTTTCACAACTTTCAATGTTACAAAGTTTCCTTCTTCTTCGATATAAGCACTTATTTTGTTCGTAATATCATTAAACAAGATATATAAGGGCTTTTTTATCCTTAAAATATATTGGTACAAGCAAAAAAGCAAAGATTTCATTACCAACTGAAGGCTTTTGTTGTAACGTGCGTTCAAACTATAAAGGATGTGTTTCTGATAGCCAAGATTTGAGGGATACTTGTTGCCGTTACGCCAAATTCAAAAGATATAAATGTAATTTACCCTTTAATTTATGGAAACGGGAAACAAAGAGGACGACAAAAAAAATACGTTTTTGCTTTTAATAGTAGAACAAAGACGGATAGTTTCAAGGAAGCAATCTACTCCACATTTGAAACCATGCTCGACACTTATCCTTGAAACCATGTTGGACACTTATCCTCAGGTGGGCCCCATTTAAAAGGGTGACTTTTTTTACTCCAATCTAGGGGTGCAACTCAATTCGGTTTGGTTCGGGTCACCTGAATCCAAAATCAAACCGAGGTCTTACATATCAACCCAAAACCGAATCGAATTAAGAACCGAAACTCTTAACTTAAAAACCGAACCGCAGGTAGATGAAAAACCCTAAACTTGACTCAAACCAAAACGAAATTACTAATTTCGGTTCGGTCTATTTCAGGTTAAGACAGTTTTAACACAAATTAATGGTGCAAATGAGATGAATGCAACAAAAAAAAAAAAAGAATCAACTTAGGGTTTTTAGAGAAAATAAAAAAAGAGAGAAGATGATGAATGTTTGACGAGCGTTTGATGTAGTTTTTTTTTTTCCTCCAAAATGCTTGCTATTCAAAATACTCTGTCGAAATGAATGAGAAGAGTTGTTGATAGCGTTTTGAAGTTGACTGAATCTCTCTTCAAAGTATCTGCAATTTGAATACCTAGACAATTGGATCATCTTCAAGATTCACAAACAGAGAACTCATCATGTAAAATTAATGATGATCAAGGAAAGAAGTTTGAGAGATTTTCTCTATATTCATGTATGGAAGTTGTACAGAGGGAAAGCTTTATACAAAGTAAATGATCTATACTAAGAAAAAATTTCCAACGGCTAGTCTAAATACAGAAAGCAATCTAATTACAGAACATCTAACGGCTATAATATTTACCATAAGTTCTTAACTTTGGATTTCTTTCTTTTAACATTCCCCCTCAAGTTGGTGTGTGAATATCAAGAACTCCCAACTTGCTAAGATGTAATTGAAAAACAACTTGCCCCAATGGTTTTGTGAAAATATCACCTGTTTGTTGTCCAGTTTGCACATGTGTTGTTTCAATTTCTCCGTTTTGTATTCGCTCACGCACTGTGTGGCAATCTAATTCAATGTGTTTAGTATGTTCGTGGTATACCGGATTTGCTGCAATGTATATGGCTGCTTGATTGTCACAAAATAATCTTACTGGTTCAGGATGTTCAACGCCCAGGTCTCGCAAAAGATATCTGAGCCAAGTGAGTTCACAAGTCACAGTTGTCATAGCCCTGTATTCTACTTCTGCAGAGGATCTGGACACTGTGGATTGTTTCATGCTTTTCCACGACACAAGGGCTTTTCCAAGAAAAATGCAGTAGCCCGTGAATAACCTTTGTGTAGTGGGTCATCCAGCCGAGTCAGCGTCACAGTAGCTAATCAATTTTAATTCTCCTTGTGATGGAAAGAACAAACCTTGGCCTGGGGCTCCTTTCAGGACCGGAGAAGGCGGTGGGCTACATAAAGATGTGGTTTTCTTGGTTGTTGCATGAATTGAATGAGTGTTGACACGGAGTATGTGATCTCTGGCCTGGTGATGGTGAGATAAATCAACTTCCCTACTAGTCTGCGATAGTGAGTTGGATCCTTGAGAAGGTCCCCATCAATTGGAGTTAGCTTTAGGTTTTGTTCCATTGGAAATTTTGCAGGTTTCACACCGAGTAAGCCAGCTTCTTCCAATATGTCCAGAGTACATTTTCGTTGACAAATAAAGATGTCTGCTTTAGATCATGCAACTTCAACTCCAAGAAAGAATTTTAAGTGTCCTAGATCTTTGATTCGAAAATGATTGCTTAGAAATTCTTTAAGGTGATTGATCACCTTTTCTTCATTGCCTGTGATGATCATGTCGTCAACGTAAAGTAATATGGCAGTGAAGGAATTGCCTCAAATTTTGGTAAATAGAGAATAATTTGCCCTGGATTGCGTGAAACCGTCATTGCAGATGGTCGAGGAGAACTTGTGGAACCAACTCCAAGAAGCTTGCTTGAGGCCGTACAAGGATTTGTTGAGTCGACACACAAGATTCTCCCCCTGGCGACGAGAACCAAGAGGCGGAGACAAATAAACTTCTTCTGAGAGGTCGCCAAGTAAAAAACCATTCTGGACGTCCATTTGGTGGAGAGGCTAGTCACAGGCAGCAGCGATGGCTAATAAGCAACGAACGGTGATGAGTTTGGCAACCAGAGCAAAGGTCTCGGTGTAATCGATGCCTTCCCATTGATTGAAGCCTTTAGCGACGAGTCGGGCCTTGTAACGTTCGACAGAGCCATCATGATTGTATTTGATCCAAAAAACCCATTTGCATCCAATGGGTCGTTGACCAGAGGGCAAAGGAACCAGGGTCCAAGTATTGTTGTCCTCGAGAGCCTGAAGTTCAGTCTGCACAGCCTCAAGCCACTTAGGATCCTGACAAGCCTGTTCATAAGAGACTGGTTCGACCAAGTGAGATATATTGTGAACAAAAGTTCTATGAGCAGAAGAAAAATGGGAATAAGAGATAAATTGATTAAGAGGATACCTTGTGCCGGACATGGAAGAAGAGATAGTTTCCGGAGTAAGCAAGGTAGCGTGGTTGACTCGGTAGTCTTGTAGATGTTTTGTGGGTTGTGTGGGTGGGCCAGAACGATGGGGAAGAGGTGGAGGTTCCGATGTTGGTGGTGAGGCAGTGTCAGTTGGAAAAAGGGAACTGAAGTCGGGTGAGTGGGCTGGTGACGTGGGCTGGCTATCAAGGGGTAATGCGCTCGATCGCCTGTTATTGCGCTCGATCGTATTACGATCAATCGCAGTACGATTGATCTCATCACGATCGATCGCATGACAATCGAGCGCATTACAATCGATCTCTGTGTCTGCACTCGATCCTTGCGCTTGAGCATCAGTATCATGCGTATTATAGGGTATTGGTAATACCGGAGAATCCGATTGATTGTCTAGTAGGGAGGCTGACAAAGGAAATCGATGTTCGTGGAGATGACATCGCGAGAAGAAAAAAAATATTTTTGTAGCTAAGTCAAAAACGCGGTAACCTTTTTGTCCAAAAGGGTAACCAACAAATATGCACCTTCGAGCACGGACATCAAATTTATGTGAGGGTGTGAGGTTAGTTGCATAGCAAAGGCATCCGAAAACTCTAATGTGAGAGTAGTTGGGTAAATTAGCGTGTAAAAATTTGTAAGGGGATTTTTGACATAAAAGAGGTGTGGGGAGGCAGTTTATAAGATAGCATCCTGTTTGCACATTTTCTGTCACGACCCAAACCGAAAATCTCATTTGAGATCCCAAATTTGAATACGTAACCTTCACCCCAAGCAGAAGCCTGGGAGTGGCAAGCAATATCTAGCCAAAATGGCTAAATGTAAACGGGATATTAAATAAGCTATGATTTATGAAATATGAAAATTCTTAAATAATGTCCGATATAATCATTTATCACACAAACAGCAGAAATCACACTAGTCTAGTAATTTCAAATCAATTCCTACTGTTTATTTAGGTAAAAATCCTAAATATAAATCCTAGAGAAATTATCATCTATAGGAAG
>JAUPMG010000019.1:8477423-8489916 GCA_031762675.1 Pachysandra terminalis
TTCACTATTGAATAATACAATTATAACACAAATCATATGATTTGATGCAATTCGCAAATCAAATAAATGATTCAAATCTTTTTGGGTGTGTTTCGATTTGAATGATAAGATTTCCAAAAGAGAATGATAGAACTAATTCTATCTCTGGCATACAGTATACTGTTTAGAATCAATACCTCTAGTGGACTAATTTCAATTGTTTATGGTCGGATATCTGTTTCTTAATATATTTTTTTTCTTTTTCCCCTTTGTTTGATGAATAAATGATTAGGTATACATGGTCTCCCATCTCCAATTCTTTCCGCTTATACTCTCTTCAAGATCTAAGTATTACTATGGGGATAATTGAACTACAATAAACTTCCTGCAAAATTCACAAAAGTAAAGTACCAAATGTAACAATGAACTAAGTAAAACAAGTGTAAAATAGCACTGACATGGTATAGGTAGTACTACATGAATTTTACCACCTAGACATGTTCTACTTATTTCCTAGCACGCACGCATATTAGAATTTTCCCATCCAATACTTTAACAGGTTTATTATGTTAAATGATCAGTTACAGAATCTAAGACATTATTGACTTTCTATAAAAGAAAAGAAATTTTGGACAAAGCTGAGCGAAGGCAGTCACTTTGTCTGTGATGGGGATGAACAGGAGTTCAGTAATCTCTACAATATTAGGCTTGAAAGATTGAGTGATGGATCACCAAACCTACTTTCTTGTGTTTTGATTGCATTACGAGCTTAGAAAACTTCAGGGACCACCTTATTGGTAGGAATACTCTGGCGTTTCTCCACATAAGCTGAGGGAAACCAGCCAGCATTACCTCTGCATTCCCCTTCGGACCATCCTGATGCAGTCACCTGAGTCAACCAATGATGAGTATAAGATCATGGATGAGCAAACAGGATGCTCAAATTCCAATCTAACAATAAAAAGTTTCCAGAGTCGATGCAATTGAAAATTTGGCCACGTGTAACGGAATATAAGGTAACGAAAATACCTTTCGAATAACAACATAGTCACCCACTGCCAGGCTTAGTTCCTTTTCTGAAGAAGCAGTAAAAGCATGCATAGCCTGAATAGGAAACAAAAAATTCAATAGTCCATCCTTTAAAAAGTATAAAATTTACAGTTCCAACAATTAGTATATTCAGAACATACCTCAGCCAGGAAATACATTGTTTTCTCTGAGCAGCTATTTGATGAATTTATAGGTGGAGCCGACTCTTTCCGTTGTTTTTCTGAGACCATCTACAATGATAAATTTAAGTTACTTAAAATGCAGTGATATTTCTCGGAATAAAACAGAAATAGGCAGGAAGTCACCTCCGTTTCAACTTCCCGGAGGAGTGCGGCTACTCTCTCATGATATGATCTTTCTCCCTCAACCTTCAAAACAATAAGCACATCAATGACATTATAGAGTAGTCAAATCATCACATGCTACAGGAAGAAAGTTAGATAACTGAGAAGAACTCAAAAATAGTTAAAAACATACCACTGCTACAAGCCTTTGGAAAGTCAGCCTTTGCTGCTGTGATTCAACAGCAGCTAATGCAGCCGATGCTTCTTTACCCAGAACAGCCATATTTGCTTTTAGTTCCTGCATTTTAGATTCAGCTGCATGCAGTCTTGCAGCGCTTTCAGTACTGGGAACTTCCCTTGCTCGTGCTCGTCTTCTAGAAACTTCTGCTGCCTGTTTTCTTTTTGCGGTCAATTGAATTATAAAATCATGATAAGATAAGATCTAGGCTAGGAAATATAATTTGTGAGTTCAAGCATATTTCATACAGCCACATTATTGAATTTAACAGGAAAGAAAATCCAGCTATCTGATTACCTGTGTCTCCGCTTCATGTCTCATTCGACTATAACGCTGAGCAAGATGACGAGCATCTTCCAGAGGAGCACCATTGATCATTGCCCTCAAGGGTTCTAATACCTGGAAATACAGTAAATGTGAAATCTTGATCATAAAACTTATTTCTGAACGACTTAAAATGGGTATAGAATCCACATGTTTAATTGCACCCAGTTTTTCCTGACGTGGATTAAATTTCGCCAAAATGACCACCAGTGAAACGAAATGTAGGGGGAACTCGCTGAATTCCCCCATTTTGTCGAAATTTCAGTGAAATATAGCGAAATATTTCCCCAATATTTCTCCAACTTGGCAAAATATTCCACCAGGTCGCGAAATATCGGCGAAATGTCTAGCAATATCAAAATTTAAAACCTTGGATTAAAGACAATAGAAACTACCAATCACTAATTCCAAATGATCCAATTTTTTTTTTTTTTTTTTGATGAATAATGAAGGTTTGTATAAAAAGTAAGGAGAAGGAAAAAAGTACAAAAGTTCCCCACGTAGGGGAACCAAAAGGCAGAAAAATAAAACACAAGACAATCCCCATCACACCCACTAGGTCAGTCAATCTACATTAGAACCAAGACAATTCCAGATGATCCAATTATAGCTCCCAACCTGTGAAGATAACAGCTTATTCAATTCTTCTTGCTCTTTCTCCACGTGAATAAGAGTATCACCATATACAGATGCAGCCTTGGCCAAAATGCTGTCATTAATATTCTCAGCTCCATACTTGCAACAATCCTCAGAAAGCTTGGTTCCTGACTAATGTAACATTAGACACACTAAAAGAATACACATTTCACTGACTAGGGGAAGGAAGTTGTATCCAAAACACAAGTGCAATGATAATTTCTTTTGTGCTTCAGATCACTTGACATTTTTGCCTCAATACAAATATTGCTACTGTATTACGAACCAATTATTCACCTGTCTCAATTTGCTTAAAACCTATGGCTGTAAATGCTTCAGCTGCTCGAACAATATCTTTCTGAAAATCCTACATACAAGACAAAATAAATATATTAAGCATGACATACAATAAGGATATCAATCCAGTGCTTGAAAAACCCAAAAGTGGTTTAGCCAAAAGATAAAAAGACTCAGCCGAATAGGACCAAAATTTAGGAAAACCAAGACACAAAATCCAACTTTCCCCCGAATTGACATATGTACAATTTGCACTTTTCCATGTCGTAATCAAATTCTGTTTCTTCCAAGCAACTTGCTACTCCTATACCTTAATTGAGAATCCCTTCATCAAGGAAGAACGTAAAGAAATGTGTCTCTCAAAAGACAAATCCATCTGCCCGTAGACAAATTCACAAGAATACACATGCACGCATAGGCACACAAATTAAGAGGCGAAGAAAAGGGCGAGAGAGAGAGAGAGAGAGAGAGAGAGAGAGAGAGAGAGATGGAGATATACATAAAAAAGCACATATACCATGTCAGGGTTGCCTTAAGTAAAGGATTGTGGATCAGTCATATCATCCAGCGGGAGGGCGGTTGGGTGGGATTTGAGGTTCAGGAGAGCTCTTTCCAATAAGGAGTTGGATCCGGCCACAGCTTCTTCTTTTTTTATCTATAAAAATGATTCATATATAAATAAAAGTAGTGTACAACCTATACAAATATACAATACATCATAAATAGAAAACCCTTACAGAAACTGAAACATATTAATCCCAAAACAAGTACCAATTTCTGTCAAATTCCTCAAATAGAATATTCTGAAATTCCTTCTGTGTTGAGACCCAAAAAAAGATAAGGGATAAGACCCTATCCACCAATCTCTGAGCCAATACCTCCTTTCCATCAAAAATCCTATTGTTCCTCTCGCCCCAAATCGACCAAAGAATAGCAGCAGGCTATTACGGCCAAGTTGGAAAGGGTGAACCTTTTAGAGGGGCCAGATAGCAGATGTTGGAAAGGGGAGAGTGACGGAATGTTCTCAGTGAGATCCTTCTATGAGATGGTGGCACCAAACTATGATAGATACCTTCCATACCGGTTGATTTGGAAGACCACTAGCCCGCTGAAGGTGGCTTTTTTTCTTGTGGTCAACCTCTCATGATAAAATTCTAACAGTTGACCATCTTATTTCTAAGGGTTTGGTTACTCCAAATCATTGCTACACATGTAGGAATAATTCTGAATCGGTAAATCATCTGTTAATCCATTGTGAGCTTGCAAGGAGTTTGTGGTCCTTTTTTTTAGAGGGGTTCGGTGTGAAGTGGGTTATGCGAGAAGGGTTCGCAAGCCTCTTGAAGGTTTGGGATGGAGGAAGCAAGTGAAGACAAAAGATATACTGTGGAATCTGTTCCCTCGTGTTATTTGCTGGTCGATCTGGAGGGAAAGAAATAGAAGATGCTTTCGACAATAAGGAAGCAGCTTTTGGGTTCTTGAGGAAACAAGCCGTGTCCCTTACCTTTTTATTGGGCAAGGACTTTGCCTGTATGTTTTGATGTATGCTTTTCTGATTTTGTGAATAGATGTAACTCCTATAGGTTGTTGGTAATGGTATTGTTGGAACCCTTCAGGATGGCCATACACTGTATAGTTCACATTACAGACTAGCTCCATTGTTCATTAATATATACTTTTGAGAGTTTATTTGACAAAAAAGACCATATCTCTGCTTTGTAAAACACACTTTCCTGCTCTTTCAATATTCTTGTCTACTTCTTTCGGAAAAGATATATCCCAGAAAAACTAGCTCTCTCCAAAAAAAATTACTGGAAATTATTAGCACTGTAAAAAAGCTAAAATGGATACATAAAATAAACAATAAAAGAAAAGGAAGGGAACAAAGACAAAATGAAGAAGTCTACAACAGCACAAGTTCCACAAATCCATTTCTTCACTAACTGGATCCTTTTAGATTAAAAAGAATACAGCATGAACGACCCAGTTTGAGCCATGGCCTGCAAACAAGGCCCAAATATATAGCAGATGAAAGTACTACGGTTGTGAATTTGGGGCTGTACATTTTATTGGATGTTGATAATTTACTAATTTTAATATTGGTTGTGTGTTTCAGAGAGAGAGAGTGTGTCTATCTTGTAACCAAAATCATCAAGACAGACAGAAATTCATCTTACATTCCAAATAACGATTCACAAATATCCTTTCGCTAGTCCCACCACCACCTCATCCCCTCTTTTGGGACCATCGCTTTCAAAAGCTCAATTAAATAAGACTTAAATTTGATTCCTGAAGGTTGACTGGTGCTATGCCGTCACCAATCATACCAATTTTTAGTTTCTACTATTAAAAAATATTATTAAAGCATCCTTCACTGGATATGCACCAGGCTCTGACTGGCCTATTCTAAGGAGTGAGTCGAGTGACAACTACATTAACTCCTTCGGCAAAAACATTATATTCCCAAAAAGGATCTGAAAAAAGTAACTATGTATCCCTTTTAAAGTCATAATTTATATCCAAATCCATAAGACCCCGAAGCAAAATCCCAAATTATTTCTGACCTCTGTTCATTTCACTTATGCTTATACTCCGTAACTTGGTATCAAAACAAGTTTCAGTCTTGGAATTACTTGTTTTCGGCTTTTTCTCAACAACATCAGTATCTAGATTTGTATCAACTATCAAGGATTTTTTCCTTTATCCTAAATTCATTGACCTCCACAATAGGGCTTTTCTGATCCTTGAATACCAATTAGTGTGCATAAAAGATTTAATTCTCTTAAAATCTCAGAACTCAAGCCATCACGCAGCCTAACCTGAATTCCCGAGTATTTCCAAAAATGAGGTCATTGATCATCATGAGATGAAGCTATCTAGAAACCTGATTTGAAGCCACCAAGAAGCCATGAAGCTCTCCAAGATGAAGATTAATTTTGCCGAAAAAGCAGGCCTGGGATCCCTGAAGCAGCAGTACAGCAAGCTTCCACCCCAAAGCAGCAGTACTGCAATCTTCCAAGCATGTTAATCAAAGCTTTCAAACATCCCTGTAATTCCAGCCGCCAAGCTGCTCATAGATTTAGAATGCCAAGTAAACCGAATTCAAGTTGCCAAGAGCCCAAAGTTCAAGCCACATAGTTAGGTTAACAAACATTAATATATGTATAGTTGTCTTATGCTAAGAGGCCGTCAAACCTATAGTTCTTCCATGAGAGACTTGAAGGGCCTGATTGGGAGGATAAAACAGTTTGATAAGGTATTAAAGGCTTTAAATGACTGAATTGAGTTAGATAATGAGTCTCAATCAGTTTTTTCAAGTGGCATGGCTAACTGAAGATTACAAGATCCAGTTTGTTGTTGCTAAAATGAGAAAGAACCCGGAATACATTTGCAATACAAGTTACAGGACGTGAACTATCAGAATGTGGAAAAGTCAGAAGTGGGGATGTGACGAAAGAACAGTTTAAGGCATCATTCTTACGCTACAAGTATAAATAGCATGTGTTTATTCAGTTACAACAATTGCAAAAAAAGTTTGATGAATGAGGAATATGCAGTCAATGCTACAAATAGTCTACACGGGCTGACTTTAAAGATGATGATGAGGTGTTTAGTGTTAGCCACATTACAAGTCAGCATTGAGATCTTAAGTTTGAAATAGTCCTGCCATTGGATGTATTCAGTTGAAGATACATAATGGCCAGGCAAACTGAGAAAGATATGAAGGACAAAATAATCCAAAAGTTTCCCATATGCCTTGTGATTAGGATTGAGGCGGAAATTAGTGGCAACCCTACGGCTAGTGTTGTTATCAAAGTGCAGGTTTTGAATTTTGAGTTCTTATGAATTTCAGAACCTCCAGAAGTGAATTTAATTTACGGAAGGATATAAAAGTTTAACAGGTTACTACAAAATTACAAAATTTTACAAGAAAATATGAAAATTCTAGGATGAAACACTAACAATGATAGAATAAGAACTAATACATGATTAGGATTCATTACTTGATTAAGTACAAACTTTTCGAATAGGGAATGTGAGACCAACAAGTGACATACACTGTCACGCATGTTTGAAACTCTAGCCAATACCACGCCATAAAAAGTAGGAAAAAGGGACCAACAAAAGCAAATTTCAGAAATTCATTTGTGAATAAGAAACATGTGGGAAATGAAAAAGAATGCAAACCATTGAATACCATAAGAAGTTTGAGAGAGAACTCTTTGAAGTTGAGCTTCAGTTGAAGTAAATCCTAGACTTAAACCAAAACTTTGTAAGCTATCTACAGAAGATGTAATACTCACATCATACTCGGTTGTACACAACCCACATTAACCAGTCGAACCGAACCAACCTCCTAATCAGGTCAACCAGAACTCCTGGTTTTAAAACCTTGATAATAATTATGAAATTAAGATGATTTTGAAAACCATGAAAACTAATAGAGTGATGATTCAAGAAGCTCGAGCCCTGAAGCATCAAATTCCCTCTTGCTTGTCATTACATGTGCAACAAGGAGAATGATACCATGGTTTAAAATATCGTGCCGTATCGGTCGATACGGTCGAGATGTATCGTGTATCGACCGATACAGCAAGATAAGCAACATTAAGATACGATATGTATCTTTTTACAGTGTATCAGTCAAAACATTACCGGAACAGTTGATACATTATCGATGTAGTCTCGATATGTTTGATACTGTCTCAATACGCTCGATATGTTGGATACTGATTAAAAAAATGATCATGAAAAACTAAAGTAAGGATCACAAAAAGAGAAAAACAGAAATAAAAACTCTTAAATTACTAACCTAATTTCAAAAAAGAAAAAGATAATGAAAGGAGAGAGACAGATAGAGAGTACTTTTTCGGCTAGGCTAATATTCTTTTTTCTTCACCTTCTCCTCCCTATCCTCCTACTTCTCCCTTCATTTGCTATTTTTCTTCTCTGAAGATTGTTGAATTAGAAGGCTTTTGTTTGAAATATGTATCTATATGTAATAAAACTTGTTCTTTTTTGTTCTAAGATTTTCATAATGGATTTTCAATTTGTTTGTTGATGTTTAAAAGTATGCTTTTATGTCTTAAAACTCTTTACATCTTGTTACTTGTAGGAAATTGATTCCACTAGATATGTATGATTTTCTTTATGGTTTATTAGTTTATGTGATATTTTATGACTTTCCTTTATACGTACTGAAGTTTTTCTTTAAGTTCTCATTTGCCTGTGCGTGTAGTGATTGGTTTCCACGATAATATATATTATATATATGGGTATATATTATCAAAAAGATATTAATTTATCATATTTTACCTTATCTAGGCAGAAAAGCGGGTTGCGTATCCACCGTATCTATGCTTTTTACACAGACAGAGTATCCACGCATAACTGATACGATACTTGATAAGTATCCGTTTATGAGCTGACTGATACGCTACATCGATACGATATTTTAAACCACGAATAACGCGTGTAAAAGGGGATACGATATCCTATAAGCTCGAGTGCATGAAATCCCAACTGCTCAGACCTTTTGAATCAAAATCCAAAATAATATGAAAAGCATGTAAAGTAAGAGGACATTTTCAAAGTAATATCCAACAAAAATGGGAGTTTGATTAAGGGAAACGGAAAATGAAGGAAGAAGTAAGGTATATACTCAACAAGGACCATCTTGAAGCTTTTAAAGCAAAGTTACTTTATCTACGGGACCATGAAAGTTAGTGATCATGCGCTTAATTGAGTCCCATATATTATATAAACAGTCATTCCATTGATGTTGTTCTTTTAATTTTATTTTACGAGCTTTTCCTTTTCCATAGTCTCCCTTTTGTGCATACTTATGTTTTGTTCCCCTTTGTTATTGTCTAATGGCTTTAATCACTGCCTTAATCCTCTTATTGCATTTTACATTATTAATAATTACAGTCTTTTACCGACACATATTAACCTGTTCATACCCTGACCAGCTAGGTTTTCAGCTAGCTCATCAAGAATGCTGAGAGTTTACTACCTAAATGAAAATTGTGATCAACCAATGAAAATTGTGATCAACCACAGCAGCCAATCTTCAACCCCTCACCTTTGGAGCCCTAAAAATTGACTCTAAAGAAACCCCTACCACGATGAAATTACCCAAGAAATGGGCCGAACTTGAAAGAAAAATCATTATTGACGGTCCAAGACCACACATATTGATTAGATAGAACTCCCATTTATTTGTTGAATAGACAGATTGACTGAAAAAATCATAACTATACTTAGCAATAAAACACTAGGAAAAGCCCACATACGACGAACATTTTTTGTTGCGTCATTAAAGCATTGAAAACCTTGTAGAAGTACCCTAATTTCAGCTTTATTAATACCAGATGCTACAATAGGTCAAAAAGAAAATTATTTGCAGGTATTTCCTTTATTAGTTTTTGGAACAGCTATGGCACAATTTCCAAAGTGGTCACATTAAGACCTTCAACGAAAAAACATCAACCCTTTCCATCTTTTCCTACAAATTGAGAATATGACGAATCTCTACCCTACTCTACTAAGAATTCTTTCCAGTTTCATTCATATATCCACACCTTGAACTGATAAACATTTAAGAATCAGATCCCATTCCATCCTCTTCTTCATATCACAAGCAAACACCAAAGATCCAGATTCCTTTACAAAACTCTGTCGTTTCTTCTTCCTAAGGAACCTGAAGTGGAGAAAAAGGAAGCACTAACCAAAAGATTTTGGGGCCCATTCAAACACCCAGCCACTATATCCACTATATGCCATGGGAAGTTCCATTGCAGTTCAAACAGAGAGACCTAATGTACGCCTTTTTTCTCTGAGAAATTTCACTATATTTACAGCATCAGGATCGTATCATTTATCAGATTCTTTTTGTATCTTTTTTTTTTTTGGTTGATCAGGTTCTTTTTGTATCAGTATATTATATATATAATGACTAACAAAGTATACAAATATTTATTAAAAAAAAATAGTGGCTTCATTTCCAAATGTAACTTGTACGAGATATAAATATATGCACAAGGCATCTACGAATGCCACATTTCAACCACATCCAAGCCAAATTTTATTAGAATATGCAAGGACCATAGGCTAGAGAAAAAATTAGCATAATAAAGAGGAGAAAATTTTGGTACAGCAATGCCATCTCTACCTTGCCTGCACGAGTAGACCTGTACAGTTTCTCTAGTTGTTGGTGTCTCTGCAACTCAACCTCATCTATAACCATTACATCAGAACTTCCGTAACCACTCGCACTAAACTGCTTTATTACAGCCTGAAATTCAAACCAAAAAAAAAATACACAGTGAGCACCAAAATTGATCTTTCATAGCAAAAGACAACTAGTTGATTAGTAGTTAGTACATGGTTAAAGAAAATAGTCTCTCAAAATAAAAGATAAGCAATATCAATTGTGAATATGAGGACAAGAACAAAGGCCTTGACAAGTTGATTACCTACATCAAAATTTATTTTGAGGAAAATAAAAAGCAGATCATCTGTTGATATTTTTAGTAAAGCAACAAAATAAATTTCTTTTATTTTTAATTTAATAATTAATCAATGTTAGCAATCTCCCTAATATAATTTCCTACTTCAACAGAAATACAAACAAATAATATACATAGGTTTTTGTATATTAGCATTTAATAATACAATACATCGTACTTTACGGATCCAAAAAAAAAAAGAAGGAAAAGAAAAACCCTAAATTCTCTTGTACTCATACTCATTCCTAATACCATAGTAAATCCTAAAACTCAGAACATACCTAATAGATCCTGAACTCTAACTTCACTTAATCAACATCAACAAGCATTAAAAAAATCCCTTATTACAGTCGGCAAGTTAATAAGTAAATATAAATTAACATTCGCGGTGACTAACTAGGACTACATCTAACCTCACTTGAACACATTAACTTGAATAGAACAATTAAAATAAACCCAAGAAAACCAGTTCGATATTCACAGTTACTGATCATACCTACTGTTCACTTCCTTTTCTTTTCCCAATATCTTAGTTATTCAAAGTTGCTGTATAAATCAATGAATCATCATTTTTTTTCCGGCTACGTCAGTCCCATCCCCTTTGAAAAGAACTCACTCTCAAGTTCAAATCCTCATATGCAATGTAAGCACATCAATCTGGCGTAGGTCATCCACTGAAACAAATTGTACAAGATATTGAACAACGGACCCGCTTGAGTAACAAACTGATTTCCTGGATCATTGCAGGAATCACTTCATTTCTTTTTCAGTGCTTGCTACTAATTACCAATAGCCATCAAGACCGGGGAAGCCTTATCTGATATCTCTCAATGTAGCCAAAAGCATAATAAGAAAATAAGTAGGAATACTTGGTTAAAATCTGATCGAAGCTAGTTCTCATCCTAGAACAAGCAAACAAACAAGAAAGTAACAGTGTAAAACAACAACAAAATCACCACTTTAGTGCTGGAGAAAAAAATATAGCTCTTGAAATTTCCAAATGTAGAGTAAAAGCGAATCCTTAAGTTCTAACATTCAAAAAATAGGGTAGTTGTACTCTCCTATCATAGGCCTCTCAACATTTTCCTACTTAAACTGTCGCTCAAACAAACAATCCCAAATTCTGCTGCACCTCATAAATCTTTCCTGACCCTATAATTTCTAAAACTTATGACATTCCTTATAGAATACTGTGTCTAACTTCACTAAAATATTTTACCTATACTATGATAATTCAAACCTAACTTAGAAAACCAATTTCACTATTCATGATTATTGTTCAACATCAATTTAGCATAGCTACTATTCACTTCCTTTTCTTTTCTCATTTTTCTCAAGGCTTTCAAATTTACTGCTCAGATTCAGGAATAGGCATTTTTGTTGCAAGATCAGTAAAAAAAAGCAGAAAAGCAATGGCTCTAGGTGAAGAAGAATTCATATGCCAACCAACAGATTTGACACCCGCCCCAGGCCCAAAACACATACCCAATGACTCAGTTATTCAAAACCTATGAATCAAAAAGGAAGAATCATGACCTCATATCATGAAATCCGTAAGATGCATTGCAATCTTGTGCTAGGGTATTATGATGTGGTTTAGCAGAGTGGCCCATTAGATACTTCTATTGAGGGACAATCCCACAAAGCTGATCTCCGGCCCTGATAATCGAGAGGATGGATAGGAGCAGCAAACAAGACATCCTTCAAAGGAGATTTATTTGTGGTTCTCTGGTCCTTATGGTTGGCAAGTAATAGGAAGATCTTTGAGGACAGATTGTCTAGTACCCAGCAGATCTTCGAGTCGATCCACTTTCTTGTAGCATCGTGGGTTTGCACAGATGAGGAATTTAGAAGCATATCGCTATCCGAGGTGATGAGGGATTGGTCCACGGTGGCAGAGCAACGTTCGGTACCACATGTCGGTAGGTTGAGCTGGAGGCCTCCACCTGAAGGGGGTCATCAAGCTCAATTTCGATGGTTCGTCTATCGGGAACCCAAGACCATCAGGGATTGGGAGAGTCTTTAGGGATCATTCAGGCGCCATTGTACATGCTTTCTCTGGTCCCATTGGAGAAGGAAATGCTATGAAATCGAAGATCGGGCATTGGTTATGGGGCTGAAAGAGACCAGATCGAAGGGGTATCTTCAGTTAGATGGGAAACAGGGTTCAAGCAAAA
>JAUPMG010000019.1:8548234-8566552 GCA_031762675.1 Pachysandra terminalis
ATTTTTTATTTTTCTACATTTTTTATATTTATATAATGAGTATTATGATTTATTATATATTTAATAAATTATTTTATTATTAAAAATATACATGCTCATGAGGCTTACGCCTCACGCTTTGAGGCTTACGCCTCGCCTCACACCTTAACGTTTAAAAACACTGCTGCTCACAAAGGCACATTGAGAGGAAGCATCAACTTATGAATCATCCTCTTGATTTGTTCCGCTAGGATCTTAGAGACAATCTTATAAAAGCTACCCACAAGGATGTGTCTAAAGTCCTTGAGGCTGAAAGCCCCATCCACCTTTGGAATCAAGGAAATAGAAGTGGCATTAGTACATCTAACCAAACTGTTATGAACAAAGAAATCCTAGATGGTCCTAAAATGAGCTGATTTAATGATGTCCCAACACTCCTTATAAAAAGCAAGAGTGAAACCATCAGGACTCAGTGCCTTGTCTCCCGCACAAGGGTCCCAAGATGATCTGATTTAATGATGTCCCAACATTCCTTATAAAAAGCAAGAGTGAAACCATCAGGACTCGGAGCCTTGTCTTCGCATAAGGCATTGATCGCCTCCTTCACTTCCTCTTCTGCTACCTCCCTTTCCAACCTGGATCTATTTACCTCAGAGATAGAGTCAAAGACCAACCCATCCAGTTTCTGCCTAAAGCTCGCTTTACTCTTATACAAGAGTTCATAATACTCCTCCACAACTTTCTTGATACCAACCTCTTCTCCCACCCTCAGGCAATCAATGGAATTGATACGATGTCTAGAGACCGCCATTCTATGGAAAACTTTGTGTTATTACCCCCTCTCTAAGCCAAGCGATTCTAGACTTATGTCTCCAACTAATCTAGTCTAACTCGGCCACCTTCTTGAACTTAATCTTCAAAGATTCCCTCTCAACACAATCAGCCTTGGTTAAAATCCCACTATCCTCCATTTCATCTAACAATTTAATGCAGGCAAGAATGACCAATCTTTTTTCCACTCTACCAAAGCAATCCTTGTTCCTCTTCTTGATGATCTCCTTCAAAGCTTTCAGCTTCCTGCAAAAGATGAAACTCGGCCTACCTTGGATGATCAAACCATCCCACCATGAACCCATTATCGAAGAGAAGTCCTTTCCTTCTAACCACATATTCTCAAACCTGAATGGAGTAGCTCTTCTGGGATCATCCTCACACACAAGAAGGATAGGGATATGATCTGACGACGGTCTCGGAAGCGCCTCCGTCTTCACCCCACTAAACCTACTGTCCCACTCGTGAGAGACCAAAAATCTGTCCAGTTTGGATAGAGTGGGCTGAGTCTGATTGTTAGACTAAGTGAAATTTGACCCCTCAACGGAACACCTACCAGAAATTTTTTGTTAATAAAATCAGAAAAATCAAACATCTTCTTATAAGGATAGAGGCACCCAACTCTCTCCGAACAGAATCTGTTCTCATTGAAGTCTCCTACACACCACGGACCAGTCCAACTCTCCTTGGCCCCTTCAAGTTCCTCCCACTTCAAGTGCGAAAGGCTTCTATCAGTCAGCCCATACACACAAGAAATCAGCCATGAGACAGTTTCCCCCCACTCTTCAGCACCACCCTCAGAGAATAATCCCCTTCCAACTTACTGACCATCCCAAATTTCTTCGAATTCGCCGCATCCACAGCTGCTTTAGAGACCCACAAGAATCATTTAGTCCCCCAAACCTCACTCAAGAGCTTCTCAGATTGGAGCTCCAATTTGGTTTCTTGAAGCAAAACAACATCTGCAGCAATAGACGTGACCAAAGAATGCACGACCACTTTCTTCTCGGGTGCATTCAGCCCGCTAACATTCCAGGAAAGAATGGATAGCTTCATTTGGGCAAGGACAACAGCCCAAACGATCTCCCAGTATTATCATTCTTAGCAGAGGAGCTATCATTACCTTCTTTGAGGTACTAGTTCAGGCTCTGCAGTTCCCTGTTCACCTTTTGCTTAGAACCCAAATCATATAGGTATTGCCGTTCAATAGCCATAAAAAGCGCCATAGCCTGATCCTCAAACCCATCAAAGGTTACCTCTAAGAACCTGCTAAAGTCCATGATGTGGTCAAGAATCCAAACAGAGCCATTTGCTTCTTCCAGATTGAACACACCAGAATCCCCACCTCTGAACTCAACCAATATTCCCCTACCTGCTGCTTCACTCAAGGGAAGCTGGACATTCAAGGGGAACACATCCAGAGGGGAAGAAGGTCCATCATCGCACACTTCCACTGGTGCTGACTCCATCAAAGCTGACTCAGGGCAATCCGAAACCCCCTTCCACCCTTCGAATGCGCAAGCTTGCTTAGCAACCTGACCACCTGAGATTAAGTCTACTCCTTGACCACTTCTGGGAATCCCACTTTGAACACAGATGCTACCGCTGATTTAGCACACCCTCTAGATGCCGCAAGCCCTCCGAACATGTAGAATCTTCAATGTCGGAGATAGAAGAGAGAGGGAAGAAAGTAATTGTGAATCCTCCAGAAAGGGAAGAGTAGACTACCTTTCGCTCGAGCATCACAGCAGAACCAGGTAACTCTCCGACCTTTGACGCAGACAACGAAGGACACCCTGCTACGCCTTCGGACTCAACAGGAGGTGAGGTGGCCACCCTATGACCAAGATTCACAACCGAAACATGAACAACTCCATCCTTAAAATCAGATAGTGGTGACAGCGCAGTTCCTCCCTTACACCCCGTTGGAGCAGAATTTCCGCACTGAGGAACCTCCATCTCAAGCTGAAAAGGATCCTCCCATGAGAACACACGACCGGGGAAAGAACCAAAAGGTCTCTCAGCAAGAGCAGAGAGCAAATCCCCCTCCCAATCCATGGTAAACTTCAGAATCGCCGACTGAGCAATGACCTCCAGCAGAGCCTCATGAGCCACATCCCAAACCTCTGAATTAGCTGAAGACACACAGGGGACTTCTAACAAGGACGAAGGCTTAGGGAAAGCCTTAAACTATGCATGATGGCTGGTGAGCTCGCATGGGCTTCATCCATCAACCATGGAGAGCAAGTCTTCTCATTAAGCCCCTAAAAATTGATCCAACCATTCAAAAAAAAATAAAATAATAAATTGATCCAACCAGGCCCAAAAGAAAAGGATGGGCCAGAAGCCACACCCTTACCCTTCCGCCCATCAAGGCCCAATCCAGCAGCAACTTGGGCTGGTTGGGCAGACGCATATGGAGTATTCAAACCACAACGACCAGAAGAGCCATTTGGATTAAGACATGGCCCAATCCCAAAAGAGTCTTCCCTAACCTTCAGCTCCCCTTTAGCTGGAAACCTAGGTGTTGGACAACAGAAACTCCAACACCAGAGTTCTTGGCCGAGGGGCAAAAGGGTTTGAGTTCATGCCGAACCGATCACACGAAAACCTCATTACCACATCTAATCGAGATATGGTTAGGGGGGGTTCCTACTCTTCACCAACATGCGACACCAATGAAGTTCCTCACCAGAATCTGTCTAAAAGTCTGATCGGACAAAACCCCCAGGCATTCCCCAAAATTTGAAATGCCTCCTCACTTCAGAGATGGAGGGAAAGGCCCACAACCATGATCCAGGAAAAATCATAATGCTTCAAGTCCCTGCAGCATCCAATGGAAGAAGCCCACTAAGCCAAATACAACAGCCGACACCCAAAACTTCTAAAACCAGGCTCCATAGCTTTCTTTGCCTCAAGAAATGAAGGAAAAGAAAATAAGAAGAGGATCTCAGAAAACTTCTGAACTTGTTGAGCATCAAACACACCCCAAGCCAGTTTTCCCCATTTCCACAACTCCACCTTCGAAACCTCACCGTCCACCCTCCCTATCAGGTAGTTCTTCAAACACAGACCATGTAGGGGAGACCGAGGCTCAGAAACCACTTCAGAGACCTGCTGATTTTGATTGACAGGCATCTTGACTGGAATATCGGATGAAGAACCTGCAATGAGGCAACCTTTAAAAGAACGGTGGGCAGCCGAGCTTGGAACTCCACATAGAGTCATGTTAATCTTTGCCTCCGAGTACTCTGCACTCGACAAATCCTTGCACACCAGATCTGAGGCCGAAGAAGGGAAGATCACCATCTCCGATAACACGGCCTGAAAGGCACACCACCCATATGATTTAAGACCCTTAGGAATAACCAAAGAAACTACCTTTCTTGCTATTAGGGAAAATTGCCCTCACTCTGATAAATCTGCCATTAGCATTGGTTTGGGCAAGACTGAAGAACTTCCCTTCCTTCCGTCTGAAGGATCCAAGGCAGCCACGAGAAACATCATCCTCAACCACCCTCTGAAAAATCTCCTGAAGCTGCCCCAACTCACTTTCACCCAAGGCGAGAGAGGAGGAAAAACCCTTGCGCTTCTCTGCAATGCATACAGAGATTCTACCTAGATTCGAAGAGCGACTGATAGTGAACACTTTTCAATCGGTGTTAATAGACCTCCACGCCACAGAATCCCCAATGTTAACCGAGGACTTACTGCCGATCATTAGGAGAATTGCCTCACAATCGCCTCACATCTAATTGATTGGAAAAAGAAAATTTCTAGGCTGTCCACTTGATAGGGCACATAGAGCAATTTCTAAGTTTCTTTTTCTGCTACATAGAGCAATGACGTGGCCATTCTAGGCTGTCCACTTGTAGGGGCTCGTTCGATGGGCCATGTGGACAATACTTCAACCCACATTGTTGAGAAAAACCCACAAACAATAACAAAATAGAAAGCAAACACAATTCAGAACTAGAGCAAAACACAGATTTACATGGAAAACCCTTCGAGAAAAACCACGCAGCAGCAGAAAATCCCCTATAATCAAGAACAGGAACAGGGGGGTTACAGAGATCTTTCACACCTCTCCACTCACAGAGACCGTCAATACCACAATCCTAAACGGCATATGGTTATTACTACATCACATAAAGGTAAAAATATGAAATTACCCCTTGTAATAACCTAGCTGGATTGACACGAACAGAAGCTGGATCTTACGAACCATAGGCTCCACACCTCAACACACATATGCCCCATTGTTACATGCAGATTTGGTGATAGCTACTGACAAACATTTTTTAACATGTTTTGAGTTCTACACACAAAAAATGTCATACATAGAGGATGTTTCTTTTCCATGTGGAAAATGTGTTTCAGTGGTTAGGGCTGAATGAATTGGGGTCACACAGAAGTACATGTGGATAAGTGAGGTTCTCCATATCATTTGTCACCTGTGTAATCCATGTTTCACCAGAGTGAGAACTCTGGGGTGTGTCACTATTCTATTTAGCCTAAAAAAATAATTCTGAAAAATATATAAATATGTTTTTTATGATCATTACTTATAGGTTAGGGTTTAAATCGTTATAAAGCTTCAATTCGTGGCAATTTACTCAGATCCAAGGATGGCATACATTTTAAAGTGCAAAACCATAGATGTTTATCTTTCACTTTTTGTTATAGAATTGATTCCAAAAATTTAACAAATTTATGTTTAATTATTTATAATACTTATAGATGGGGGTTGTATATTTTAAATTTGATCATTCATCATCCCTTAGATTTTGTTAGTATATTCCACATTTGTGCTTTTCTTGTTGTTTTATGAGTGTATTCATTAAAAAAAATTCTATTTATCATATTTATATCTTACTTTTAGCTTATATTTGCATGTGCATTAGTTTTGGGTAATGTTTCTATGTGCATCAATGTGTATTGGGTTGTTTACATATTTTACACCATTCTAGTAGCCATATGGCAAGCGTTAATACTTTTTTTTTTCCTTTTTTTTATGGAAATAACAAAGAAACTTTATTGAAACTCGAAAGAAGGTGCAAGAAAGTGTACAAAGATAATATGGTTAGCTAGAGGCCAACTTAAAGAAGACATAAAGCAGAAACTAACAAATACTAAAAACTTGGAGCAGACTATGACAATAAAAAAAAACCTCAAAATAAGCTCAGCCGCAGTGAAGAAGCATCTCTGACATCATCTCCTCTGTGGAATTCCCTCATACATCTATCCTTATTCACTTCACCCTTGGCATCTTTGATTGTAGAACTCTCGTAAATGAGGTGTCCATAAGACGACCAAATGCTATAACTAGCTGACATCTGTATGCTAAATGCCAAGAGCATCTTCAGGGATTGGCTAACCTAGATATAACTGTGGATCAATCGCCCTCTTAACTGTTAATGAATCACCCTCTATCTCTGAAGCCGTAAGACCCAATGCCCTAACCTCCCCATTTCACTTGTTAAGAGTCCAGCTCTAATAGAACCCCCCTCTCCAATAGATCCTGAGAAAGAATGAATGATGTATCCCTGGTAATCTCTAGAGACTCCATCAATTTCATATGACCTGGTTCTCTATAGAACAACCATCAACTTCACTACCCTGCTATATGGTGAGGATTGTACTTTAGTCCTTATTTTTGAGCTCATCTTTGCGTCTAAGTCTTGCTATAACTTTTTAAGAGTTTCCATATGTTTCTTAGATTTCCCATGTTATTTTATATTGTTTCCGAGCAAATTGATACATATCCTGAAATGCTTTCTTTATTTTTGAAGTACTCAACTTCACTTTTGAAATGATGTTTTAAACCATCTATCTCTCTCTCTCAAGGAGAAAGATGAGAGGCAGAGTATTCACTTCCTTTGTTGTTGAAATTATTAGTGCTGGAAAGAGAATCTGAACTAGAAAGAAATTGTTTTATGGAGGTTGAGCTGTTCGATATTTGTGAGAGGAAGTGGCAATGAAAAATTGGAAGAGTATGCAGGCAGTTATGGGCTAAATCTAGTTGTTAGAGTGGATATCAAATCATGGTGATCTTTGTGAAAGAAAACAGTGAATCCATCTGGAGGTAGTTCGACCAATTCCCCGAGCGTGTTACCACTTATCAGTGCCACAATAGTTTCAGTAGCCTCATTAATATTTAGGCTTACTAGTTGCTTTCTGATACATTTGTTGTGCTTGAGTCCTGCCATTCTGGCTGCAGTTTGGAGACAGGGCAAACTAATTCTTACCCCTTTTCTTTTCTCCTTTTGCCCCTAAAAACTGGCTGTACTTTCATTTAGAAATGGACCTTATAAATGTGAACCGGAACAAAGGTGAGTGAGTGTTAGTCCAAAACGTATCCGACCCATTTCTGAAATTTCCTAACAGATAAGAGGTTAATGTTGTGGCGTTGATGAAGGTCCAAGATATATAAAGAAATCACGTCCATCTCTTGAATGGGAAGCTGATCTCTCTGCTTGCACAAGGATGGAACTACATTTTGATAATAAGCAAACTTACTTTATTGTAGTTGAGCACTGTAAGATGATGTAGGGAGACATGCAGTCAAGCCATAACCTATAGGTTATAGAGGGTAAGGGGAAATCTTCCCTTTACCTTAAATGGTATAATTTCTTGATGTTGGAAAACCTGAATTGAATAGATTCTTCCTAAGAATTGCATTATCTGACTCTTTTTATGTTCTATTAATCAGTTAATGGGGGCAAAGAAGCCTATTTTTTCCTACTTGCCACAGCTTTTAACTCCTAGACTGAAACTATCACTTAGCAATAGGATGTCCTAGCCAGTTTTCATCCTATGTTTTGAGAAACCTAGATCATGGAGGATTTCTTTATGTTCATGCTTGTTGAGTATTTTGTGCTCACTAAACTGTTAGACCACTTCACATTGTATACATCTGTTGCAATGTCATTGCAACTGAAATCTGCCTTCGTTTGCGTGTCTTATGCAGTGCCCAGGCTGCAAGTTTGTCATAGATTGTAAGTTTATGCCATATGAAGCATCATGATATTAGTATTTCTGGTGCATGTAAGGTTTAGGTGTTTGCATCTTCAATAGGAAGGGCATACCTCTTGGGTTAATAAAAAGAGGTGCAGTGGTGGTCATGTGTCAGTACGAGATGGGTGCAACGTGTATGGGGAGAGTTACAGAAAATCTGAAGGTCTAAAATTTCCATAAAATATCCCCTGGAAAAATTTTCATAAGCATTTCAAACTAACTGAATTGGTTGCTAAACTTTGTTTGGGGTGGCTTCTTAATAGGTTTTATTTGTTGGGTGAGTTGTGCTTGTTTAGAGCTTGGTTGCAGTTGTGTATTTAGGTGTTAGACTCGCCTAATTGCCATATCAATGGGCAGAGGAACTCGGCCTATGTACCATATATTTTAAACTTATTTGGTTTAAGTAGTATCAAAATATGGTACTACTACTTATACACGATATAAGCTTCTACATATTTAAAATTTGTTAACTAAGTAGGTAATGAAGATAGAGGAGGGATCTATTAAGAATAAAGTAAATATCTGTTAAAAAAATGGACATGTTTGTGAAGGATCCGACACAGATTCCATACCATACCATTGTCGTGTCGTGTTGACATGGGTATGTGGGGTTAATAGAAGAATCCATGTACATTGCTTTAGAGTTGGTGCTTTGCTGAAAATTGTTGGAAGCTTATTGTGATTGTTGGCGGAACCTTCTTTTTATGTTCCATTTTCAAGCTTTTTTATATAGGATGTTTTTTTTTTTGAAAGCGGAATCTTCAAGAAAAAGGAATTATTTTATATTGGATTGTCTTTGCTCCTGTGTGGTTTTGTGAAGATTTTCTACAATTTTCTAATGGACATGGAATTTATTATAATTATTCAGAAGTCTGTCATGTTGTGTCTCAGTTATGATTAGATCTCGACCTTGTACTCCGTCCTGAAACTTTCTTCTTGGTTATGTTAGGCCATTAAACTTTAATGTATCAGCTCATAGATGGTGTAGTTGATTTTTTTATTTTTATTTTTTAAAATGTTCATTCAATCTTTATTAACTTCTATGTGCCTCTCTAGCAGTGAAGGGCATTGATTCTGAGTTTCATAAAGTATTTACTTCTTTGCTGCTTCCTACTATCATCGAACACTATTGATTTTACTGGAATCATCCTTTACACAGATTAGAACTATTAAACTAAATATTGTGTACCTATTTGCTGTGTCATAGCTCCTGCACGTCTGCCTCTGCTAAGAAGGGATGGCAAGACTTATTTTCACTTCCAATTCTGAACAAGTTCTAGCATTTGTGTGCAGAATATGCAACTTATATCTGGGCAACAGATACAGAACTTAGTGTGATTTGAGGAGTTGTGCTAGTTATTTCATTTTTTTTCCTGATTGTCCTTGTTTCCACCAACGGACAGATGAACACGGATATGCGGAAACATCTTTCTCCACATAAAGGAACCAGTAATATAACTTGTTTTGTTTTATGTGCCATATGGGATTGGTGTGCGAAACAGTCATCAACAGTCCCCCCCACCCCCACCCATCCCCAAGCTAGTTGTCAGCAGCAAGATCTATTTAGGTTATTCATTCTGTTCAGGATGCATATCTTTGATCAAGCTGTGTTTGAATATATTCTAACTCCACCCTTGTTTTGCTTGCCCCTTCCCTAGTCACCTTGCCCTTCTAGCGCTATCAACTTGCATCAAATTACTTGTTTACACATACCCCTGCCATTGGTATTCATTTGATGAGACCACACCATATCCAATGACCACCCTTTATTTTATCTTTTATTGGAGCTAATCCTGAACTTAGGATATGCTCATTCTCACTTATATTTCGTAAATCTTTTCACAGATTCATTTCAGCATCTACGGATCAGAGATTTTGGACTTGTCTTTTGCTACACAGCAGTAGCATGTCTCATGGATATCTTTTAGAATTGCCCTTTTAGTTTGGCCAGAACACTTTGGTTGCATGTCATGAATCATATCTCTACTTTTGCCACCCAATTCTAAATCCCTGAGCAAAATCCACATATTTTTCCTCTTCATGAACTATTGTACTAAGGTGCTGGAAATGGTCATTTTATAAATTCTTCTGGTCCTTGATCCTAGCTTTTGCCTCAACACATTCCTTTTCCTACTAAAGTTGTTAATTATATATTTTGTTTTGAACTTTAAGAAATTGTTGTGAAATAATATTTGGTTGGTTAGTTCTCCTGTCTGGCTAAAAAGTTAAAGAAGTTTCAATAATGAATTGAAATATGAGGCAAAAGTAAGATAAAATAGGGAATGGAGTTGGGGGGATTGACTACAATAAACACTGAACAGAATGTTCAGGAAATATTGACTTGTGCAATTAAATTAATGGAAAGAGTAACGCCAATTAAAGAAGATTGGAGACTAGGAATGGGAGAATAAATAGAGAGAAGTTTGAAAATGATTTGAGGAGGATATTGTTTTTGTTTTTTCAAGTTAAATTAATATACTGTCTTGCCAGGGTAGGGTGTTTCCTAGGTTTCATTAATAGCAAGCCTGGTTAAACCACCACCAAAACTAATGAATCTGCATAATCTGGCCTTATTTTGCATAATGTTTTGGTTTGCTGCAGTCATGAACTCTCAGTGATAGATATTTGATTGGTCAATATTCAATAGGTCCAATAAGATAAAAACAGGTAAGCTTCTGGTTGACATGATGATTTTTCACTAAAGTGAAATGGTTGAACTTGATAAACCAAGGTTTTAAGTATCAGATGATACCGTAATGTAAAAGGTATCTGCCGATACATGTGAAAGTGCCTTGTTTTTTTAATTGTATCAGCTGATGCCCAATATGTATCGACTGATACGTATCAGTTTTTGGATGGCTGATACCCGATACGAAACTGATATTTTGAACCTTGTGATAAACTTATAATGTCTTCGTGACGAAATGAATTTACTTTGCACAGTTCGATGAGTATTTGGCACTATATATCTAACCAACAACTGTTCTGTATCAACAGCTTCTATATGTCGTATGAATCCTGCCTTTTCTTCCCTTGACTGCCAGTAAAGCTTTGCATGTTCTTTTTGTGAATTCTTCTAGCTTTGTCTATCTAGTTGCCCCCTTGCACTGTTGTTACCAGATGTGTCTTACTTGTTATTATTCATTTGCATTTTGTATATTTATTAAACATACGATGATCACTATGTGATCTCCTACTAATTTAATAACTGAAATTTCTTTTATTTTTTTAATTTTTAATTTTTTTTATTTTATTATTAATATAATTAAGGATTATATACTTTTCTATGTTCAGCCTGATGCAACAACTAAGTCAAGAGCTAGAACAAGATGAAACCCAAAGTTTCCTGCATCCAATCGGTTCACCAACAGCCAACTCTCCCCCAGGTAAGATTTCTTTTGCTACTATGCATTATTTAGGAGCTTATGGCTTGTTTTTTTTTATTTTTTATTTATTTTGGCTTGCATTCCTGTTCTTGTTCCTATTCCTGTTGTAAATCTGATTTATGTTTCTATCTGACATCGGTTCCACATCCTCGCCAGGTAACTGGGCACAATTCTGCAGCCCAGTTGATCATGGTCCATCGCAAGCTCTTAGTCAATCTTCGGGTTTGGAAACAATGGGCCCTATGACTAGGAACCATTTACCAGGATTAGCTACACTATTACCTCATGTATCAAATTCTGTGAAGATTGCACCTATTGGTAAGGACCAACGAAAGGTTGGCCATGTTGACCAGATATTTACTAATGGCAATTCAATGCATGGATCTTCCTTTCAGCATTCTCACTCCTTTCCCGAGTCGAACATGACCCCAAGTCCTGGAGATGTGTCTTCTTTTGGTGCATCAACTTCAAATGCATCTGATATCGGAACATTATCTGGGCCACAGTTCCTTTGGGGAAGCCCCTCTCCTTATTCAGAGAATAAAACAAGTACTTCTGCCTGGTCAACACCATCCATTGGACATCCATTTACATCAAATCAACAAGGACGGGGTTTTCAATACTCCAATCCGAATGGCCCTTTCCTTTGTTCATCTCACCATCATCATGTTGGATCTGCTCCCTCTGGTGTTCCTTTCAAGAGGCATTTTGGCTACTTCCCCGAGTCTCCAGAAACATCTTTCATGAGCCCAGCCGTAACTCTTGGGGGCATGGGTTTAATCCACAATAATGGGGCGTTCATGAAGAATATGAGTCCTTGTGCTGTTATGAATGCTGGGATTGCTCTTTCAGGAAACATGTATGAAAATGGTTTTCCCAGTTTACGAAGGATGTCTTCACCTAGGATCAGTCCTATATTTCATGGTAATGGTCTATATCCAGGTCCTGGATTGACCAGCATTGAGGGAATGGCTGGTGGCCAGACTCGGCGAGTTGAGAATAATGGAAACCAGATAGATTGCAAGAAGCAGTATCAACTTGATTTGGATAAGATTGTTAGTGGGGAAGATACTCGAACTACTTTAATGATTAAAAACATCCCGAATAAGTAAGAGCATACCTAATTTCCCTGTAAATTCATTGTCACAACTGTAGTATTTAGGATGGCCTGAGTTCCATGTTGATACTGCTATTCTTGTTTCTATTCCAGGTACACCTCAAAGATGTTGCTGGCTGCCATTGATGAAAATCACAGGGGCACTTATGATTTTCTCTACTTGCCTATTGATTTTAAGGTAAATCCAATCTTGGAACATGTGGGAAGAAGTTTTCAATCATTTAACTTAGTTGGACTATAATTAACGGTTATTTCCATTTATTGGTGTAGAATAAATGCAACGTGGGTTATGCATTCATCAACATGTTGTCTCCTTCGCACATCATTCCCTTCTATCAGGTTCGACTAGCTGTCCTTTATTTTGCCTTGAAGCTTGACTATAATCATCCTAGATTTCATTGTACATCATCTATGTTTGAAAAAAATGAATGCGGAAGCTTAGTGTATACATCTTTGTCAACAAAAAACAATTACTACTGTTCAAATAATAATAATAGTAGTTGTAGTAGTGAGACACATTTCATTTGGTAGAAAGTGGAAAACTGTTAAAGACCTAAATCATGTTTAGACCTGCACAATAAGAACTTGGGTGCTTAAATCTTCTAAGTTCTTCTGCAGGCTTTCAATGGAAAGAAGTGGGAGAAGTTTAATAGTGAGAAAGTTGCTTCATTAGCATATGCTCGAATTCAGGGAAAATCAGCACTTGTTACCCATTTCCAGAATTCAAGTTTGATGAATGAAGATAAGCGATGCCGCCCAGTTCTTTTTCACTCAGAGGGCCCAGATGCAGGTGATCAGGTAATGTAACTTCAATTATTAAAACCTTCCAATAATATGACAAAAGCAGTTAAGTTGCACAAACGAATGCTGGGACTTCTTTATAGCTACTTATCTAGGAGTTTACATCTTTGCCACCCTTGCCTTTCACAATTTTAACGAAGTAATTTAACTCCCTCCAAATACATTAAATTGTTATTACATTTCCCTTTTGATCCTGTATTAAATCATATAATTTCCTAAACTAATTGCCCCTATGTCTACATGTAGATTATCCAGGAACCTTTTCCCTCCAATAGTTTGAACATCCGTATCCGTCAGCCTGACAGGTCTTACTCGGGGGATTCACTGGAAAGCCCTACAAAGGGTAATTCTGGGGAGAAACCAGAAGAGTTGATAGTTGATACCATGTATCAGAAGTAGCTTGCTCTCACCCCAAGGAGTGGTGCAGGAGTGCTAACTGTTGTGTATAAACTGGAAGAAGTTTAAATGAAAAAAAATAAAAATAAAGGAAAGAGGGGATGCAATATTTGTATTATATGTGAACTGTTCAGTTTTGGGTTATGGATTCGCTGGAGCTGGTCATAAGAATGAAGCGATGACGCAGAGGGAGTGTTTTGTTCACGTGCAAAATAAGGAACGTGAAGTAAACCGGCAGAAATCGAGGAATAAGTTTTGAATAGGCGCCAAAGGGTGCGAGTACAGTAGATATTGGAAAAAAAAAATCTATTGCCGATGAATGCGTTGCTCACCAGTTTGTACATAATATCTCCATTTTTCTTTTGCTTCTCTCTTTCTAGTCATTTTACTGTTTTGGGGATTAAGCTTATTTGCAAATATATTTACATGTGTATATGAGCAGATGTGTATGGGAGTTGACATTTTAGGGAGTGATGATACCAGAGGGTGGGATTTGTCTGTAAAATTGTATAGAAGGGCGACAACAGACCCTGCTTTATCTGTTCATCACATGTTCTGTGTTTTTGAAATGAAAACATATATATCTAATTGTACAGATCCTGGATTTTGAATCGTTCTCATCTTCTCACTATTGGACAAGCAAGATGATGCCATTTCATCTTTTGCTAATTCTTAATCAGTGCATTACCATGTTCCTCTTTAAGCTACTACATCTTAATCTTACTTAGGCCCTGTTTGGATAAGAAAATGCCAAAAAGTAAGCTGAGGAAGTAATATGTATTAAATCAAAGTAAAAGAAAGTGAAAATAACTTTCTGTTTGAATATTGCAAGACCTTGCATGATAATTGATGAAAATCATGTAATACTGCATTTAACATATTTTCTAATTCTACCCTTATACCTATAAGCCATATTTATGCAGTGTCACCCCTTGTAAATTCGGATGTTTAAGAAGGCAATCTAATTTGCATGAAAAAACAAAAAGTGAGTTTTTCATCGTTCATGTTCTCACAAGAAGGTGAGTCCCACCATTTCTTTCATACTCTGGGAATCAAATTTGAGCCCAAGAAAAGTGGGCTTTCTAGCATTCTCTCATGCTTCGTGGAATCCAAACGGGATCTTAGGGTTGTAGTTCTCAGTTCGACTCACCTCTAACAAAGGTGATTTTTCTTGCACTAACTTTTGATGGTTGACAAAACAATAATATTTGTTCACATTCTGTTGCATTTTTCAGTTCAAACATGATTAGAGATTGAAAAATATATAAATATAAGAAAGACAGAACTATCTTCTCTGGTATTGAGAGAGAGCTGGTATCAACCAATCTAGAGGTAAGCTAGACAAAGTCTGACTCTGAGACACCCCATCGTAGGCCAGCCTCCTACTAATCTGTTGCAATCTTTTCACAAATACAAGACTGGACAGTGCTCTAAACCCTACTCAAACTACCAGATTGAGCCATAAAAACCAGGGTATGCACCCTTAACAGCAATAGTATGCTTCAGCAAGTTAAACAGCGAAGTGGGCTTCATCCCCAAGTGAAAAGCAACCCAATAAAAGTTACTCAGGTTTTCAAAATGCTATAAATACAAACATAACCAACCCGAATACCAGTCGACATCTTCTGACACTTTGACTAAATAGCTGGTGAATCTGCATTCATCACTCGCACTAGACTGGTCAGTGAGATGCATCTTTTTGCCAGATTGTAATCACCATTGGATCAGTACCAGTGATCCTAATGTATAATTTAGGATCAAATTGAAACAAGAATCATAATGGTGCTAGAATTACACCTTTTTTTTTTTTTTTCAAAGTTGTTGATCAGCATTGCACTTACTACCAAAGAAATGAATTCAGATTTGAAGTGAATCTGCAATGGATCCTGCAAGACTCAGAACTTCAAAGGGAGCGGTATCTGCTATGGCCTCAACAGTATGAGGACAAGAATCTGTAATCCAAAAGTAAGAGAATGCCTTCACGGAGCCCTCTGAAAGCAACAGATGGATCAGAGATTAGAACCCAAACTAGTAGAATTTTTGTATTTTTTTCGGATGAATAATGAAAGATTTTATAAAAAAAGGGAGAATACAAAATACAAGGTTTCCCCAAACTAGTAGAATTGGTACACATTACTAGGTACCGGTGCCAGTGATTACCTTCGTTCTTGTGAGTAAATCGCTCCCACGATCGCTTAGGAAACACACCATGGGTGACGTAGGCGCTCACCTTTGCAGCACCATGAGCAGCCAAAACTTTCTGGTAGAAACCAAAAGTGAAAATACAGAGTACTGTTATTGATATACGACGGTTTTGCAAGTCCATGTTGATTAATGCCCTTTCAAGTTAGGTAATCAACCATGATAAGGTAAAGCAGAATGTCATTTAAAAACTTGGTGCTATGCAGATAGAAATATTTCGGACAAGAAGAAGGTCCCAAGTTTCTTGAAACCGTTGGATCTGACAAATATCAAAATTTATCAATCTATGATCAACTACCCAGGACCAGTTGAGTTCTACTAAGAAAATCACTTAGCTGATGATTATGGTAAATTGAACAAAGTTTTTCTGAACCTCAGTCCATACTGGCCGGTCCGTACTGGGACTGGACCTCAGCGATCCGGTTCCAATCCACAATACAAAAGAATGTATCGCGAGGTTAAGTACCGGCCTGTTCAGATGGTACAACCAGTCCCTTTTTTTTTGGTTGTCAACTGGACGGTCCTGACGGGTATCAATCTGGACTGGACCAGTACAACTGGTCCAAATATTTTAATTTCACAATTTGATTGCCGATGCGGGACCGCCGGTACGGACTGGTGTAGGCCATGTCCGATCTGGTCCCGGTACAAAAACCCTGAATTGAACTGAAATGTCTCATATGCACTTGATGGGAATACGACCATACATTTCCTATCACTATATGAAATAGTCATATTGGCCCGAAAACCATGATCCCACAAACTATGGTGTATGGAATATATGTTTGTGTAAGCAAATATTGATTTCAACAAACAGCTCCAAAACTCTGATTGCAGAATTCTGGTGAGATAGAGACACATAACTCATATGTGGAAGATTATTTGGAGAACACCACTTCTCCACGTGTACTTTTCAGTCAACCTCAAGTTATATACTAAGTTTAAGCCCAAAGACATTTTTCACGTGGCTGAATGGATTCTCCTAGAACTGAAATCGTCTTTGTGTAGAACTTGAGAAACGTTTAAAAATTGGACCGTCAGAACTTAAGAAACATTAAAAAAAATGGACGTTCACTGATTCATGTGATGAAACCTATTATACATGTATTAATGAGGCTTATATAAGTGAAAATATATTGTCCACATGGCCGATCAGAATGTCCTATGTCAGATGGACGGTTGGGATTGGCCATATCATTCTTCTATGTGGTAAAAAAGGTCTCGACTCACTAGGCAACTAAACCTGGCCAGGAAGACTATAGAGTACAGCTATTCTAACGGGTGATTTCTTCCAGTTCGGAATTGAAATGCTAAAGTTAGTATGAAGTGTAGAAAGAGGGTTCTAACAAAAAAAAAAAAGACACAGTAATGGTGAAACAAGGCATATCTCCACAAGACCTTTTTATCATTTTTCTTTTCTTTTTAATTCATAGGAACTAGATATAAGATGTAATAATCAGATTAACCATACCTGGCACTCAATCAGGGTTCCTCCTGACTGCACCAAATCGTCAACAATGACCACATGACGACCTTCAGCATTCCCTTCCTTGAGGCGAACTATCCTCTTATCACCTTCACGAACCTTTGTGCATACAACCTTCCATTGAACAAATATTAAAAATCTAAGCTAATAGAAGAGGTGGCTAATAAGCTAATAACAAAAACTATTCAACTATCAATGTGGAATATATCTAACCATGGGAAAATGCTGCAACTGTTTGTAGAATCGCTTCCATGCCCCATCGTCCGGAAATGCAATGACAATCTATAAGGTACAGGAGGAGAAGATAAAGATTTAGGGGGTCTGCAAGCAAACTACTTCCAATTGTGGCAAACAAACATTTTGACAACCAAGTGAACTTAAAGGTACAAATATGGAAGAGTATTTCAATTTTACTCACATTATCAGCATCAGGAAGCTGGTGAAGACGCTGCTTTAACAAAGGAATCCCAGTTTCAAAACAAGGCAAAACATGATCCCCAAAATAAAATCTTTCCTGTATAAAATCGACAAAAGAAATTGTGAGAAAAGGTTCAAGTCCCACTTTGCCACGGATAGACTAAATAAGAACACGTGGTTTGCACATGCTCAAAAACCAGATGTATAACTTGAGTAACCTTGGATTGAGACTTAAATCAGAAAAATCAACAAAATATTGCATCTATGAGGGATAAAAATTCGCATGCAAGTCATAAGTTAGCTCAAGCCATTTGTTATCCAGGTCACTTGGACTCCCATTGGGTATTTGTATTGCCAAAGGATCATACTGCTTGGGAAAAAATATTACTAAATATAGCTAATACGTTAATCACTATTAAGGATAAATGTGCTAGAAGGTAGGCCGTACACGAGTTGAGTCTAATTATAGCGGATATCAATAAAAAAACAAGAATAGTATATCCAAGCGTTAATCACATTTTCTTTGCCTAGATGAAACAATAGATGTGAGTGTTTTGATAACTATCTTAAATACTTTTTTTTTGCTCGGTAAAGTGTAATACTATAATATGCTCATAGATCAAAATATCGTATCGTATCGCGCGATACGTATCGTGTATCGACCAGGTCGATACGATACTCCTATG
>JAUPMG010000019.1:8566652-8586587 GCA_031762675.1 Pachysandra terminalis
GTATCCGTGATTTTTACAGGCGTATCCAGCGTATCCGTGTCGATACTCGATACATATCCGTTTTCGAGCCGACCGATACGCTACCTCGATACGATATTTTGAACAATGAATATGCTAAAGAAAATTACAGTATGGTATCTAAGGCAACTGTACACGAAAAGTATACACAAACCTCTCCCCTAGTATACCCATTACTCACTCCAAAAAGAATTAACGCCCCAAGCGAAATCAGAAAAAGGGAGATTGCTTAAGTCTACACAGATTGAAGCCCCAAAATACATAAAAGAAAAGATGCGATTCAGAAGCACCTCCCAAACTACTACTCTATCTTCACAAATTCTCCGATTGCGTTCTAACCAAATAGACCAACCCACTGCCCCAGGAACAGATTCCAAAACACATCCCTTCTGCCCTTTGCTTTCTTCACTCCCCATCCCAACAAAAGGATTCGAAAACTACCAGGAGGTGAACAAAAACTTGCTGACCAGGAAATAATATGTTGATGGTCTTGTTAATCCTTCATCAATGTTGAATGGTATAAGGTACTCGACAGAACATTGGTGGGAAACTTGGTATTTACTAGGGTGTAAAAGTCAAACCTTACAATACACACATATTTGAAACTGGGTTCGACAGTTTTCACTCCCTAAAACTCTTTTAAATCATTGCCCAATTAAACTCTGGTGTGATAATAGGGTGGAGAAAGTGGGTTCTTTTATATTTAAACATGTAGCTGGAAGATGAGTTCACTACAAGAGTGCGACAGTGGTGGAATAGCTTCTCTATTTCAGATTTCAAAATGCTTTGTTTTTCTGCCAAAAATTCAAATTCCTGGAGAAGATTAAGATCTGGTACAAGGTGTACTTTGGTGAGGTGAATGTGAAGCTGAAGTTTTTTTTGGAGGATATTACTAATCTAAGAGGTGAATGCGAAGCTGAAGTTTCTTTTGGAGGATATTACTAATCTAAACAGAAAGGAAGAATTTAATCCTCTCTCCCGGGAAGAGATGGTCAAGCGTGTCAATCTCAAAGAAAAGTACAGAAGGTTGCCAAGATGGAAAAAAATTGTTGGAGGCGAGAATCCTGAGTCCTTTGGCATGAGCAAGGTAGAAAAACTCCAAATTTTTATATAGGGTAGTGAAAATGAGAACTAGGGTAAGCTGAATTGTTAAAATGGAGGTTGAAGGTGAAATCATGGAAGAGGAAGACAGGATCAAGGAAGCTGCCGAGAAGTATTACAAGGAGCTGTACAAAGAATCAGTCACTAATTGGACATTATTGTCTGGGATGGTTTCTGAAAGGGTGTGCGAAAGGGATAGTGATGCTCCGAAAGCAAGGTATGCGGAGGATGATTTATTCCGCTCTCGGGGAACTCTGTGAAGAGACAAATCCAGAATCTTGACGGTTTCAAGGTAGCCTTCCACAAGAAGCGCTGGAGTACATTGAAGGAATACTCTATGAATTTGATGGGTGAATTCTACAATAAGGCTATTTCTGAGAGATCACTAAATGTAACGTTTATTATTTTCATTCTTAAATTGTGAGGAGCAACAAAAATCAAGTACTTCAGATCAATTAGTTAAGTGAATAGTGTCTACAAAATAATTTGCAAGATGTTGGTTGCTAGGCTTAAGGGGCTTCTATCTGGCCTTATCTCCCCATTATAAAGCACGATTGTGAAAGACAAACAAATACTGGGTGGAATCCTCATTGCTATGTGCATTGATTCTAGACTTCCAAGTGGCCTTGAAGGCATCCTTTGTAAGACTAACATGAACAACAACCATGCCAATTGGAGCTTCCTCTTATACCTGCTCCAAAAGATGGGTTTTGGTGCTAGAAGGCACGCTTGGATTAACTTCTGCATAATAGTGGTGTCATTCCCCATCCCAGTTAATGGCATCTCCACGGGGTATTTTCCAGTGTTTTAGATGCATTAGACAAGACAATCCTCTCTCTTCTCCCCTAGTTATCATCATTATGAAAGTTTTGAGTTGTATCTGGAAGAGGATTAAAGAGCGAGCACACTGGAAGTTACTGTGTACGTAGGGGAGTGCCTACAGTTTGCAGATGACATTAATTTTATGGATCTTAACCATGCAAATTTGTGTTGTTAGGTGGACTCTTGTGTTTTGAAGCATTGTCCAATTTAATCAAGCTGTCTGAAAACTAGAGTTTTAGGGGTGTGGGCTAGGTCACTGATTTGGAGCTATTACAACCTGTTTTGCAATGCAGAGTTGGGATTCTTCTGACTAAGTACTTGGGTTTACTTTTGGGTGCGTCGTTTTTCAGATTGAATCAATTTGGGACCCCATTAGAAAGGACAGAAACAAAGCTGGCTGCATAAAAGAAAGGGCTTCTTTCAAAAGGTAGAAACAAAGCTTGGCCCACTCTTGTCGTGGGCCAAGAGTCTTATGGTTTTAGTGTCTTTCTGGAAGTGTATAGTCTTTGGGTGGCATCTCTCTTCAATTGAGATTCCTGGAATTTGTTTATGGCAACCCAGAACACGTAACTGTAGTTGATGATTATCTTATCAAGGGTGATGACTTGGAATCCAGCATTTACAAGGGCCGACTTTGAGTGGGAGAAGGATTTTTTCACTCTCTACTTGAATATCTCCTCTTGACTTGACAGTTAAGTACGTGTGCTTCTCTATCAAACTTTTTATCAGGTGTTACTTGATAGTCATTAACTTTAGTCCAGCAAAGCTGATTTGGAGATCAACATTTCATTATGGTGGCGATTTTTATATGGCTACATCCTTGAATAACATCCTTATTATTGATATACTTACTGCTAGATATCATTCAACTCCAAAATAGATACATTTTTAATTTTTATTTTTAATTATGAATTACAAAAGATTTATTAATGATACAAGTTAAACTAAACAAGAGGGCAAGCCTGGAATAGAGTAAGTCCAAAAGCTGACCAAAATTGATGCAGAAAACAGAAAATATAACAATCGAAGAAAAAAAAATACATTGCAGAAAATGCTAATCAGGTAATACCCCCTTGCATAAGATCCTGCTCTACCTCAATGCCCCTTGTATATCAAAATCGTCTGCAACTGATTAGCTGATCTATGAGTCCATAGGAATGATATATTTAATATGGAGGTATTATATTTAGCTAGCTGCAGATAATAAGAGTGTATCCACCAACCCACAATGCCACCTAACCCTACAAATAGCAGTTGAAGAAACAGTCTCCACTATCAAATTATGTATCTCTAACCTTCTAGTTTCCTTCAAAGAGAAGAAGAGTATGTCAACTTCTGCCTTGATGCCAAACCCTTCTTCAATTGGACCCAAAATCCAACGCAAAATATGCCCTTTATTGTCTCTGAAAACTCCACCAGTGCTAGATCTACCTGGATTGCCTAAGGAACATCCATCAAAATTGAAATTGATGTTCCCGAATGTAGGAGGAACCAACACGGGTGGTAGAAGGATTTTTTATGCTAGATATGACAACCTGGCTCCAATCTCTCAGCACCAAAGCCGAAGGCACGTCTCTGAATCCTTCCTTAAGAGGCACCCAACTGGCTGCCTTAAACATGAATTTTAGGATTGCCTAAAGGCTTGATGACTTGTCTTTGAAAATCCTACTATTCCATTCTTTCTTAGATACCCCACACCACTGTGTGACATAGGAGTTGATAAGGGAGCTTTTCCTTGCTACCCAAGCCTAAAACACCAATGACACTAGAGATTTGCTATATCTGAAGGAATTACCCAAAATAGATGCATTATGTGCAAGAAAGTGAATAATTGGCCGACTACCTTCTCCTACACTGAAGCTGCATCAGAAATGTGGAGTTTCTTTTCGCAAAATTTGGTATGACTGGACTGCCAATATCGTTGAATAATACTTTTAGCTGCTGGAGACTGGAGTTTAGTGTTTAAAAAAAAAAGGCTTCTCTTTTGTGGAGAATTTTGCAATCTGTTACATTCTTCGGATGGAGCAAAATCGCACAAATTTTTAGGATAAGGAGATATATGGTGGTGTTTTGAAGACTAAAGCTCTTAGTTGTTACTCTTATAATTTTCCTTAATTTTCGAGTTACTTGGATTGTCAAACTGCCTTCTTGAGATATGGTGAGCGTTCACTAAACTGTCATGCGTTTAAGTTTTTCTAAATGATTGAACACAAAATGAAGCATTGAGTTAAAAATAACTCTACAAGGATGCAAAATTGAAGCAGCTACAACAAAGTTCTTAGAAATACCAAAAAGACCTCCAGGAATAATATTGAATTTTTTTCGGCAAACCACATGCACAAAAACTTAGTAATATTAGAAAATGACAGAAAAAGAATATTCCTTCATAAAAGAATGGTGCAAAATAGAAGAATCAGTCAGAAGAAGCATGCTTCGACAATAAGCAAAACCAACCTGCAGAGCATGTATATCATAGATAACTAAACTAGTTGGCCCACCCCTTGATATGGGTATATTTGACAATATCCGTGCCATAGTGAATGCTGTTGCTACATCTCCCTCCTCTTCCATGCGCTCGAAAGAACCAGTTGGAAAGAATGGTAAAACCAATGTAAAGGAAGCAACAAAAAGCCGAGGAAGTGCAAATATAACAGAAAGCTGCTCAAAAATGACTGCAGGGGAGCTGAAAGATGCCAGGAAGGCAACATGTTGGCCTCGTATATCTTGTGCATTGTTGATGAAAAGGTTTGGGAATCCATCATCAAAGCTCCTGTGATTTTCATAACAAGATTATCACTTCTCCCTCTCAAACAAGAAAAATCATCATTCCAATTAACTACACTGTTCCTTTCAGCAACAAAAGCCCAAGCCTTGTTGCAATTACTGAATATACACATATTAGCATCTAATATAAATGGAATTCTTAAAAAAAGGACTGCAAAACTTTTCTATTAAACTAGCTTGGTAGCTGGTGGAGTGTGGGTTAGGAAGGATTACAGCAAGAAATGTGGCATCATCATTTAAATACCTTCTAGTTAAAACTTTCATAAACGTTCTGAGGATTCAATTTTACACCTCTGTCCCCGAACCCTTCATATTTCACCCCCCAACTGCAATTTTTCATTGAAAGTGCAGAGAAAGGAGACGAAATGTCGGTGTAAATACAAATTTATTTTTAAAAAAAATTGCAAAGGGGCACTGGGACCCAAACCAGCCATGTGCCCCTCTTCCCCCATTCATCCACTACATAACTTTTCCCTCTCCTCTAGGAGAGAAAGGAGACAACTCCTTCACTTGCTTTACTTAATTACTTCTAAGAAAAAGCTTCTAAGACTCTGCAACACTTCTTTCTCTACACTTTTATGTTATTTGTTTATTTATTTATTTTGGGGTAGCAACAGCCATCTCCAACCGCATAGTATCTTCACGATATTCCAGAAAATCTCTTCTTCACTTATCTAAGGATTCGACTGATTTTCTCTAAGCAAGAATCACAGCAAAATCAAGCATTCAACAAAGCCGTTAGACAGGGAAGTTTCCTAACTCCATCTTATTCCATTTTTTCATTAGAAAAAGAAAAAAAAAAAAACTGATTTTATTGACTGATTAATTGACCATCTTTGATTTTGATTGTAATTAACTGTAGATTAACAATTTGTTCGCTTCTTGGCTTTCGTTTGACAAGCATTATTTATTTCTGATATTTATCATACTCCTGAAAGTTCTTTAGTTTTGTGATTATTATTCTGCTGTTTATCTTATTAGTTTTTTTTATTAACCCTCATGTTGTATATTTTTTAAATTTATATATTTACATTTTGGCACACCCGAGCTCCCCACACACCTGATCACTTTGTATGCCTGTTATTACTAGAGGACAATCTAGATGTTTACATAGTCTCCCTATGGCTGTTCACTTTACCCTTCACGACATCACTATTGAGCCTTCCCTTAACCCCAGCCCTACTATCCTAGAGTCCATTGATACCTTAGTTGGTGAAAACCAACAACAGAACACCTCTCCCTCACCTTTTGAAGAAGCCTCAGCTGCCTTAAACCAACGGTTAGTCGTACTTGCAGCCGAAAATCAGGAACTACGCCAGCAACTAATCGAAATCCAAACAACTACATCTCCCCCCTCCCCTAAACACAAGCACAAGCCCCCTCCGTTATCTATACCATCCCATCACCTAGTCCTAATCCACCACCCATTCCTTCATTACAACCTACACAACACCAAATACTTTCCACACTCCAAACTCCACAAAAGCACCTGGAACACATAATCACTAAACTTACAAACACTTACCTAGACAAACAGAAAAATCATTTTTAAGTACTTCCACTAAATGAACTTTGTTCCTTACCAGTTCCTTCATACATCACTTCTGTTTCCTTCCCACAAAACTTCATCCCACCTCAGTTTACACTATACGATGGCACCGGAAACCCTCGTACCCATATTAAAGCTTTCCACATCAAGTGTGTTGGTTTCCAAAACAACACCACCCTTCTACTTTATTTCCCCAAATCTTGACTGGACTTGCTCTTACATGGTTTACACACCTTCCTAGTCAGTCTATTACTTCATTCCTTCAATTATTCCGCCTCTTTATTAGCCAATTTGCCTTTAACCTAGAAACAAAAGTAACCTTCGATGACTTAACAAACTTGAAACAAAAGCATGATGAAACTTTTACCCAATTCTATAGTCGTTGGAGAACTTTGGCTAGCCAACTTCCCGGCCAGCAACCTGAACATTTCCTTGTGTCCACTTTTATCTGAGCCCTTGCTCCAGAATTTTGGTTTCAGTTATCCATACTGTGCCTCACCTCATTTGACAAAGCTATCCAACATGGCATTGCTGTCTTGGAAGCAAATGGCACCTTCCTCTTCAAATCTCCATCTAGCCCATCACCCATTCACCCTCCTATACTTGTTCTCACACAAGCTCGATTCACAATATCACACAACAATTCACATATAAACTACACCGATCTTTTTCAAACCCTATTAGCCCAAAACATGATCCAACACCCACACATCAAACCAAACGTCTCCAAACATAAAAACTATCGAGAAGACCAATATTGTCATTTTCACCGAACCTCTACCTACCTTGTAGAAAACTGTAATGCTTTCAAGTACTTTGTTCAAGACTCAATAGCAAAGAAAAAATTCTTCATTGATGAAACCTCATCCCAAAATAATTCATCACAAACACTCTCACAAAATCCACCTTCTAATTTAGGTATTTACTCCAACCCTTTTCCCACTCACCCACTAAATAGTAACATATCACAACCCTCCACATCCACTCCAACAATACTTGGCTCAAACCACGATAACACACTGCATAACTATCACATAAACAGACAAGCTCTCCTTCCTTCACAAACCTTCCTTCCTACCTATTCATCTTTTAGACAAACTCCTAGCACAATGATTGAGACACAACAAATACCTCTCCTTCACTTACTACAATCTTCCCCGACTCATCAAGCAACCTTTAATGTTTTCCTTTCACAAACCTTAGTTCCACAGACAATTCGACCTATCGACTTACATAACTTCTTTCACATGATCACATCCCATCACATTCTATTCCCACACCACAAGTTAATACCATCTCTATTACACCATCACCTAAAAAACACACACCTTATACTCACCTCACTTAGGTTTCTCTTTCAACTTCTCCAATCATACACCAATCCTCACCCTCTATTTCGACATCTTATAACATACATCGCTCACCATCTTTATGCCATCCACCATCACAGACTAGGCTACCCTTTACATACACTCCACCGAGAAGTCGGCTAACCTCACCTCAATCACAAAAATCTCTTTATAGAGAACCCTCTCAACCTAAGATACCCCATCCCTTGTGTTCTTCATTTACCAACTTACATCACTTGCCACACACTTCCTACTCCACAACCTTTTCTAGCATATTTCCTCCCCATACCTCTCCTAGCCAACACCTCAGCCGCCAAATTGGCCCCCCTAGACACAAGATGGAACGAGATGTTCCAATCCCTGCTCAAGGACCAAACCAAACAAACCAAGTGTATGAATCTCCACTCGCACTGCTCAAGTCTCCCCATCTAAGCAATGATAGAAGACGAAGAACACTCCACAACCAAGTCCTGATAAACCTACGCTCTAGCATACCTCAAACTGGCCACTACAGCCACTAGCATAACCCTCACCGACTCTTTGCCGCCACCAAGGTCAGAGAATGCATATAGAATATCCCCACCACTATCTTTGAACACACCACCAATCCTCAAAAAACTAGAATGATCCTAGACAAAGCCATCAACATTAAGCGTCACCCACCCCTCCTCCAAGGGATACCAGACTAGGGTCAAAGACTAGTGGCAACTGCCACTCACTGAGATCTGGACCCACACTCTCATAATATCCGCTGCCACAATACCAGCAAATTGAGCTCTCACAGACGCCCAAGAAGCCACAGAAACCATCAACCCCTCAATTATACTTGGTATCGAGGAAGAAATGTCCTAGAAGATCCGCATATTGTGCTCCCTCCATATATGCCATAAAATGGCCTGAAAAACCAGTTGATACATAATATGTCCCCTCACTGCTAGACCTAGAAACCTCCACTGTGCTAATAACTAACATATACTCACCAGCATAATCCACATCCTCCCAATGGTCCTCACTCCAAATCTCAACCGCCACTCTATTGATATATATGCTTGTTCTCTCATATCATACACTTCATATTATGACTTTGCCTTCACTTGTTATATCTTTCTATTTCTTTTCAATTGATTCTCTATAGTCTCTATAATTTTAAGTTACTCTTCCCCTTCACGATATTTAAATTGCGAGTAACCTGTCAATTTAAATTCAAATTTTACTTTAGATCTTCTATAATCAACCCTTTGGCATACACATAGTGGGACAAAATGTAACCAGTTTGAAGATGCTTTGATCACTTTGACCATGATTTATCCCTTCTCATTTTGTTTACTTTTCGTTTATTTTTCTGGTTTTTTCTTATTTTATTACATTGTCAAGGATCTATCTTTTTGCTCCTTATCATCTTATCTAGTATTTCCTACTATCTTTCTTTATTAGCATTTTGTAGCACTAACTTGATTCCTTTTATCTTTGCTCAGCTACTTGAGCAACATTCCCTTTATAATAGACAATATGAACTCATTTTCTATAGCAAGCATCTCCAGTTTAGCATTATTTATTTCCTCCATATCTTGCTTTAATGTTATTGTACCTTTCTTTTTCTTCTTTTGGTTTGCCACTTAACTTTCACACAGGGTCGATCCTTTATTTCATAGATACCATATCTGATATCTCCAACAACGTTTCCCTCCCCCACCCCCACCCTCTTTTTAACGTTTTTCCATACTTTTTCTTTTGCCTTTTCAATTCTTTCGTATTTTTTAGCAAGCCACTATAATACAAGATGGCTCTTTTGCTGCTCTCTTTATGTGCTTACTATATCAATGTGAAGACCTATATATGGTTGTTTGACTTGATGTTGCCCTCCTTTGTTTCTTCTTGGTTGTTCCATGTTATCACATGTACCACCCAGGAGAGTCAACCTCTTAGCCTATATTCCTATATCCATGCACTCTTGAAAACTAAGGACCCCTTTTCTTGTACTTTCTTCTTTGAAGCTTGTTGTACACAACAAGTAACAAAGAGGGGCTCTTCCCCCATTCATCCACTACACAACTCTTCCCTCTTCTCTAGGAGAGGAAAGAGACAACTCCTTTACTTGCTTTACTTCTAAAAAAAAAAAGCTTATAAGACTCTGTGACACTTCTTTCTCTATACTTTTATTTTATTTATTTTGGGGCAGCAACACCCATCTCCAACCTCATAGTGTCTTCACCATATTCCAGCAAATCTCTTCTTCAACTATCTACGCATTCGACTGCTTTTCTCTATGCAAGAATCACTGTTAAATCAAGAATTCAACAAAGCCGTTAGACAGGGAAGTTTCCTGACTCCTTCATCTTATTCCTTTTTTTTACTTTCATAAAAAAACCGATTTTATTTGATTGATTAATTGACTATCTTTGATTTTGATTGTAATTAACTGTAGATTAACATTGTGTTGACTTCTCTTGCCTTTCGTTTGACAAGCATTTATTTATTTCTGAAATTTATCACACTCTTGAAAGTTCTTTAGTTTTGTTCTTATTTTTCTGTTGTTTATCTTATTATTTTTTTTATTAACCCTCGTACTTTATTATTTTTTAGATTTATATATTTACAATAGATTTGCAAACTAAGTACCAAAACCATATCATAAACAATATCAGAACTCAACATGAAACTCCATTAGAAGATTATTCTTTTACAGATTGCAGAGAATTTCAACCAATATCAGATGAACAAGGAATACCCAGAAACAAAAACACAAAGCCCATCATCCATTCTAGGAAAAGCAATCAATAAGAACGAAGAAAAAAAAAAAAACAGGGAAAAAATCTTTTGAGTTAATCTGATATGAACATCACAGAAAGTTCATGCCAAAGCAGAAAAGAAAGAGAATCAAAGTGGTGAAAAATATTTGAAGATAGGAAAAAAAATAATAATATATGACCATGAAAATTCCATTAAAAGAAGAACTTTATACACTGAAGGAAGATCCAAACAATGTCAGATTAATAGGGAAAACCCAAAAATAAAAACACAAAACCCACCTCCCATTTTAAGAACAGCAATCAATAACACAAACGAACTAAAAAAACTCAGACAAAAGTTCGGATTATTATAAACAGAACATCAAAAAATATTTCACCAAATAAAAGCACAGAATCAAAGCGGTTGCAAAGAAATTATACAGAATGAGGGAAGAGGATAAAAACCTCCAATTTATGGACTGAATCTTAATACAGTCGGATTGGGCAGCGACCTTTTGAGCAAGATCCTCAGCCTCAACGCAGTGGAAGAGAATCACTTGCTTCTTCGTCGGCTTCTCCATCACTCTCTTCAGTCTTGACTATCTCTGCAAGCTCTGGCGACCCTTCAAAACAGAACTCGAAGTTCTTATTTCTGTAATTATATAAAGTCGAGGGAGTGCTACTGAAAAAGACCCACCATTTATGCAAACAGTGGTCCAACTTTGTAATCAGTGGGCCAGTAATCCAACTAGGTGGGCCCATTTTATTTGTGCTGGTCTAAACATCAAGCGAGAGTCGAACCGGTCGGATTGTTATCCTAGTTTTGGTGATGCAGGTTTTGTAATAGACAAATATATTAGAAAAGAGCTTGAGAGCTAATACAAGTGGACCAGTACAACCACCCTTCCAGAGAAATAGGTAGAAAGAGCCTATTACAAGACAGGCTAAACCATTGCGCAGCTCCTTAGATTTGACTTGTGAATAAGACAAAGAGAAGAGACAAGGGGAAAATGAAATTAAATAACTGAAAAGTCAGTTAGAATGCATATCTCAAAGCAAGAAAACCTCAAAGTTTGAATGACTCGAAGTCTATAACATGTATAGAGAAATACACATTTTTGACTGACTATCCCCTCTCTCTTTCAGTGCATTTACTCACTGTTGTCTTCTACCTCTTAAATTCAGAGAAGCTTCAGAGATTATCTAAGCTTGCCTTTAATGGAGAATATATTCTGCTAGTTATAGGGAATTTAGCCTCTCAAAATAAGACAAATGTCAATCAGTCAAATGTCCATAGATGAGCTTTTAAAATATCACCATGCATTAAACGTATCCCAAATGACACGTGTTCTTCAACACGCCTAAGTTATTTCCAGAAAAAGGGATGAATCCATTCAAACTTTTAAACTTGCTCTGTGATAGGTTGATTCAGACCATGAGGAACACGCACTGAATGACGCGTGTGTAATGGCCCTAACCAACTAAGAAGTATTTAATTATATTTAAAATGTCAGTATGAGATTTCCTACCCGTTTGATTTTAATCTGAGATTAAATCTACCATGCGATGACTATGATGTGGGTTAACATTATATATCATGCTTAAGTATTATAGTGAACCCTTATGCACATAAAAAATGTTTAGTTAATTTAATGTTAGTGAAAGGGGTGAATTGTATGGTGGGGATGAAATGGTTAGGAATAGAGGGTTTAGATTGAGTAGGGAAAAAGGAAGGGCTAGGATTAAAGTGGTTGGGATGGAGTGAGGAGATGTTGCCATGTGGCTTTGGGAGAATAAAAGGAGAGAGGAAATGAGAGAAGGGCATTTATGTCTTGAGAAAGGGAAAATGAGAGAGAGAGAGAGGGTTGGAGAACAAAGAAAGAAGGAGGATTCTAAAGGAAGAAAGAAGATTGGAGCTAGAAGGAAAAGTTGTAAGTTGTGATTTCATGATAGTCTTGTTTTTCTTCACTTTTACTCCATTTTCGGTTTTGATATCATAATGTGAAATCCTTTGTTGTTATTTCATTTAAGAAATGTTTAAAACTACATCTATGATGTTCTGGAGTGTATGAGACCAAGTGGAAATCATTTAGGTTGTAAAAAACCCTTTATTTTGCCCTATACTCGACGTTTAGCGACCATCTCGGTGCGCCGAACGTTCGCCGAAGTTAAATTTCTGGACCACGGGCAGACTTTTCGGTGCGCCGAAACTCCGCCGAGGTTGAATGTCCACCGAAGACTTCGGGGTGCCAAAAGTAGCTTCGGTGGGCCGAATAGGGCACTGAAGAGGTCCCTGAGAGATGAGGGCACTGGAATTGTCGCTGAATCACAGGGAGGTTCGTCGAAGGGATCGCCGAGACATGCTTCGAGGCGCCGAAGAGGTCGCCGAGAAAGTGAATTCTGGATTCATCGTCGAATCTCAGGTGAGTTCGCCAAGTAGGTCACCGAAGAAGGTCTCGGTACGCCGAAGACTACCCAAAATCCGTAGAACAGTTTGGGAGGATGATAGAGACTATAGAATGTTGAGTAGTGTAGACTAACAAATACATCTCATCCTTATTCTATGTTATGTGTTCTATTATTGTATTATATGTGATATGGGGATGGGTGTGTATGAATGGTGTGATTAAATGTAGTGGTGCTGTCTTTCGTATAATAGTATGCTTGATGATTTCAAATGCCATATCTAGTGCACTCTGTTCACCAAGGCATGCATAATGCATAGTGATTTAGTTACACATAGTAGGTTGCTAATATGCTTCTATTTTAAGTTGGACAAGTTCTATGTGAGCGGATGGTGAGTGTGACATGTTTAAATGTATGTGCCAGTTAGCGTGTACACCAAAGGTATGAATAGTTAGTGTGCACGGATCCACTTCACAACATCACTGCACAGCATGGACTCTAGACCCAAGTAGGTCAAAGAGATTTACCCGGTATTCCAAGACCTCGGGGTAGGGTCTTGAGACGGAACATGAGAATGATGTGGCTATCCAATCAAGGGAGGGACTGGCTAGATTGAGTTGAGGGAGTAGCTAACCCAATAGACTTATGTTCAGCCTGAGGGCTCTGGCCAAAGATGAGAAAATATAAGAAATGACCTCTGTAGTTAGGTCAACTAGTTCTGATTTCCTGAGGGATACCGCAGGTGGCTGCAAGTCTCGGTTTGAGGGCCACTGATTAAAAATAAGCGGGGGGATTGAGCCTCCTAGGTTAAAAGCCCTTAGAACTACGCGATATCCGTAGAATAGCCCTATCTCCATCGACTGTTATGCAGGGGGATGAATTCAGGTTGCTGGGACATCCCGAGCTAGAGGTTGAATCGGGAGGAAACATAATAGATTGACTCTCTAATAGAGTTGCATTTGCATAGCATGTAGATTTGTATGCTAGCTCACCATGGTGAGGACGTAACTTAGGATGCATTTCATGCATAATAACAATAAAATTACCTCATGCATTTGATTGGTTGATTTCCTTTATGAGTTGGAATTGAAAGAGCTGTGAAGGTAAAGAACCACATGATAGACGATTATATTCCTGAAATCATAATACTTACAAGCTTATAGCTTACGCGGCTAGCATCACATTTTTCAGGAGTCTTAGTAGATGACCGCTTTCGTGGAGGACTAAGTGAAGGAGAGGGAAGAGTTTGAAGAGGAAGTCGAGTTTTACGCATACGAGTGACTTAGTGTAAAGTTTAACTTTGAAATTTATATTTTGATTCTTTTTGTGGATACTAGTGTTGATATCCATTGTAAATCTGATTTTGAACCTGGAACAGTCTTTTAATTCCGCTGCATATTTGTAATTATGAATTACACCCTTGTTTTAGAAATTTTTGGGATGTCGGTTTATAATTGATAGTATTATGACTGTTGTCTCAACTGCCACTCTCCTTTCAAGGAAGTGAAGGTCATGATTTGAACACCTCCGAACCAAAGCGGTCTCACGAGTTGGGTTGTGACAGCGTGTTATATGCACAAAGATCTAAAAGCAACATTTCCATTATTGCCGCCATTCCAGAAAAGACAAAACCCCCTTTAGATAAGTTAGAAAGCAGATATTATAAGTAGCTGATGTTTGATCACGTGCTTTCCATTTCTGAGGAATCCGTCTCAATCAACTGCAAAGGAGTCACTTCAATGTCATAAATATCTTTCTAGATTCCGTATATCTCGAGGGAACTCCTTTTGACGACTATTTTCCTTTGAAGGAGGCCAAAAGTAATTGTACATTTACAAGGTGACCAATATATTCTCAAATTCCCTATATAGAGAACTCGAAGTTGAGTTTCTCAGCAGGGAACTCGTTTTCATGATCAATAGTCCCTGTAAAGAAGAGTTACCTTGGAACCTTTAAGGTTTATAGCTACAGTAACCAATCCGAGTGCCCTCAACCTTAATGAAATCAGAAGTAAATATATTCCCTTGTGAACTCCTTTGAGGTAAAGTGAGGAAGTTTCTCAAAGTACATAGGAAACCTATCTTCAAGAAATACTTATGGAGATGGCGTGAATTCGACTTCTGAAGCTCATTCCACTAGGAATCTGCTTTAGAAGTCAAAGTAATCTAAAATGGCATTCGAAGTCGATTCCTAAAGATGAATAAGATCGACTTTGAACTTTACTTTGTAGTTTGAATGCATCTAAGAGCGCATTCGAGGGTAATAGTCCATATCTCTGTCCTTCAAAGGGGACAAAATTAGTCTTTTTTAGGGTGACAGGCCCTTAGTCCTTTGAAGGTGACTAACCTTTGACGAATTGACCAACTCGGGGTGGTTAGCCTCGAATTCACCTTTGTAGGAGAAAATATACCTCCTTCGAGTTCACCATCTGAAGGTAGTTAGCCTTCGAGTTCGCCATCTGGAGGTGGTTAACCTTCGAGTTCACTTCAGTAGGAGGAAATGTGCCTCCTTCGTAATCCGCTCAAGACAAAATATGATAAATGTTCTTTCGAAGTATATGGATGCAATCCAAGTGTGATTTCTAAGTTAGAAGGCATAAAATGTGCCATCGAAGAGCTCTCTTCGAGGGAATTACCTTTGAAATGTGAAGGTAAAGCAATAAAATCACTCAAAGTCTATTCTTAGGAATGAATAGATGTGACTTCGAGGTTTTATTTGAAGTTTCATATATTTGAAGAGTCCTTTAGGGGTGGTATGCCCCTGTATCTGTCCTTCAAGAGGGATAATGTCCTTTGGAATGAATGTTGGAAATCCATAATCTTTTGATTACTTCAAGGGCAATCATCCTGCTTCATAAGGAATTCAAATCCTTATTTTTTGGTCATTCCAAAGGCAATTAGCCTATGTTTGTTAGGTTTTGGGACATGTGGCATTTCCCCCATAAGTTGGATTTCAAAAGGTTGCTTCTTCAAGAAGCTTTCCTTTTTGGTGATAAGGATTGTCAAATATTCTAAGCCGTTTCAAATTTCACCTTCTCACCAAATGGTCTAATCAACGTGCAGCTGCTGTTGATAGCTGGCACATGAAAAGTGGTTGTACAACAAATAACAATTATATTGAATGATTCAATGTATGCGACTATACCCAATAAACATGTACGTGCGCGCTGGAGATAGCGTCACATGTTTAATGAGATTAATTATCCCGCCTGATCACCAATAGCTCCCCTGTGAAATCATACCTTGAGCATGGCGGACATTAAATGCACGTCCTTCGAGGTCGTGCGTTTTAAATGTGGACTATCATGCGTTGCAGACGTGATGATTGACTCTTAGGATTATGCGAACCGCCAAAAGCATCTTTTGGTTTTTTGCAAAGAATCCGATATTCTCCTATAAATTGAGAGCTCATTGAAGAAGAAATGTTCCTACAACCTGAGATTTGAAATTTCTTGAGCTTTTCTGGGTTTTCTTGCTTTCTCACTTCCTTCCTTCCTTTCAATCAACCATTGCGATGGCTACCAAGAAAGTTACTACTGGAAAGAAGGACACCAAGCTGGTGGTGTCTATTGAACCGTTTTAGGAAGGGGTTCTGCACAGTCGCTCGTCTGATGCGGTGAAAAGTGCAGAAGGTCTGCTCAGTTTTTACAAGGAGACTAAGTGGAAGGAAGTTGGCTGTCCTTGCCTGAGCACTGCACCGGTTTTTCGTTGTGAGAGGGGATATTACCCCTATCAGAGATAGGAGTCCGGTCTCATTTCAGCCTTCCTCCAGGCTGGCCGACATAATGGACAACGCCGACTACCAGAGGATCCTGGATGTTGCTGGAGTGTTGGAGGCCATTCGGGTCTCTGTGGGGGATTTCCACAGAGACTATGAGGCGTTGAAGCTGTTTGTCCTCCGGTGGGACTCGGAGGACCACGTCTTCATGACTGCTTTCGGGGAGATCACCTTGATGTTGGAGGACGTGACCATCCTTCGGTATCTCCCAATCATAGGAGATGAGAATCCGGGGGCCATAGCCCTCATTGATGAGGAGACGCTCGCCGTTGATATGTTGAAGGCGAGCATGAAGAAGACTTTGAGGAAGTCAAAGTTCAAAGGAAGGGGCGAAGGCTCGAGTTCGAAGTACACGTTCGTTGGCTAGATGCGGTACTTCAGGAACGAGGAGGAGACCCCAAAGGTCAACAACGTCTCGCTCAAGAGGTGCCGGGGTAGATAGCCCTGTCCACTTGGAGGCCTTCATCGCTTTTTGGCTAGCGCGGTTCATCCTCGAGGGATACCCCATGGACAAAGTCGGGGACAGGGTATTCCCTCTGGCCGTGAACATTGCAAGGGGAATTCGAATTTCCCTTGCTCCACTGTTCCGAGGATCACAGTACGAGCACCTGAATCTGCTGTGTGAGGACATGGCCTGAAGTCGGGGGGAGAGATTGGTGGAGACGCTGGTGGATGCCAATTTCCTTCAATTGTTCCTGTGGGAGAGGTACAGCTGGTACGCTCCCCTCGACTTCTCAATGGTTGAGAGCCAACTCTCAACCATGGGCTTGGATTCAGCCCCACGAGCCTTGGTCTGGTCTGGGCTGAAGCCGAAGCAGAACGTCAGATTTTATTCTGTGTTGGAAGTAGAAGAGGAATTCGAATTCTGTCCCTACCAACGAGGGGGAAGAAGGCTTCTGCAGCCCAACGGTGTGATGCTGGAGGAAGCCTTCCCTCGAAACACCAGGGATTGGCTGGCCTTGAAGCTGGTAAACAGGGCCTTCCTGGCCATTGTTCATCCGGGATACTTGCTAAGCCTGGCAAGGGAATACGAAAGTGTCTACCCCATGTACAATCCCACCAAGTGTTGCAGCAATTCGGAATGGATCAAATTGCCTCCTCTCATAGTATTGCAATCGTCTCGTCTTCAGAGGTTGTAATGGAGCGAGTGGGACAGAGGTTTTCCATGGCACACGGGTACCGAGGAATGTTCAAGAACTGGGAGATCATTCCAGCCTCCGTAGAGAGAAATGGCAAAGTCTCTCCATGGTGGCTGGACCACTGGCACACAGCCTTGAAGACTTTGGACGATTTCTGCACCGGCGATGCCATGAAGTCGAAGGCGGACTTCGGCGGTCCAAAGGAGAAAAGGTTGAAGAAGGCAGAGAAGAATCACCCACTGCAAATAGGGGATGGCCACTCTGCTATTCATGAGACCTTAGGGCACTTTCTGATCATAGACATCTATGAAGGGAGAAAGGGTGGAGGAGAGGAATTCGCTGAGGATCCTGACAAGCCTCCAGCCATCTTGACCGAAGGACAAGAAGAAGAGGAAGAGGAGGAGGAGGAGGACGATGAGAACGTCCCAATTGGGGACCTCCTAATTCATAGGAGAGCTAGGAGTGCCAGGGTTCCATGGATTCCTCCTCTCCCAAGGGTGCCTTTGCCTCCAACGCCTATCATATTTGAACTGGTCATTCCAGAGGGACCCCTTCAAGCTACAACCCCATCAAGTCCTCCAAGGGAGCAGCGCACCAGGGTGAAGTCCACCCCTTCCCACACCGTGAAGGTATATAATTGTTCATGAAACTTTTCCTTCTATCTTGATTTCTTCCGTATACTTGATTTTGATTATGTGTTGTTGATCCTTTGGCAGGTGTCAGCTGGGGGAGTGGAAGAAGGGTTGGAGATAAGTGACTCTTCAGTTATGTCTCCCCCAAAGGAGCCTGTGGGTCAGAGCTCCCGGGTGTCAGCTGGGACCTCAAGAGAGGGAACAGCACGCGGGACTCCTACTAGTAGGGTTGCTTCTCTTTTGTAGCCTCCCTCCTCTGGTACCCCAACCAGCAGGGTCCCTCTTCTCGTGGGAGGGTCCGGAACTCGAGTTCCAGTCAACAGGAGTCCACCTCCTAGCCAGGGGGCTGCCACAGCTGGGACTTCGAAGGTCCTCCCCACTCTTCGAGGGCTCTTCCTCTGGTAGGTAGCTTCCTCTTTTTCTAAGAATTGTTGAAATACTTTCCTCTCACTGACTTGAACATTCTTTCTTGTGTAGCTCCTGCAGTGAGCGAGGAAGGAAGAGTTGGGGGTAGAGTACCTCAAATGTCCCCTCTTACCTTGCCACAGACCTTGGCAAGGCTCCCATGGGAGGGGCACAGGAGAGGGAAATCCCTAGGGTGAGCAGGAGCCCTCCTGCTCCCCCAACCATGACCTCTGGCAGTGCCACTGCCAAGAGGGGAGAAGGGGCTTCGAGGACTGCTACTGACGAAGTCTTGGCAGTTCCTCCGTTGGTAACCATTTTTCCTCTTTCAGATATAAGTATATTTCTTCCTTCGAACTATTCTTCGAATTCTATCCTAACTACTAGATACTTCTAACACTTTTGTTGCTTGCAGGATGATGAGGACGAGATAGCTTCCCCTGCTCCTTGGAATATTAAATGGGCAGGGGTAATAATAAAGCAGCTACTCCTGTAGATAAAGAGACCAAAGTTGCTGTTGAAATAATGAGGATGAGGTTATTCCTGAACCTCCTTTCGTTCTGAAGGAGGCCATAACTGTACAGAACGAAGAAGTGGTTCCTCCTACACCCTCTGCTCTAGCCCAAGAGCAATAGTTGTTATTGATGATCCTGTGTCACATCCTAAACCATTGAGACCATCGATATTCCTAATAGTGAAGTATGTAACTCTCACCCCAAATAAACATGGGAGTGGAAAGAAATAATCAAAACATAAGAGGAAGTAAACACTAATAGTTTTAGGTATACTTAAGTAAAAATATATAATTTGGTCTTATTACAACTGATTTAATGAGTCTATAAATAAAAACTATTACAAAATCCTATCTACTGTTTCTTCAATTCTAGTCCCATCCCAAGCCCTCCTTATGCTACTTGATTCCTGAAAAATATAAATAAACACACATAAGCTGGAAGGCTCGGATGAGTAGTCCTTCAAAGCAAGGTATTTACTCAAACCCCAATGTTATGAAATACAAACAATAAGATAGATAAAATAAATTTAATCTTAAAATTATATGATAAATAATGATAATTAAAATAGAAGATAAATAACAAGTGTTTCTCTCCCAATCTCACTTTGGTATATGAATTAATGGTCCATATCAATGATCCTACTTCTATATGCAAAATTAGATCAAGTGTATCATACACAAGATACTCACAATAATGTCAACAAACAATATGC
>JAUPMG010000019.1:8586687-8603875 GCA_031762675.1 Pachysandra terminalis
TTGGTCATTTTCAGGAAAAATTGAGATTTTGAAGGAATTTGAGCACATGGTAGAGATGGAATTCAAATGATGATTTGTAGTTGTTGATTCTCAAGCCAAACCTTCAAGGAGCTGCAAAAACAAGAAAAACTGCACATCAATGCAAATTGGGGTGTTTACAGGCGCGTACTCGGTGCATTGAGTTAGGGGCTCAGCGTGAAAACCAGTGAGCAGTTTCACAGGGTATGGGGCTCGGCGCGTAGTTTGTGTACCGTGGGTAGTCGCCGAAGTGCATTCTGGGCTAATTTTGATTGGGATTTCTTCCAAAAGGTTTATATAACTCAAGGGTGCTTCGAATTTGTGATCTAAGGCATTGGATTGGATTTTTAATAATCTCAAAAGGGTTTCTTGGTTCCATATGGTCAATTTTTTGGGTTTGACTCTTAGTTCATTCATGAATGTATACAGAGATTGGTTTGATCTTTAAAATTACAGGTTTTATTCATAAGATTATGGGAAAGGGGTTATTACATTCAATCAAACTTTCCCATGATCATAACAATGAAATTAAAGTAAATACGCAAGTCAATGAAAGAAAACTCATAATGTTTTGCTGTAGAATTCTCCTAGGGTTCATTCTTCTTCTTCCTGGTGTTTTTGGGGTTTCTTCTTCTCGTGCTTAGGCTTCTCCACGAATTTGATCTTCCATTAAGTGCTTTAGATCCTTTATTTAAGGTTTATCTTATAAGGTTCTATGGATAATGGTTTATCCTATTGAGTTATAATGCTGTAAGGTGTTTCTAGTTTTCTAGTCTTTCTAGGATTCTAATTATAAAGCTTTAGATAAAGGTTTATAATTAATATGTGATTAATGTTAACTTAGGGTTATTATTTAGCCCTATTATTATTACTATAGTTAACTTCACTATTCATATATATATATATATGGTTTAGGCCTAGTTAGCAAATTTGGAGTTTTGACCAAGTCAACTATTCATTTTAATTCTAATGATTTATTACTTTTAAGTCCTTATTAATTTAATAAAATTTCTTATAAATCTTAATATATTATTTAAATCAGTTAAGTCACATTATATTGGGGTGGGGTTTCGAATTAGTTAGATTCAGTTTGGCTTATAGGTTCAGTTTGGCTTATATGTTCTATTAGTTCAGATTATCTTCTTGACCTTGTCCTTTAATTATAACTTTTTAGTTTGGCTTAGTTATGTTATACCCAATTTAATTAATTTGAGTTTGAGTCTTAATATTATGTTGAGTTTTAATTAGGTTTTATTAAATTACCCTTTTAACCTTAAAATTAAAGTTTTAAATTTTTTGGTTGTTACATCTCGTGAGGTCAGATGCTGAAGGAATACGCAAAGTCGGCCCTCTGGAGGAAGCAGAGACTGAACCCCTGTCTTCTCCCCCTGCAACACCCTCCCACGCACTTGCAAAAGTCCCAGTCACAGAGGCTGCAACTCCAACTCCGATAGTGGCATCATCTTTTGGCATGAAGCGCAAGAGAGAGTCTTACGCCATTCCAGCCATCCAGAAGAGGAGGGAGTTGTCCCCTGATCGAATAGACGATCCAGAGGAGATGGAGAGAAAGTACTGGATGGATCTGATCAGGGTGACCTATGGAGACCTATTACCGAAGATGGCCCTGCCAAGTTAGAAGTTCAGGGACGTCGAATATAGGGAGCTGTGCAGACTTCTTGAAGTCATGAGCCGCAGGAATCTAAACAACATATCTGCTGAGGGCTTGGAAGACTGGGAAAAGACAGTGGCGTGTCTGAAGGAGATGAACTTCCAATTGGACTGGCTGGAAAACTGGCTGGAGCAGTTGAAGTCCAAGGTGCAGAAGTTCAGCAAGGTCGAGGAGCTTGAGACTATTGTTACAGTGGAGACGGAGGAGGTGCATAAACTGCAGCAAATTTTTGATAAGTGTGTATCAGATGTGAAGGAACTGGAAGAAAGGGCTGAACATCTTGAACAACTAAGGAAGGCCGTTGCTAAAGAACTTTTGACTTCTGGAGTGATCAAGAAGAAGCAGTACGTGCCCTATCCAAAGAGCAAGTCAAACTCATGGAGGCACATACTGCTCTCATGAAAGCAAACATTCCAGTTCCTGGAGCTTCAAGGTTAGGACTGCTGGAGGGAGCCTTCGAAGGCATCACTGAATCCCAACTCACTGGAGCACAATAGTATCATTTTCCTTTTCCTTTGTAATGTACTTTATGTATAAGAGAATTCTTTTGTAAAGGCCAAATTCATTCATATACATGAATAAAAGTACTTCCTCAACCACTTTCCATTTACAGTTTCTTCGATGGCGTACTTTTCCAAAGGAATAATTTATATTAGCTTGAAGCTTAAGCAGAGGTAACTTCGAAGGGTCCTTCCCACTTAGGAGCAAACTTAGGCTTGATGGCATTACTCCTCGCATGCCATGTTACTCGTAGGACCAATTCACCAACTTGAAAACTCCTGGGTCTGACCAACTTGTTATAGGCTTAAGCAATAATTTGATGATAATGCAAATTAATTTCCAAAGTTTTTTGCCTTTTCTCATCCAAATTATCTAACTCTTGGGTAAGGATAAGAGCAAAGTCTCTGAAATCCCAGTCTACCTTGCTTGCATGCAAGGTCCTTGCTGAGGCAACCTTTAATTCGACTGGAAGGAGAGCTTCTGGTCCAAATACGAGGGAAAAGAGAGTTGCATTCGTAGCCCGGTGCTTGTTGACCCTATAAGCTCATAAGGCCTAAGATAGGGATTCATTCCACCGTGCAGGCTACTCATAGACCATTTTGCTTAGAATTTGGATCAGGGTCTTGTTGGTGGCTTCAGCTAGAGCATTCCTTGAGGATAATAAGGAGAGGACTTGTTGTGGTAGATCCGGTAATAATTTGTCATCTCCCTGATTGGCCTGTTGATGAAGGAAGTTCCATTGTCCGTAATGATCCATCGAGGGAAACCAAATCGAAGGACAATGTTATCTCTTATGAACTGAGCTATAGAAGCTCCATTGGCTCTCCTTAGTAGAACAACTTTATCCCACTTGGTAAACTATTTAGTAGCTACCAAGATCCAAGAGTAACCTCTCCAACTCCTAGGGTTAATAGGTTCAATTAAATTCAGGCCCCAAGTATAGAATGACCATGGAGAAATTATTGACTACATTTCCTTAGAACGTTTACGGGGAATATTGTCTTGAACCTGGCACTTTACGTAGTTCTTCACGAAGTCAGCTATGTTTGCTTCCATTGTAGGCCATTAATACCCTATGTCCTAGAGTTGCTTGAATAGCATACTTTCCATATTCTTGCACTATTTTGATTAATTCCATAATCTGCTTGATCTTTCTCTTATAGGCCATGATGGCTCATCCTCCAAGCACAATCAACACCCTATGGGTAGTCCCCTAGTCCTTGTTCCAGATGAGGAAATACCGACCTCTGATCTTGAGGTTGAAGAAGATGAAGGAAACGATGTCAATGAGGGTAAAACTCATGACTGAGGCCTTATTAGCCATGATGTTGACGCATGACATTTCAGCCTCGGCTTAAGTAAGATGGCATTAGTAGCAGTAGTCTCTCCTAGTACTTTCCTTACATCACGCTAGACTGAGAGGAGTGAGACTTTGATTTTTCTTTCTAGTGTATGTTTCGTTCTAAGCATAACTTTTGCTTATTTGAAGTGATCATTTTAACTCTTGCAGGTGAGTCCACTAGACATCAATGTCATTCTACTCCCGGTATTGGGGACGCTACTAGTGATGCTCCCTTTGCAAGGGAGGAGACTCTTACGCTTCCTCGGTGCCTTCAAGGAAGAGATCGTTCAAACGACTAAGGAGGGGGAATAGTCATTGTGCTCCCTTAGTGTCAACTCCTTTTAGATAAGTGAGAGTGCCTGGTCCGATCGTGGATGTACCTTGATCCCTTATGAAGTCGATACTTGTGCAATCGATGCCTCTAGTGAGTGTGGTCATTCTCATGATTCTATTGATGATTGATTTTTGGATCCAGGAAGTGTGGAAACATATGCTGATCCACTCCTTACTCTTATTGAAGCAGAAAGTCGCTTTATGTTCATAAAGAAGATTTTTATTCCTTTAGCTCACTGCTCTATTGTTCGGAGGATCATTGATTGCCATGCTCCAAATTCGAGATATAGGATCTTGAGGATTCCAAGGAATTGACCTTTAGACCCACCTCGTGGATACGGAAAACCAGCCACATAATCAACCCTAACCTGGTTGAATCAGAGTCTCAACAAAATATAAACACCAGCGGAAGTCTCTAAAATTTAAAACCATAGCTCAACCAAAACTAAGTTGAGCATCAACCCACAAATAAAGTAATCAAGATAATCCCTATTACAATTCTGCCCACCAGGGGTCAAATCAATAACGTACTGACAAAAAAGTAAAATAAAGTAGCAAAATTTCTAAAGCAAGCAACTCAAATGCAAGCACATCTCCACTCCAGCCATCCAAGGTCAGACAATCCAATTACCTGTAGAGATAAGGATCAGTCGAAGCCTACTAGAGAAATCCAACGAGACTACAATATCTAGTTTTATGCATGCTTTCATTCCATGCATTTCAATTCATTATATAATATCACAGTTAAATGTGTATTAAACATGACATCATACTAAATCTCACGTACTAGTATGTATAATACAATCATCATATGAAATCACTATTCACATTAATACCATACAACACCAAGTCATAACCAGTCAATAGTTTACAAATCCCATAGTCCTACTATGTTAACACTACCCACATGATCCCATCATGCTCAAACCGATTTTACATGGTCCCACCATATTCCAAAACAAAACATACATGCGTACACTTGGTCCCACCACGTGACACAAAATCAAAGATCACAGCAATCACATAGTCTCACTATGTTCCACAACAAACACTACATGGTCCTACCATGCTACGGCCAAACAGACACATAAATAAACACCACATGGTCCCACCATGCTACGACCAATCAAACACATAAACAAACATTACATGGTCCCACCATGCTACGGCCAATCAAACATATAAACAAACACCACATGGTCCCACCATGCTACGACCAGTAACCACAAGGTCCCACCTTGCTACGACCATTAACCACATAAATGCATATCACATATCATACACAGAATCTAACTATGTTTACAACAATATTCACATAACCATTCTTTTAAGGACTTGCACCCACGGAGGAAGCCACCTATACAAACCTTTCCTTTAGGGACATTCACCAACGGTGAAAACACACCTGTAACCACATGGTCCCACCATGCTACGACCAATCAACCACAAGGTCCCACCTTGCTACGACCATTAACCACAAAGTCCCACATTGCTAAGACCAATGCGACCCAATCACAATCATAATCAATTCAAGTAAATCACAATGATAATGCCCCACAGTCAACTCAAACACATGTGCAATGCAATGCAAGTGTACGATGCAAACATGGAGTGAAATGAAGTATAATGCAATGCAAGGTGTAACCAGGCCTAGCCCAATTACGTGCTCAATCCAAAATGACCCATCCCATTAGGGATTTGCACCCACGGTAGAAACCACCATTCCTATTCCTTAAAAGACTTTCACTCACGGTGGAATACACCAGTAACACACCATACTTTTAGGGACTTTCACCCACGGAGAAAGCCACCTGTACCATTCCTTTTAGGGACTTGTACCCACGATGGTAACACACCTGTATCAGTAACCCTTTCTTTTAGGGACTTGCACCCACGGAGAAAAGCTACCATTCTTATTCTGTAAGAGACTTGCACTGACAGTGGAATACACCAGTATACTCACATTCTGTTTAGGGACTTGCACCCACGGTGGAAGCTCACCTATAACCAGACATTCCTTTAGGGACTCTCACCCACGGTGGAATACATCCATACCAAACCTTTCCTTTGGAGACTTTCGCCCACAATGGAATATACCCATACCATGTCTTTCCTTTAGGGGCTTTCACCCATGAGGGAAGCTCACCTATCCATATTCACAAACGTCATTCACAATTATGGATACTCATAGTACCCTCATTTAATCATTCAAGTCAAACATCATCAATGTCAAACACAAGTCATACATGAGTCAACATAAGTCAACATAAGTCAACATTGGATGCTATAAGCACCATTCAACCAATTAAATCCTACGTGACCATTTTCAATCATACTAACCCTATCTTGAGATCCTATGATCATATCCAAGACCTTTGAGTTGATATCACCTCATATTCCATTCAAATCTGTCCGATAATCCTAAATTTTGGACCTTCTCTTACACTTTACATGATTCGATCAATTCTAATCTTTTGCACACAAACCAACTATACAAGCATGTGTACAATTCAATAGGGAACCTTTCCCTATAATTTGGACCCATTTGGGCCTCTATAGGAGCTCAGTATCTGTCGAGACTCCTATCGAACGCTTGGTAAGACTCCTACCGAGTCTTGGTAGAAAGTTTCGAGAGTGTGCAAAACTGGGGATTTTCGGTAGGTGTTTGGTAGTTGTCGAGACTCCTACCAAATGACAAATTTAGCCAATTTTTTGAGTTTTCTTCTACGGCTTCGTGCCTCTACCCAAAACTAAGATTTTCTAAGGTTATAGCATTCATATTTCAGTCTCTAAAACCTACTCATATGATCCAAACATCATAAACAAAAAAAACCTATTTTATTCTAAGATCTAAACAAGTAAATCAACAATTAATTAATCATAGATCTAAGCACATAAACATAATCCATAAGAACATACAAAACACTAAAATACACAACATCATAGTTCTAGTATGTAAGTTATCAAACAAACGACATAGCATCCATTCTTTTTAGTTTCACTAAATCTTAGATCTAACATGCTTTCTCATTCAAGAACATGCATTCCATGTATATCTATAGTATTGAAAGATACATAAATATAGTTACCGTAGAAACGCAGGAATCCCTACCTCGTTTTTCGGGTTCTAATCCAGCCTAGTATCAACCTTCATCAATCTGCTCTCTTCTCTTTAGAAGTTGTTTGGTCAAGGTTCTCTTCCCTTTATCCCCTTCCTCCAGCCAGTCATCATCATCATCCTTGCTCTCTTCGTGACCATTGTAACCAATTTCTTCCTCATCCTCGCTTTCTTCCTTCTCCTTCTGTTTCCTAGATCTCTTCCTTTCACCACAGTAAACTTCTTTTTTTTTTCTCCCCTCTCTTCTTCTTAGCCTCTCTAGCCTCTTTCTTCTTGCAGTAGGCTTTCCTCTTCCTTTCCTCAATTTCTTCTTTTTCCTTCTTTCCTCTAAGTCTCCTCATTGTGTAATTTTTTTTGCAACCCTAAAACCTGGACTTCTTCTTCTTCTTCCTTGTTTTGGACGTCCAAGCCTAGAGAATGACTTTTTCTCTCTTCTCCTAGCTTCTAGGTCTCCTAACCCACCTTGAACTCTATCATTTAGATTTATTTGAATTCAAATTAGCTTAGTTTAAATTTCAAATAGTAGAGAATCAGTCGTGTGTTTGATTATATTGATTTCTCTCTTAATTAGCTTTTTTAATAAATTTAATTACCTGTTTAGGTCCTATTGGACTTTTAATTGGGTTTTGGGCCCAATTCGTTTGCTTTAGTGTTTAGTCCATTTAGATTAGAAGTCCAGCCCATATAATTAAGTCTTAATTAATTAGGTAATTACCCCATAGTTTTTCATAATTATTAATTAGTCCAATTCTACCTTGTCTTTCATTAAATTCCTAGTGTATAATTAGTAGATTAATTAAGATTTAATCTATAATTATTCATGTTGGGTCCGGGTCACTATATTGATTGTTACAACGATCATGTTACTGAGATATCCTTTTCCAGTCGTCGTCTTCGAGCCTTCTTCTACTCAGTTGTATGTTCACTGGTTGAACATCTCCAGGAGACACAACTTTCTGTTCTTATAGTGGAAGATCTCCACGATATGCGAAAAGAGCTAGAGGATCCCTTAGCAGCTAGGATGGAGCTAAATTGGTTGATAGCGCACTTGGACGCCATAGATGAAGCTCTAGAGTACTTCACTTGCTACCGAGAGTTGAAGGTTTCCACCATTACTCGTCTAGAATTGAAATCTTACATAACCAACTTATTTGAGTCACACTTCCCTTACTCTCGATTTCTTGCGAGTAGTAGCGTCGGTACTCATTACTCATAGCCTATAGCACACGTAGAAGACTTAGGCAAAGTACCTGGAGTATTTTCCAGCTCATGCAAATAGCCTCGTAAGTGCTCTTCACATCTCTTTTCAACAGCGTGAATAGATGATACTCTTGCTTGCTCTAGGACCCTTGTCTTGCTCATCGATATTGATGTTTTTCTAATGGTGATCAGTTGGTAGGAGACTCAGTCCCCAGTGGAGTCGTCAATATTTCGTGGGGTGATTTTGTGAATATTCACCAAAGTATAATTACTGACCGATAGGAACCTAAATCAACGAGTGACCGTATCCGATCACTAGAAGAACTAAAGAGTAAAACTTGTGGACCGTCTAACACCAGTTGAACCAAGCTAAAGAAAATAGTGGGTCAAGGTGCTAGAGATTCTCCAAGCCCTAGGGCTCTAATTGGGATTATGACTGAACCTTTTGCAGGCTGTCTACGTACCCAAATAGGGATCAAGTCAAACGTAATTCAAGGTCTAGTAATTTTGGCAAAGGTCTCCCCCTTTGTGATTTCTCCTCTCTTTTTTCATCATCCTTGAATGAGGGAAGTGAGCTAGTATTTATAGTTTTTGAAAGAGAGTTAACTGTAGTTAGAATTCCTAACCATCGTTTTTTACGGTGGTTAAGACGTTCACCTGGGGTAGTACTCATCATGTACCTTAGTCTCTTAGGTGGACCACTCACAAGTTGTTTGCATAATTATAAGTTTGCTATCGAGAAATTGTGACATGGCCTATAACCCCAATACAACCAAGTGTTGGCAAGACTCACGATTCCTCGATATGGGCGTTGGATATCGGTAAATATAAGTGGTAATGAAAGATGTTTAGCCTTGGCGACGTCAAGACTGTCTAGCTTGGCGCCATCGAGGCTACTAGTCTTAGTACTTTCGAGGTTCTCGAACCTTAGCACTTTCAAGACTATGTAACCTTCTACGTCGTCGAGGTTCCCTCTAGATGGAGGCTAGTATTTCCTTCTACGTCTTAGAGCATCGCTTTAGATGTAGGTAGTATCGCCTTCTACGTCTTAGAGCTTCGCTCTAGACAGAGGTATTATCGCCATCTACGTCTTAGAGCATTGCTTTAGACGGAGGTAGTATCGTCTTCTACATCTTAGAGCATTGCTCTAGACAAAGGTAGCATCATCATGCTGCAACGTAGGTGCCACCTTCTATGTCGTTGAGCGTCGCTCTAAACGGAGGTAGTATTGCCTACGACGTCATTGAGACTCTCTCTAGACGGAGTTACTATTGCCTACAACGTTATTGAGACTCTCTCTAGACGAAGGGAGTATTGCCTACGACGTCACCGAGTATCGCTCTAGACGGAGGATAGTATTGCCTACGACATCACCGAGCATCGCTCTATACGGAGGATAGTATTGCCTACGACGTCACCGAGCATCGCTTTAGATGGAGGATAGTATCACCTACGACGTTATCGAGCATCGCTCTAGACAGAGGTAGTATAGACGTCTTACATCTTCTAGGGCTATCTCTCCCTTCAAGTGTAAATTCATATCGATGTGTCGACGTCTTACATCGTCCAGGGCTGTCTCTCCCTTTAGGTATAAATTCATATCTACGTGTTGACATCTTACATCGTCAAAGGTTGTCTCTCCCTTTAGATGTAAATTCAAATCGACGTGCTCACCGAGACGTATATCTTTGGTGAACGTGAGACGCACCTCTAAAGCTCTCAAGAACCAGAGGGGGTTGTCCCATCGCAGGTGGGTGCCCTCGAGTATGACTTAAGAGGATATCCCATCACAAGTGGGACTCTCAAGAACTCGAGGGGTTGTCCCATTGTAGGTGGGCGCCCTTGAGTACGACTTAAGAAGATGTCGCATCACAAATGGGACTCTCAAGAACCTGAGGGGTTTTCCCATCGCAGGTGGGCGCCTCGAGTATGACTTGAGAAGTATTTCTGCATCGGCATCCTACTGTAAATGGGTCTAGCATCTCGCTATGGAGTACCTGTTGATATTAGCTTCATTGCATATTCATTGTAAGCGTTGATTATCCTGTGATTTATGTAATAAAAAAGGTCATCACGGTAGCGCACTACCTTCTCCCTACATCTATGTCTTGGTCGTATATTTCTTAAATTGGCTCCTCAAATCCTTAGGAAGCTTTCGAGGGTTATACCCATGGGTATCATCAGTGGGGATCTTGCTATGTGTCAGTCATAGTCAGTGGGGATCTTGCTATGTGTCAGTCATAGTCTTGACACATGACGGTCTGTTATTGGGCTAGCTACCCTTACCATTTTTCATATCTACAAAATGCTTTTTTCTTTTGCTTTTTTTTTTTTTTTTTCATGTGACAAATGTTTTTGTGGCTAAAACGTGGATATATGAATTGGACTCATATATTGAAGGATACAATCATATAAATATAAGTTGGTTCTACTAAATCAATTTGACCATGCGTAAAATATACTCATCATATAGCCCAGATGTTCTCTTAAAAGTTTGACAACCCCAAACTGGTTGGTTTGACCGCTGGTTCAATGTAACATACAACCGAGCCAACCAATCACGACTCAATCACTTAGTATGAACCCGTGTGATCAAGTTGTTCTGCCAAGTCAAACTAGGTTGACCTGGAAGTTCAATCGGATCATCCCTAACCTGGTAGGGTCCACTTTTAATTTTAAAAAATAAAATAAAAATGAGATGGTTCTAATCTAAATACAGCAGGATTAATGCTCAAAGTTTCAAAGATCGGATGGTCCGTACCGGCTAGTCTGTAATGCGATCGGCCAGGACCGATCCGGTCTTAAGCCACAATACAACTGTTGTATCGTGAGGCTCTGGACTAAATCAGTACAACCGATATCAGTACAAATCGGCCTATACAATTGGTACATGTACATTGATACAACCGGTCTCTTTTTTTATTTTTTTCAAATTATAAATTGGACGGTCCAGACAGATATCGGTAGACCGATCCAATACTGTCCGGTCCGGCGACTAGTCGGCCATTCCAAAAAAAAATTAATTTTAAAAAAAAAGTCTACAAATTTTGTACCGGATTTGGACTGGATGGAATCACAGGTCCGAATCAGGGTCGGTCAAGACCGGTCCGGTTGCCGATCCTGAGACTTTAAACCTAGGGATTGGTTGGTCCTGAAGCCCAAGACTCGTTATGATCTTGATCATAACTTTATTATTTCATGAATCACTGGGTCAACTCGACCCAATGGATAACTTCTGAGTCAAGTCAAGTTTTCTGGGTCATAAAACACTTATTTTGCTTGATTACAAAACCGACTAAAAATGTACTACGAGTCTACAATGGGTGAGACTGATATATTTTTTCTAATTCTTAATGAAGGCAATATTTTCTTAGATAGTTAGCAGAGGAACCAAAACAAAATCCACATGAAGGGAAGATTTCCTTAGATAAAAAATTATCCCAAGTTTAGTTGGCCAAGAAACAATGCGTTTTTCTCTGTCCCTTTAAACTTATTAAATCTACTTCTTCGAGCTAACACAGGAAATCAATGAAGAACCAAAGGACTGATCCTATTTCCACTCAACGAATCCGAGAGACCCTTTCGTCGTCGGATGCCTTGCATGTACAAAAGCATGGTGCAATTAATTTACTTCAAACAGCTCATGGGTTCAAAGGGGTCCCCGCGATTGTTGCGGCGGCAATGAACTTGTTAGGATGATGATTTTACTAAGATTTCATGCTTATAGCAAGAGACTTAAATCTCATCCCATTTTGATATAAGTCCATAGGCACTTTTGGTTCCCCTCTAAATTTTATTTTTAGGCACCAACTGTGTGATCAATCAGTATATGTAAGGCTAGTCGAGTTTGTCGATTCCAATGAAACGATCTTCTAACTATCTAAGGAAAAATTATGACTCAGAAGAGGAAGAGAGGAGGAGAAAGGATCTTTAGGTTCAAGACTTTCTGTCAACCTGGACACCCAGTTGAGTTCAGTAGTACATTTAGCAGAAACATGAATATCCTTCTTGAATTTGGTCATCTAGAGACGAAGTCATGTACTGATGCACGTCAAAGCTACTGGTCATTCCAGCTTGAACTTCATCGTCATCCTCCGGTTATTATCTCCTTGTTCGTCGTTGAAGAACCAATCGACGCGTCTCTTAATCATTTCTGTAGTCACTGCAAATATGTGGGTAAAATCCTTGCGCTGAACCTTCGATAATTTTGTTACCACTTTTTGTTTTGTGTCTCATGGTGCTATTGATTTGGATATAGTTCAGGCTGGGGGCACCAATTGATTTGCAACAAGAAGTATCACTTTGTGGTGCCCTCTAAAGAAATTACTGCATCTGCGGCAATAGCGGCGTGCTTGACTTGCGAAGGAAATCGTGCCGTAGGGATGACAACCGATGCAGCAGCAACGGGTAAGTCGAATTTAGTTGATGATCAGTTGCAGAGCCATGCTATGCATGGTGTCTTGCACTCAAATGGGTTCGGACATTTGCTATGTGTTAATGGATTTGAAAGGGGTTCGAAGTTGTCTGGTCATGAAATCATGGACTTGTGGGATCGGATTTGTACCGGACTCAGAGCAAGGTTGGACAGATTTATCAGTTCTTACAACTAACTATATATGGAATAATACAGAAAGTTCATAATATGTAACTTAAATTTGCTTTTTATGGTAGGAAAGTGAGCCTATATGACATTGCACAGAAGAAAAGCATGGATCTGAGGCTACTCCATGGGGTAGCCTATGGCGAGCCCTGGTTCGGTCGCTGGGGATACAAATTCGGACGTGGGAGCTTTGGTGTTACACAAGCAATGATCCAGAAAGCTATTGAAGCAATACAAGACATGCCTTTATGCCTACTGATCAACCATTTTGGTAATCTTAACCATGCTATTCCGAACATTTTCAGTAGGTATCAAGCATTGTCTGGCCATTCCTTGGTTACGCTTCGCCATCTATACCGTTTCATGCTAGAATTGAAAGATCATCTTCCAGTACAAGAGGCTAATATGGCTTTAGATAACTCTGGATACATGATCGAAACCACTTGTAGGTGGTCAGCGAAGCGAGTCGAAATGGCTACTAGAGTGATTGTTGAAGCTTTGAGGAAGGCAGAGTGCAAGTGGGTCTCAAGACAACAAGTTAGGGATGCTGCTCGCGTCTACATTGGTGACACTGGCTTACTCGATTTCGTGTTGAAATCGCTTGGTAATCATGTCGTGGGGAACTACTTGGTTCGCCGGAGTTTGAACCCGGTCACCAAAGTTCTAGAGTACTGCTTAGAAGACAAAGGTTTGGCATCAAATGATCCCAAAGCAAAGGCTCAATATTACCAAGTTACAAGGGCTCAACTCATGAGGGACTTGTTCTATTTGTATAGATACATCCTCAAAGAGCAAAGGCCAACACTGATCACAGGGATATTTACGACGATACCGGTAGCCGCAAGGATAATTCTTGATACCAAGTACTTAATCAAAGATTATGAAGAAGAGTTGGTGTTTCCGAAATTGGATTCGGGGGGCCGCGGAGAAAATCTAAAGCTACTGTGTACTGTTTTCTTGAGAAACAATGACAAAGCCTTGCCACCATATGAGATGATCATTTTGCCACCCAATGCAACCATTGAAGAGCTTATGCTTGAAGTAGAGAGGACATTCAGAGAGACCTATTGGGGTTTGAAGAACTTCGTCGCGGAATCTATAGCGAATTTGGATTGCAAGGCATTGGATTTGGTCTTCGGACTCGTCGAAGCTGGTTGCAGACTTGTTGTCGAGGGAAGGATTGAAGGACGAGGAATCGACATCAATGGTGTTTATGAATGTGGTGGAAGTCACTACATTGTTGATTGCTTTTGCGGAGCGAAGGATGACGACGGAGAACGGATGATTTCGTGTGATATATGTGAAGTTCGGCAGCATACTCGCTGTGTTCGGATCTCTAATAGTGAAGATGTTCCTCGTATCTTTCTCTGCAACCGCTGTGAGAATGATATTATACTCTTCCCATCTCTTCCATAACAAAAGTACAACCAAGTTCCATTTTCTTTCATCTATTAAAAACTGCTTCAGAGGAATAAAAGGTGTTTTGGTAAGCACTTATTGAAAAAACGCTTTCAAGTTCAGTAATTAGATAAAATCATTAGAAACAATATGGAAAGGAAAAAAGATGGTGAGAGCTACATAATTACAAATAAAGTATATCCAAAAAGAACTCTTTCCCTCTTCTTCTCCCCAACCCCGATTTTCTCCTCGTGTCCTCGTTTCCATATTGTATGACTATTGGACATGGTGATCCTACGGCAAACTTCTTGAAGCAATAATGCATAAAACGGATCTTTTTCTAGTAAGGCCGTTGATTAGGTTCAACAATTGAATAAGAAAGACAAAAAATTTAACATACCAGAAATTGAAGATTTGTTTCTTGAAGAACTTTCGAGTTTGCCTTCTATGGAAACTCTTCAATTTACTATTATCTTGAAAAGATGAGGGTTATATTAAGTTAGATTTGTGAGACGTTTGTGTAGAGTAGGAACTCTATATTTAGTAGGAGTTTTGTTCGTGAGGATAACATGGATAAAATAGGTATTTTAAAAATTTTAAAGTGGCATATAAGACTATAAGACATATTTCACTAAAACCTCAAATTGATTTTCGCAAACATGATTTCAGAAATAAGGAATAGTAGCTTCAGAAGAATCAACATTTTGAAGCGCTTTTAGGCCAGGAATCAGAGCCCGCAGAAGCAATGCCAAACACGCCCAAACTGCCTCGTCCAAGAAGAATTCCAATCCAACCGAAGTCCATTGGTTCTTTGTTGAGGCTTCAATAAACCTAACCAACCCGACCAGATCATAAAATCCAGAACCAGACCGGGTTATTAGAGGTCAATCTAGAACTGAACCAAATCAAGAATGCGGAACAACCTCTCTAACTCCTTAGCCAAACTGGCTTTTACCCGAAGACTCAACCCACTACCAATACCAATACCAAGCTAATAATCTAAATTACATAGATTATTATATGTGTGAACCATGATCAAACTGAATTACTACAACCCAAACCAAGCTGGTTCTTGGATTGAACCAATCAAGTTACACCCTTTCCATGTACAAAGGGACATATTTGAAATCGATCTTGAACCTGATATTCTCGATTCGAACTTGGGTCGGAATGAATAAGGATCTGAACCATTGACAGCATAAATCGAACCAACTCTGGTTTAGTTACGTGAATTTATCATTCACGATTACATGGTGAAACACTCTTTAAGACAGAGAAACATGGTGAGATAGACATTACTTGGTGAAACACTCTACAGGTAAACTTGTTGAGATAGATAATTAATGGGAGGATTTCGTCTTGGGTGAAATTGGAGGAATATCAGTTGGAGCATGTGCGTATGCACATCATACATCTAGCTAGTCTTCACGTCATTATTAAAAGACAAAATCAATTAGATACATGACATACATACACACACTCCAACCGATGTTCTATCATTTTCACTCTAAACATTATGCCCTCAACTACCATGTGAGAGCTTAGTGAGTTCACAATCTGTATTGTTTATTATTATTATTATTATTTTTGTTTGATGTCAAACCTCTGGCCCCACTTTATTGGGACTGCGTAAACCCTGAATACATAACCCTCACTCACAAGGGGAGGACATCAATTGTGGGCTACCATGTGGTCTACCCTGTGGTGTGGTTTGTGATTGGATGAAAAAGCAAGCAAAATCCAATTGAAGTTATTTTCTAAACCAATCACAGGCCACCCCATAGCGAGGACAACAACGTAGCCCACAACTGATTTCCTCCCCTCACAAGTACCATATGTCAGATAAACCCGAGAACTCAAATTGGAACTTCCAATTCCTAAGCTGGAGACCCTGCCAGTTGAGCTATCCCGTGTGAGTTGATCACATTGTTCATCCATGTAAGGGAAAAAGATTGCCTCACTAGCCAACTAAAGCTGGTGAGGCAGATCAGGATACCTTTACCTTTCAATGGGCTTGGGCTTCGAAGCCTTAGTGGATGGACCTGTCAAGAATTCTTCCCCAAGGGACCAGAGTTGTACTGTTCAGAACTCCTCACTGGACGGCCCCGTTTAAGCCCTAATCATATTTCACTGAGAAAACACTAGTCGTCCCTAGCTTTGTAGATCGGCGAGTCTTCACTGAAGACACGGCTCCTCTCACGGCCGATCAAGGATCACCGGTCAAAGGACATCGACCTCCGGCGACTGTAAGTCCCATAGGCTTAATTCCTTGCTTTCGTTTTCTCATTTTCTTTTTTGATTTTTTCGAATTCCAATATCTGATTGATAGCAGTTTTTCCGTTCCATGTGTGATTGATTGAGTTCAATAAGTTTTTGAGTTCATTTCGATCCACATCGTTCAAGCTTCAAGCTTTCTTCTTCTGTTAAATTATCCACTCTTGCTTCTACAGGACTTGATCGGAAGAAACAAGGAAGGAAAGTACAGAATTCCTCTAAGGTAAGACTATTTCCCCCCATCTCATATGGATCATTTCTTCATATCAGTTTAGGCTTTGCTTGATTGAAAACAACAAAATTTGAACCAAAAAATAAATAAATAAATAATAGAGGGTTTATTGAGAGCTTGAGTGGTTTATGATTTCTTCATAGTTTTATCAGGGTTTAAAAGGTCCTTTTTTTTCTTCTGAAATTTCTATTGTTTTTTCTTTCTGTATTTTGGTATTTTTTTTTTCCTGAAGTTGGCATGGGCTTGCCATAGGTAAAGAGATGTGGAGACAGCTTAGTAAATGGGCAAAATTATTGCCTGGTTTGGAGACTCACTCTGTGCATTCATTTGCAAAGGATCTTGAAGCTATTCCTTATACTCTCACTCTGAATGCGGGTTTGAAATCGATAGCTACTAATATGGTGATGGGGAAACATTACCCACTTGGCCAATTCAATTGCATTAGAGGTTTTGCCTCTTCTGGGGGTAGGAATTCTGCAGGTCGTATTACGTCTTTCCACAGA
>JAUPMG010000019.1:8603975-8631654 GCA_031762675.1 Pachysandra terminalis
AGGTGGTTCAAAGAAAGGTGGCCTGTGCCTCAACTGCACCGATGGTGGGTTATGCAGCAGTTGGATTTCCTACAACACTAACTCCTTTGTCAAATGATCAGAGTAGCACAAAAAGCAAAAATAACTGTACCAGGGATGTTTTCATGTCTGCCTTTTCTAAAGGGGAAATGGGAGAGACTGCATCCATTTCTTCTGTTGTTCCCAGGATAGTGGTAGCTGGGGCAAAGCCCCCTTCATTTTCTCTGCAAATGAGAGAGAAACCTGAAGACAAAAACAGTTTCTCTCTTAGTGAGGTCCAAAAGTGGAGAAAGGACAGTGCTTTTTGGACGCATAGGATCAAACGTAAAGCAGCAATTTCTTGGCTGAGTTTGAGGCATCAACTGAGTTTAGGACTTGTTAGAGCAGCTGAGCATGATGTACCAAAGCCCAGGTGAAGTAATTATTAACTAAGAGTGCTTGCCTGCGAAGCCAATGGGCAAGGGACAACCAATGGCAGAAAGGCAGATCACAAGTATGCAAAAGAATTTGGTAAATTAGTTTTTCTCTTTGTGCATTTGGTACTAGATTCCAATCTGGAATGCTAAAATTTCATGGGAGTTTTTTCAGTCTTCTATCTTCAATGATATACAAAGCTACATATAACCATTGGAGTTTCATCTATATGAATGATCCAAGAGAGAAAACCACTGAATAAAAAAGAGTTTCATCTACATGACAACTATCTATGGTTTAGTATTAATAGAGTAGCAAATTGTTGAAATGATGAGAATTTTTCTGTTAATTTTCTGTATTATGTTTATTCTTCATTGACTAGATAGGCTTTCCTGTTTCCTTGTGATGCTCTTCACATTCTTGAAGTTGGAAAACTGTAACTTGCATAGTGACAAATATTTGATATATGGTATTCTCAGTATCAACTTAATAACTGTTTTTGAAAAATCAGTTATTTTAAAACTACATAACTGTTTTTGGAAAACTTGCTAAAAGATGACTTTTTTCATTGCATAATCATACATATCTCGTGTTGTAGTCGTATACAATGTTGTCAACTCGGGAATCGAATCGAAAATCATTAGGGGGTATTTAGAATCGAATCGTAATTTTGAATCGTGAATCGTAAGATTCATAGTAATTTCAATAGACGTAGGGTTTGGGGCTTATGTTTTGGGATTCTCTTAGGAAAATAGCTTTTTATTGTTTAAAATATGTAAACAACATTTCTTTATGTTAACTTAATTGTTTTAGAGTACTATATTCTATATAAACAAGGATCACGAGAAAAAAGGGGAATTGTTCAATAAAAAAGAAGCGGAGATTTTTCTTTGGTGTTACAGAATTGAATCGTTTGAATCATACAATTAAATTGTAAATCGTAAGATTCAATGTATAGATTGTAACATTGAAACATAAACTGATATTTTCACTGATTTGAATTGATTTAGGGTCAAATCGAATCGAATCGTAAGAGTTTAACAACAGGGGTCATATAGACCGAATTCAATTTTTTTGTTTTAATTTTTTGTTGTTATTTTGTGACTCATCTTCACTGTGTGCGAAATGAGTCTGTTTGAATTGATTTAGGGTCAAATCAAATCGAATCGTAAGAGTTTAACAACATGGGTCATATAGACCCAGTTCAATTTTTTTTTTTGTTTTAATTTTTTGTTGTTATTTTATGACTCATCTTCACTATGAGCGAAATGAGTCTGTTAGGTTCTTACCTTGGTGTTGTCTGCAAAGAATAGAAAGGCTAATAATCTCCGAGATCTTAATTCAGTTTTACATGCCTGAGTGGGATTTTGACATACAGATTAATGGGTTTTATCTTGATGTTATTTGAAGATTCAAATTGAAGTCATTTTTGTAAAAAAAAAATAAAAAATCAATACATGAAATTGCTTTATTTTGGGTAAAAACAGCTTCTGAACACCTATATATCAACATCAAGTTCCTAATATCTTCTCTCAACCAGTGTTTTACTCCACACTTGTGCCATCTCTAACTTTTGGATTGTTTTTGGATCTGCAATTCTCAAGCATATGCTAGCTGACCTAATTTAGCTAATAAGTCGATGAACTTTGCACTGTCATTGTCATCATCTATTTATTTGCAGAGGCTGTTTAACTCTAAAGGGCCATTCCACTGTTGTGATCCAGAACGCCTACAGCGGGTCGAATACATGTACAAAAACATTTTAATTTATATTTTTATGCTCAACCACATATAAAAGAAAAAGGACATAATACAAAAAAAATATCTCAATTGAACCTTCAATCAAAGCTAATTTAACCTTATTTTTAGAATAAAATTCATCTGTTTTTATATTCTCATAGAAACCCTCAAAAATTATAAGAGCCGGCTCAATTCGCGAATTGAAAAGTCTAATTCGTAGATTTGACTTTTCAAATCTGCGGATTGGGGACGTTTTTGCGCTTATAAAGCTGATTTACGTTTTGAACGCCAGAACTCAAGTCCCTAGAACATCAAGCGGATGTGCGAGTGAAAGCAAGAGCGAGAGCGCTAAACTTGAAAATAATTTTTGGTCCAGAGAAAGCATTTGTATATATACAAACAAATTGTATTTCTTGTACAAAGATATAATTCAAATTCTTTTTTTCAAAATAAAATTTATTTATTTTTATAGTTTCTTAAAACCCTCAAAATAATAAAATCTATTATTTTTTCAATCTTTAACCCCTAAATACTTTAAAAATATCCCAAATTCCAACTTTCTTATACATTTAACTGAATCCACAGATCGACTTTTCAAATCCGCAAATTTGAATTTAAAAGGTCAATTCATTGATTGGTGACATTCTCGCACTCAAGTTAGACGGGCTCAACCCATTTTTTGACAAGTTAGATTTGATACTATGATTTTCCAACTCGACCTATTGCCAGCTCTAGTCAACAACCAACTATTAGGCTTAAACCGATATATGGGTTAATCCATGAGCTGGTTCAACTTAGTCATGTATGAGAAGAAGAAGTGGGCAGGGCCTGCTGAATCGTTGTACGTAGTTGACCTAAACTCGAAACCATTGAGCTCATTAACTTCTTTTCAAGTCGAACCTTGCCCATATCGATCCAAATTAAGAATTTCTTGCTGCAAGTCAATCGGGCCGGCCCGGTCCGGGTTTTCGGATTGTTACAAACTTCAAGCCGAATCCAACCCAAAAGATAAACCCAAACATTATTGGAGTTGGCCCAATCGACCACTAATTCGGGTCGGGTCCACAGCTTCACTATTGAGTCGCAAAAGTGTGCACAGGCCACTGAATTTGTTCCCATTTATCTAAGACATGTTGGCAAATCACTTCCTTTCATCTGATAATTGACTCTCTACGCAAAGTGTAGCAGATCTCAACTAATGGGCGGTCCAGATTGTACTGCCGTAATAAAAACACATATCCATACATGAGATGGGACCCACAAGAAGTCAATTGGCTCGGGCAAGTCCACGACAATTCGGCGGCTTTTACCGCCTCTCAACGCTCCAAGCTCCTTTCTTTCCGCGTCCCCCGCACGTGTCGACTGGCCTTGCTGAGCTGGATATTAAATCCACGTTTCGAAATATCATCGGCCAAAACTAATCAACCGAGATCAGATCCAAGCCGTCTGTTGGATACTTGGGAAGTCAACAATCAACGTATCCCTGCCTGATGGTTCTAAATTGGACCTGCAGGGGCTTTGTTTAGACTTTCTTTTTGGCCTTTTCTCCCTCGGTCTCCTCTGAGAGAGAGAGAGAGAGAGAGAGGAGGGAGGGGGATAGTTGCTACAGGTATCTAAAGATTCTTCTGAGATTCCTTGTTGAATTTTCTTTTTTTTTTCTTTTCAACTGTTAATCTCTTCTTTACTGTTGCTAGTCATCTTTGTTTTGATGTTATTTGTTTCTCTATGATTATTAGTTGCTGTGTTTATTTGTTGTTTCTGGTATTGTTACGAGATTTTGGGTTCGTGGGTTGTTGTCAATCATGGTTTGGGTGAATTGGGTATTTTGATTGTTTGTTGAATTGTTGTGATTATGTGATTTGAGTTGTGATCGTTGATTATTATTTTGGAAGAAGGTAGCTGGTTGACTTCAATTTTCCTTGTTTACTTGAAAATCTTGACGATTCCATGATCAGGGTTTATCTGACTTACTATGAAGAGGGTATTCTGTTTGTTTGAATTCTGATGATTCCATGATCAGGGTTTTATGATTTTCTCACTTACTATGAAGAAGGGTATTCTGTTTGTTTGAATTCTGACGATTCCATGATCGGGCTTTATGATTTTCTGACTTACTATGAAGAGGGGTATTCTGTTTGTTTGAATTCTTTCCACTTCCAGCTAGATTTGGTTGATATCGTACGGATGTTTTTTTTCCCCTTATTTTGTTTGGTGAAATCCCGTTTATATGTTACCTTCATGTTTGCAAGGATTTTTTATTTTTATTTTTCTTATTATAATTATATATATTTCTTTGTGGGTTTTTTTTTCTCCATCAGCCGCTTGATGACTTGAATTGTAAGGTTCTTGGGCTCCTGTAATTCAAGGAAAAACCTGTTAGTAGTCAAATTCAAAACAGTTTTTAATTATACACCAAAACATGTAAAGGTCATGAGTGCTTCCTGGAACCTAGGGGTAGATGGCCTTGGTAGGCGATCAATTAGAGGAGAGTCATTTATTTGAACAGAAGTGAATGACTTCATTTTTTGAGAGGGAGTGCAAGGTGCAGTTGGATGGAAATGATTTTGGATGAAGCGACTAAAAGGATTCAAAATTATATGGATTAAAAGAGGAGATATGATCTGTGAAATAGGAATTATACTTCAGTCACAAAATATTGGGGACAAGGAAGTGGATGAAAATGATGATTTAAGGTCTGTAGATATAAATATGTGCTAGTATTTGGCCTGAAAAACGTTGAGTATTAGATGAACACTTAGGTTGACTAACTTAAAAGCATAGGATCCGAGACTTACTAATTGGTTGCTGGAAGCTTCTAGATACATTCATCCTTGCATCAGAATCCTGCTCCAATTCCCCTTCTTCCTCTAAAGCTGCAATTGAAATGTCTTTTTGGTAGCTATCTCTGATTGTTTTGCTTTTAATATGATTGATTGTTTCTAATCATTTATTTAAGAATCATGGAAAAGCTAGTTGTTTATCTTTTCCTGAAGTCATCATCTATAGTTATCGTAATTTTTTTCTCCCAACTAGTTGGGGTCTGCAAGACGAATCCTGTTCAGCCATTCTAGGTTGTCGAGAACATAACTTTGGTTATTCTATGCGTTCTTCATTATTTTCGCTTCAACTTTGTTGACGTCCTCTGGAAGCCTTTCATTTGCCCTTTTTTTTTTCTTTCTAAAACCTTTACTTGCACCACCTTACTCATACTGTTGCAATCATCATACTTGTTAGACTGTCTAAACAATATCAATTGACTGTACTTTTTCCCATATTGGATCTACTCTAAACTCTCTTGGAAGAGTTTAATTCTAATCTTCTTTCCTAATCTTTCATCTATCCACTCCCCTTCTTAATCTCCTCACATCTGGTTGAAACTAAATAAACCTGCAACTATGTTACACATATGACTTCGATTTTGAGAGAAAAAAAAAATTCACCTTTGGAATATAGAAATATCGGGTAAATTTTTGATGGAATTTTGCCTCTTTGAAATATTTCCTGTAAAAAAAAAAAGTGAATTAATTTCAAGATAAGGAAAATATTGATTGAAAGGAAATTTTGGCACTGTTCGAAATGAAAAACATTAGGCAATATTGTGCTAATTTTCTGGGAAATTTAAAACCATGGATACAAATAAAAACAGCATGTACTAGGATTGAAGAGATTTCTCTCAGCTATATTTTAGCATTTAGAATATTTTATCATCTGAATAGATGCAGAAAGATATATAAATATCACCATCTCTGAAGAGCTAGAACTAGCAAGTGACTACATGAACGTAGAGATTTTTTATACTTGCACTTACTTCACAACTCCATAAAGGAGGAAAATTAAAACTAATGGAAAACTGGTTTACCATGATTTTAAGTTCTTCTGATCAATGACTGAACTTCATGAAAAAGAAAGAGAAGTGGTTACTGACACAACAAGGGCCAACAGGGATCAAATTTGCATAGAAGATTACAGCGGAAGGTGCTTCCTCGTATAAGAAAATGTGACTATTGGCTCCCTATTTTGCAAGAGAATCTGATATCAATAGCCGTCAAGATGAACGTTTACAGTTCTAGGTTTGGGAGTTAAATGGATAGAACAGGTTCAGGAGTTTAAGGCTGTGGGAGTTAGTGTTTAGGGATGAGAGAAATAAAATGAAGGGAAGATGATTAGATCTGTCTTTGGTGTATTTTTAGCAAATGAAATATTGATCCAAGAAAAAGATTGAAAAATCTATAAAATCATAGAGAGAGAGAAAATAGAAAGGATAAACCTGGGAATCATCACCAATGATTTTACTAGGAATTAACACCTAGCAGATTTGAAGGAACAAACTTCTTAGAAGGTCTTGAAAACAATAGCTTGAAAGCTAAGGAGAAAAAAAAATATATTTGTTCTATTCTTAAAGTTGTAACTACATAAGCATATAGGTTTTAAGTCCAGAAGCACTTAAAGTGCCGAGCAAGAAACATCTGAGCTTAATGCCCAACACAGACCCCTGCTGTCCAGATCCAAAGTTATTAAAAAACAAAATCTTGGAATCAAAGGGGGGTAAGGTTAAAAGTAATATAGCCATACTCCTTATAATATTCTCTGTTAGCCTACTCATTAGTGGGTTTCAGGAATGACCTGTGGGTCCTTTAACAGTTTTTTCTCTTGTTTTTTTTTTTGTAATATTTTAGGCTTGCTAAATCTGTACCATAATCTACATTCGAATTGGCTGATCTAGGAACCCAAGAGACTAAGTTATCTAACTAGAATGATAGATCATAGATGTATTTTAACAATTGGGCAATCCTCCAAGGTCCTGAGTCTATTATTTGACCCTAAGAAGTGGCATTTGATTTATCTCTTTGTATGATGAGGTTAGTGATCTCTGGTCTTTTTCTCCCTCTTGATGCTAATAAGTATATAGCTTATGCTTTGTTTGATTCCCCCTAACCTGAGGGAGCACAATAAGAGTAGACATAAATCCCTCTCTCTTCTCCGTCGCTACGAACGTCTGTATTCCCTGATGAATCCAAATTCCACAGAGAGCAGCAATTAGTGTTTATTTAACTAGTTGAGAGGTAGAACAATTCAAACTCTGGATGTTGAAATGTGATGTTTATAGGAGAAAAAATTGTTTTCCGAAATCAAATGATGTCTCCCAAAAGAATTCCTTGAAACTCCTTTTGATAGATACCCAAATAGGAAGTTCTACTGTAACCCTATCAATAACACACGAGAGAAGCACCCGTGTTAAAAAATTATCCTGCTTCTTTCTAATGAAGCACTCTTATCGTGCAGATAATTGTTCCCCTGTTGGCCAAAGCATGGGTAATACCCAATCTATACAAGATGCCTGGTAGAGTCCACCAATGAAAATTCTCAAAGCTAATGGAGTCCAAATTTTGTAGGAAAACTGGCAGTGAATAAATAGATGATCAACTGACTCTTCTGCCTTTAAGCACAGCACATATACACGAGGGGAGATGGCCTTGCTCATCCTTCTCTTCTGGAGAGTATTTTGGATGTTAATTTTTTTCTAATGGGTATCCAAACAAAATCATTTACCTTGAGAGGTACTTTGGATTTGCACATACGAGAATGCTAAGACGCTGATATCTAATTCTTACCAGCCAACAGTGTTTTTGATGAGTCCAAGTTCTTCTCTTGACAGGATGTTGACAAGTACACATTATTTTCGATGTAGGAGGGGGGGAGAGGGAAGATCCTCAAGTTGTGATTGCCTTGGCTCTCTAACAAAATTGGAATCTCTGGCTATTTCCACTTTATATTTATTTGCCAAGATTTGGATTGGAGTATTTCTAAAACAGGATAACCTTTAGGATGAATTACTTACATACCCTCAATAGTTTGGTCAAAATACATTGAGACCCCCTAAACCTTTAGTGTGACACTTACCTCCCTTCTCTGCCAAAACTATAGGGGGTCTAACAGTAGGTGACAGAAACAATTGGAAAGCAATTAACCCGTTATCCTTTGCTTCTCTTTGATTGATCCTTTGGCCCATCTCTCTTTTACATTTTCTTTTAAAGATTTAATCTTTTTTTTTTCTCTCAATCCAAGGACTATTCCATTTTTTTTCACGTTTGATGTTCTACTTTTTTCAACCCAAAGACAATAGCAACGTTTTTTGTTTTTTAACATATATGCTGTTATTTCTTTTCTCTTCTTAATTTCTTTTTATCTTTTCAAATTTATTATTACTTTTTATTTTTTTTCTAAGTTTTTATTGGTTATGATGATTCTAAACCTTCAATTGTTTTGGTGTCCTTAAAATAGTTTGAGAGATGAGATAGGGGTATCTATATCTCTTAAATGTCTTTTTGTTTTGATAAAGTCACGGAATGTTTATATATATATATATATATATATATATATAAGGAATCTATATCTATTAAATATGACAAAGTAGGCTGTTAGAGAATATTCCATTTCCTTTATGGATGGTGTATTAACGTAAGGGAGGTATGTGCAACTAAGTTGCAAACCTTAGGAGGTACATGTCGCACTAAAGGTTTGAGGTGGTGTCCATGTGTAATGGCCAAACTACATGGGGTGTCTTAAGTAATTCACCCTAAACTAGACTAGCAAGAAACTTTTATCCATAATCCACATATACTTTGGTATGGGGAAAGAATGAAAGAAGGATATTACGGATAATGCTCAAAGGGCATTTCAATTCCACAGGGTCATAGGATTTTTTCCTCTTGACCAGGTTTCATCCTCTATCTATCTCCCTCTTTTGATGGATAACGATGACGATATATATCTCTATATATATGTATATATATGGCATTAATACATATGCTACCACCAACCTAGCAGCTCAGAATCAGCAAAAGCACAATGAAATATAAAACATCAGAACTATACTACAAAGTACTACTCATGCACCTCTGATCATCCTTTCTTTAACACTTTTTTTTTGGTTTGCTATTAAGATAACAATTTGGATTGTTGGACCACAAATAATAGTCCCTTGATTTGTAGTCGTAGAGATTGTTATTGTCCTACTAGACAAAAATTTATTCCGCACAAGGCTTATGGGTCTAAAACCTGTGGGGTTCAGCCCTCCATTTTTTTAGAGAGGAGAGCAATGAAGTGGCATTCATACTTTTGTTAACTACACCTGTATCATGAAATTCGTTGAAAACATTATTGAGACCCTCTTTAACAATATGCCAACAATCTGATAGAACGCCATTGGAAAACCTTCAGTTGCTGGTATCACGCGTATACCTTATTTATCATCCTTTCTTCTCTCCTTTAATCTTTTTCGTATTGTTGATTTGAATCATTTATGGTGATGCACATGATGTTCTAGTTCTCTCTGTGTAGATTTGCAGTAATGAAAATGCTCCATTACCATGATTCTTTATAACTTATATAAACTGCTGATATTATTGGAATATGTACAGAGGCCTTCTTTCCTCATTGCCTTTCCTAAATTAAGCTTCTGGTACATACCTCCTGTATAGCTCAAATGCCAGCATTGAAAATGAAAGCCAAATTAAGCACCGGTTCCTTAAGAGAAGGAAATGGTCTCCGTGTCTGTCGGAAGTCAAATAAAATATCCAAGAATTCATGCCCCCAATGCTCCCAAGACAGGGTATCTAAAGAAACTGCAGAGTTGGATAGTTCTACTCAACATGGTCTGGATGGTAAGCAGCTACACTTTCTTTTCCAGTTATGAGACCTTTATTCCAGCATCAATAAGGTTGAACCATTTGAAGAATTTTTTAAGTTAGGCTTAAAGATTTTGTATGTTGTGTATTTGGTTTTCTGAGATATGTTATTACAGCCCCATATTAACTTTTATAAACTTTTCAATTATGAATGAATATTTTATTATGAAATTTCATATTCTTAACTCACATTGCTGTAGTTGCTTCCAATATTAAAGAATCTGCTCAGAAAAGTGGAAGTGATGAAACCATCAATCATCAAGATTTGCCGGATCGAGAAAACCTTCAATTTCAAAAGCGGCCATCATCTTTAGTTGATTCTGCACCTCTTGGAAGGATGGTACAAATTAATTAACATGAATTTACATTTTTCCTTCATTAGGATTATGTCAATCAAAAAATATTAAATTGTGAATGCCTCAATATATACTCGCATTTTCTTAGGTTTATGCATTGTGTTTTTTGTTATCTTAATATGTTTATCTAATCCACTGTATTTTCTCAAGTCACCAGTTAACTTACCACCACCATGTTGTTGGTGACAATTAGACCATTGAATCTTTCAAATATTGGCGGGAAATATCCCACCTTAGAATAAGGAATTTGAGAATCAAGGAAGCATGTGACATTAAATTCTTTATAAACACATAACATGATTCTTTTACTGCTGGTTAGCTGCCAGAAGTGTTCCATGATCTTATCATCCCTTCACAAGGAACATTTTAGTCCAAAGGACTTTCATCACATGGCAAAAATGATCACTTTCCTCAAAATATTTTAGTGATACAAAAGGGAAAAATAATTAAAAAAGAAAGAAATCAGTGGATGTCATCATGGGAATTCATGGCAGGATATGGGGTTGATGTTGGAGGGCAGTCTGTTGTCTATTCTGGATGATCCTATGTTAGATGGGTGGTCTGGTTTGGTCATGTCAGCTCTTACTGTGGTATATGCCCCTGCCTTAAAAGTAAAAGAAGCCTGCTGCTTCTAAACATGCTATGTTTCATCATGAAAGAATCATAAAAAGACAGATATTGTACCATGTAATGTCCCCTGAAGAGCTATACAAAAATTTCCCCCTTTCTACTATTATTTATTTGTTCAAGGTGATTCATTTTTCTCTGTTTACATGGAGAACTCTGTCAATATGGTCCTTAATTAATTGATGACATGATGATGGTTTGGCTTGCAGGAGACTTCACCAGCTACATGCCCAGCAAACTTGGAAACAATCTTCTCACCTATTCTGGAGTCCAGTGAACTTCATTGGGAGACAAGTTTATATAATTATGCAGGTACACCTTTTGAGTTTTGAAATAGTAAATTTATCCATCTTTCTGTTCTGTATCCTAAGCAAACCTGGTCCACTCAGAAATACACTTGTCTCTGTATGACAACAAATACTACCTTTGTTTTTATTTTTTTATAACTTGCAAATACTAATTGTAGTTTCAGTCTCTAGCCTGTTGTATACTTTTCGTATGTGTAGAGCATGCATTTTTTTCTACAATATAGTTTCCTTACTATCTGATGCAAACGCATGGTACAAATTGATTTTTGTGTCAAGAGGGACCACATGAAGTAGCTCAGGAAAGGATATAAATGAGGAGCCTTGAATCCTCCTTTATGTCTATAGCTTGTTTCCTTTTATGTCTTGTCATTAACTTTTCTGTCCAAATACTGATGTTTTGTCATGTTTTATTCACTTAGAAAGTCATGTGCTAGTCATTTATTGTTTTTAGTGTAATTTTGTGTAGTCATATTATAAGCGTTTTTAATGGTTTAGATTGGATTAGAATCAAGGTTTAAAGTATTGATTTTGTGGGTAACCGATATGAATTTATTGGTAAAGGTGTCAGCCAATACTTGTCAAATTACCTCTTTTATTTAATGATATCGCTTGATAATATCTGCCAATATTTACCGACTTTTATCAACTTTGGTGGGGGCTGGTACTCGATTCGATACCGATTAAAAGTTAAAACCTTGGTTATAATGGATGGTATAGATCGGTTTTATGAGAGAATATGCAAGTCCTTTTGTTAAGACGCATTCTTTTCAAGTCTTTGAATGAGAATACAACAGAAAGAAGGAAGTTCTAGCTACTACTTTCCTTTCCCTACCTTGGGATGTGACTTGTAGGTTGATTTTTGTCTCCATTTTTAGTGTTTCGTCATGATTCTTCTTGTTTTCATTCTCCTCAATTTTATTCTCAGATTTGACCGGGTAAACTAGAGAGGACTATTTTTTACTACATCATTATCTGTTTCATTCGGCCCTTGTAGGAATTGTACATGGTGTGTAGATGCTATTTGTAAAGTATCCATTATGAGCGATGGAAGGAAAAAGATCATTATGAACACAAACACAAATTCCATTTTGAGTAATCTCAAGGCCTTTCTTGTGTTCATCATTTCTCTTAGATCCATTATGGGCACACTAACATACAAAAAGAAGAAGAAAAAAATCAGTCCCAAGAACTGTGTTCATCAAATATTATAGCTTATCACAATTCCTTGATACTATGTATGCCTTTAACGACCTCTCTAAAGTAAGCCTTCTGCCTTTTTTTTTTAATCTCATCGTCCTTCACCAAAATCCTATGGTCATTGTTCGTGATTTGTATAACATGATCTAGATCTCTAATTTTTCCTTCTCTTGCAAGTAGGTATCTTTTTCCTTTCTCCTACTCCTGAATTATGATTCAGGTTCTTGCATGCTTAGCGCTGGCCTCAGTTATTACTTCCTCTTTGATGCAGATTATGGATTTGTAGCATGAAAAGAATAACAGAGAACAGTGGGTAAAGATTAAAAGCTGTAGGTTAAAAGGGAACTTGAAATAATTGGTTCTAGGGTTTCTACTTTCTGGAAGACCCAAAAGAACCTTGGACCTGCTGATTCTCTGTAAAAAAAACTCCAACTTAATAAGTATTGCCTACTAAGGCCACTGTTGCAGTAATCAATGAAAAGACAAATCTACCCTCAAAACACTCGTGTGACCAGCACATGACATTAAAAAAAAAACTAGGATCCTAAAATGCCACTAGTTTCCTTTTGTGCTCTTGCATCACTCTTCCCTTTCGGAATTTGTACCATGATGCAAAACTTTCTTATTTCTGGCCTCTTTTATATGGCTTTGTAGTGGTATATATTTTTCTTTTTTATCAATGGCCTTCTAAAGCTTGGATCTACACCTGAAGTTTCTTTATATCCCACACATTCACATGGTCCCCCCGATTTAAGAAGAAAATTTGTCTAAATTTCATTTGATACACTTCACAAGTTACAAAGTTCTCTTGCCTCTACAACGTGCATGTTTGGTGTCATGGAATCATTCCTTGGCTTCATGGGTTATATCTCACATTTCATTTCTTTCTCCAAATCTATCTCCACCACTTATTCTGCCAAATTGTAATCATACGCTTAAAGAAGCCTCTAAGATTAATGAATGCTTATAGAAGCTTATAAGGTGAAGTGATCTGCTATAAGCTGGAATTTGATGTGTATGATCTGTCATTAATTTCCTTTCAATTGAGTCTAGGTGTAAGCTTTCTGGAAACATGTTACCAATATGTTCTCTCTAAGATTGATCAGTCGGGAACCTTAATCAAATTGTTCATTGCTAATCAAGTACTCTTTTCTATTATTATACTAATACAATATACTTTTACTGATAAAAAAAAAGTGATCTTTTCTTGGTTTCATCTTTAGAATCGTATACCCAATTCAAATGTTGCTAGCTTAATGAAGTCTGAAACACCTCCAACCTCTTGACGGATTAATGACAATATTTCTCCAAATGTTGCTAACTTAATGAAGTCTGAAGGTTGTACTTCTTTAATTTGTTTTATACATAATATTTTTTTAAATAGTTTATACGTTGAAGTTTCATAATGGTACATTTTGCCAATGAAAATATTTCTCCTTATGTTTACCTTTCCCCTAATTTTGCAATAGGGAATGATGATGATTTGGATGTGCCACATTTAGCACCTGATGACAGTGATGATGGTAGCTGTAGCTCTTGTGATTATCCAACTTGCAATGTATCCGATTTTTACATCTCTGACATGACTGTTGCTAGTTTACCTTTTGATGGGAGTACTGGATTTGATGATATTATGGAAGCCAATCCCTTTCCTGATTTTGAATTTGTGGAGCCAAGTATGATGCATGATCTGGATGAGAGATACATAATACTGCCTACATATGAGGAAAGCATGGAAATAACCAATACCCACAGTGCTGAGTCATGTGAAGAAAACCTGATGAACTCAAGTGATTCATGCTTTTATCTGGCAATCCATCAGATGAAATCCTGCAGCCAGGAACTGAATGCTAATCCTCACTCTGTTGACTCAGATGAAGCAGACTGCTTTGATCCACACTTGTTTATCAGAAACTTCCCAGACCTAGCTGATGTGGTTCCAAGTTTGTGGCCCAAATTATTGCCAAAGGAAACACGGAAAAAGCTTATCACCCTAGTACTTGATTTGGACGGTAAGAGAAGGATTTATTTCATTATTTTTATAATATTATTATTTAAATTTTGTCTTCAGATTTATCTAATGCTTCTCATATTACAAGATACAATAGTTATTGGCCCTTCGATATCTTTAAGACTGATTATACTATTGGAACTGTTAATTGCTTGATATACTTCTTCATGGGCTTTTAATTCCTTTTGGATGTTGAGGAGGACTGAGTGGACCGAACAAGTATCCATTATCATTGTATCAAAATCAAATTATCATTCAGAAAGATGAAAGATAACACAATGGTCTAATCTGTTTCAAACACTGTAACCTGCAATGCAATGCTTTAACTGTGTTGAAGTGAGCAACCAAAAATGATTTCTTCCATCATAATGCTCAAATGCGATAGATTGCAGAGTTGATGGTGTTTTGATACTGGTGAGAAGCTTGAGATGTCGGAGATGTTGGCGTAGATGAGTGATATTTAAGTTTTGTAACATTAGTTTGCATATGTGCAGAAACGCTTGTCCACTCTACACTTGAACGCTGTGATAATGCAGACTTCACCTTTCAAGTTTACTTCAACATGAAAGAGCAAACTGTATATGTGCGGCAGAGGCCCTATCTTCAGACATTCTTGCAGAGGGTTGCGGAGATGTTTGAAGTCATTGTCTTCACAGCCAGTCAAAGCACCTATGCTGAACAACTACTGAATATACTTGATCCAGATGGAAGGCTTATTTCTCGACGTGCTTATCGTGAATCATGCATTTTTTCAGATGGTAGCTACACTAAAGACCTGACAGTTCTTGGAGTTGACCTGGCAAAAGTTGCCATAATTGACAATTCTCCACAGGTACTGTTTTCTCTGTTCATTTAAATTGATGGTTCTGATTTCTTGTTTGAGTGTGTGTATGCATTTCTTGAAGAAAGACATGGTATGCCATCATCAAAATTCCTTTCCCTAACTAGTTTGTCATTGTCCATGGAGTAAGACTGGAAGGTGTTAAGACCATAAAACTGCTGTTGGATTGATATAAACCACTTTTTATTGTAAATATGAAAATAATCATAATCAGATTCTCTCATATTATTTACCTTATAGATGTGAAAATAACCCAGTGTTCTGTTTCAATATACTCGTCAAGTTATATCAAAAAAATAAAATAAAATAAAATTATACTCATCAAGTTAAATAATTAATGGGTCTGAGCTAGTCTAGTGTGTTATAAGCATGACATTTCTCCACCTTTCTATAGCAATTAGTGTCATGGTATCCATGGAGTTCATACCGTGAGGCATAAAATATGGGAAAAAGTCCCACAAATTTCGTTTAGTAACTTAATAAGAATAGATCATGATTTTTGAAGCATTGTTCTCTCTTTATGATTTCAGGTTTTCCGGTTGCAAGTGAATAATGGGATTCCTATTAAGAGTTGGTTTGATGATCCATCAGACCGTGCACTCGTTTCATTACTTCCCTTTCTAGAGACTCTGGTTGATGCCGATGATGTCCGTCCTATCATTGCCGAGAGATTCAGTAATAAGGAGTAGCAGTTCTCCCATAAACTTCTTATTCGTTCAAATCTATCAGCCCATTGGTCCTCCTCTCTTCTCAAGTCGTAATCAGATTTCAGTCCAGATGTTTAACTTTCATCCTCTCTGAGTTCTATGATCCTAATTTATTATACAATAAAGATAGATAGTTTTGTTATTGAATCAGCTGAGCTACTTGTCAATCCAATCTCTTTGCAGAATGCCTCTGCAAAAAGTTGAATCTACAAGTTGTGTCATAGTTAGTTGCAGTGTTCTTACGCATTTTGCGGATAAAGTTGCAATAGTGGCATACAGGTGTGTGTATGAGTGCTTGTTACAGTGAAATAATATTGAGATTGATTTCAGTTTGCCCCTTTTCTAATGTTGTTGAACCTGCATCGGATAAAGTTCCATTTGGCATTCACATTTTAGCTGCTTTCAGCTCACATTGGAGTTTTGCTTCTGAAAGTGTAGTATTAACATGTACATGTGTTCTAGTAATATGAAATGATTTAGATTTGTCAGACAAATATTCTTATGGGAAATTGTGTGATGCTTTTATTTTCTTCTTGTGATTTAGTTGGTTGTTGTACAACTACCAACTATGCAAGTTCAGAAATTGGAAGAAAATTGTAAACATGTTTAACCGGTTCATTAAAGCAAACAGTTATAGGATCATTAATTTTTGTTGGAAATGAAAAGTAAAGAAGGAAAGCATCTTATTAACTAATATTTGCTTTCTTTTTTTGGTGAGGGAGGACAAATTTTCATATTCATGTTTCCTGGAAATGAAAATTTGACTGGGTTGCAATTGAATCATTTTCGACACAGTTGAAGATCCCAAAAAATACATGAATGAATGTTTGCTCTTTTAAAAACAAAAAACAATGATCTTTTTTTTGGAAGTTGATTTGGGAAAGATGGAACAGTTTGAAAGTTGAAACTTTTGATCAACTTTTCAAGCATCAATCTTGTCATAAAATGCAGCAGGCTGGATCTTGTGAGAAGCATCTTCATCCTGCTTTCAGTTTAGCAATGTATATTTGTACTTCAGTTGCTGTGGGAGGGGGAGAATAAGGATGGATGTAGAAATAATTGACAATGATCAGCCAGTGATTGATGAAACTTGAAGAAACGGCTCAAATGAATGAATTAGTTCTGGTGTATGACTGGTCGAGTGAATGCAGGAGAAGGAGAGAAAGAGAGAGAGAGAGAGAGAAGAGAGGGAAGTGGGGAGGAAGAAAGGAAGAGGGAAGAAGATCTCACATTTTTGTAAGAAGAAGACGACCCCCCCACTTCGTCTCAACCCCTAGTAAGAAACTCTGGCAGAAAAGGAAGAAAAGGGAATGGAATCCGAGTAGTGCAGTTGGGTTGACTCATTGAGTTTACTAGTGGGTTAACTCGTGAGGTTAGCTCGGAAGCAAACTAGCTCCGGGACTAGCTCTTCTACCAAAAGGAGGAGAATAGGACCGAGAACCATGAAAAAATAAGAGGGAGGCTTTTTGGAGGGAGGAGTGGTTGAGAAGGGCGGCTACCTTTTATGTACGAGGAGTCTCTAGTGGCACGATTCACATCAAAGTTAGCAGTGAGTAAATATATTTCTGTACTGCGTGCCTTGAACCTTATTTTGTTCCTGCAGCTGTTCAGGATTATGCAATGTTTCCTCTGGAGAGCACATGGAATTGAAACTCACCACATCCAAGTTGCTAATTTTTAGCTTTCTAACTCGATCTGAAATGGCAGTCATGACCCTCCTCGACTTGGGTAAAGTCCATACCTTGGCAGAAAGATATACAAAAAGGTACTGAAGATTGATGCTAGATTATTATCCATGTTAACGTGATTAAATTTGTGGTGGTGTAACAAAAAGGATGCTGTGGCCACTTCATAACACCAGCAAGGATATTTAAGTTTGAAATTCTGATTTGTGAGGCTTGGGATGAATCAAGAATTGGTAGTTCATGGAGGAAGCTTCTTGTTAAAAGAGGATTTTACTGTTTCTGTTGGAAGGGCATTTCTTGTATTCAAGTGTTTGAATCACCATCTATGGGATGTTGCAGATGAAGAGGACAGAAGCTGTATCACTACAAAGTCGATGATACAGATGCAGTCATTGTTCTGACATCATCCGGCACTGCATTTCACAGGCAATTAACCTTCCAATTTGCATTCCTTATTTGCAGGCCCTGTAAAGATCGACAATGGGATGCCCACCAATGGCAGAAACAATGGGTATGTATGTAGGATTAAAATGATGAGAACCATCTTCATGTAGAATATCATTTTGTTTCTTCTTCTTTTAATTTAATGTATTTATGGAAAGGAGTTTGATATGTTTAATTTCATTGATTTTGAAAGAATTCATGCGGACAGGTTTTGGGTCTTCTTTTGAAGGGATTTAAGGTATTTATGGAAAGGAGGTTGATTTGTTTTACTTCATTCATTTAGAAGTATTCATGCAGAAATGTTTTGGGTCTTCTTTCGTCCCCCCTTCTCTTCATTTCTCACTTCATTTTTGAAATTCTTATCTTGGCACCAAGAACTAACTTCTGCACACAAATTTTACCTTTTCGATAGCCCATTATGGGATGCCAAACCACTTTAAAATCTTTCTAAATGAAGAAAATAACTTATTATTGAAACAAGAAGCACAGGGAAGCAGTTTGAGATTCCAATGGACTACCCATCTGAGAACTGTATATGACAATGTTGGATTTCTGGTTACTATTTTCATGGCAAACAATAACTCAAATGGAAGTCTCCTGGATAGCATTTTCTTTTTGGTGTGCAAGATGATGATCAAAGTGTTAGCTGATTCTCCAGCCTTGCTATACAAACACAATAGTAGCCGATTCTGCAGTCTGTGTGAAATACGTACAAAAGCTAAGCCACTCGTACAACCAGAGTACGTTAATAATTCTCAATGTAAGTCGATCGAACCTCATGGATTATTTCTCATTTTTCATGGCAATGATCTGCAAGCTCTGCTTTGTGTGTGTACAGAAATTCATTTTAAAAAATAAAGTGTATATAGAACATTTTGTACCGGTTGGTCCCCTCTCGCAGGGACTCTGAGCAGCCTCTGACAGTGTGTCATAATAGAGTTCTTGACCCAGAGCCAGTTTCCCCGACTCCGGCTCCCACTGAAGAACCGTCCCAGGAGGCGGATCCTCCATACTATGATGTACTCTTAGTATCCCACATGACTTTTACTTGCATTTGCATGTAAGTAGCAAGTGAACTGATACGGCCAAATACTGGTTTGTTCAAAAAAACTGAAGCTGTAGATCTTCCAAAAGGCAATATGCCTTCATGCCGGCAGCTGTTTAGCTGGGACTAATCCATGAATTTTATGGTGAGAACCAGCAGTTACTATTATCTTGCTGGACGAAGTTGGAAAAAGGGTATTTTTGTTTACCTGCTTAGTGTGCATGAGAGCTGTTCTTGAGCAGAAAATGCTCGAAGCTTTTGTTGAGTGGCTACAGAGAAGGAAATCAAGGAAAAGGCTCAAACTCAAAAGCTAGCAAATAATTACGTGGAGAGGGTTGATGCTGCGGAGAAGGTTACCTTAAGCTTTATCCATTATCCTTTGATTTTTCCTTGATTGATTTTTGGATTCATTTCTTTCTTTTCAATAAATCTGATGTTCTTTTCTTTTCTTTTTTCCAACCCAAAGATAATTACAGCCGTTTTCTTAATTTTTTTTTTTAGATTTAATATTCTATTCTTTTCAACACAAAGACAATAGTAGGTTTTTTTTTCCCCTTCGGATTTGATGTTCTCTTTTTTCGACCATTTTTTAGGTTTAAGTTTTATTTCTTTAATTTATTTTTCTGGTCCTTAAAATTATTAGAGATGAGAGAAGGGCATTTGTGTCCCTTAAGTGTGATGAAGTAAGGATTGTTAACGAGCCGAGCTTGAGCTCTATAATTAGGTTTACAAGTTGAGCTCGAGTCCAAGAAAATGGTCATTGTCCTAATGAAAATGGTTTTTAAATCCATATTCTTATATCATATATTATTTTTAATATTAAACATGCATGCTAATATATTATTATTATTATTATGATCAACTATAATGTTAAAAGCATTTAGACCAACTCAGTTTTTTTTGTTTTGTTTTTTTTTTTTTTAATTATTATTATTTTTTATTTGGTGCAATCTAAGCATTTTGCGTGCTGAACTTTTCATGAACTTGAGCCTTGAACAAATTGAGAAACAGATTTGAAAAAACAAAACTTCTCATTTAAACCTACTTAAAAAGCTTGAATCTTTGCAGGGCGCTTTACAGGTAATTACTGCAACAAACCCATCTGTTGTTGAACTGTGTGATCAAACCTCTTTGGGATTCCCCTGTTTCCAAAACTCGCCGCTGTGTAATCCATTCAATAAACAAAACTAAAGCATCTGATGAACATACTGACTGGTTTCTACATTGTTTTGATTGAGACCCAAAAAAAAAAAAAAACACCTTCAGTAGTTTCATGACTAAAAAAGACAGGGAGTACTCATTAAAGCACCATTTTCTTGTATTTCACCGCTTCACCATGAATTCCCATGACACTTTTGTTGACAAGGGACATACTCAAAACAAAAGAGTTATGGAGTTCTATGTTCAACAACATAATGCTTTTCTAAACACCAAATGAGACCAACCATATTGATCAAACCTGTGAACTCAAGGTTGCAACTAAAACTACATTCATAAGTTCTTGCATGCTTTTCCACTATAGTTACAATATAAATGGTGTTTCCCTATCTTAGATGAATCTTTGTTACTTTTCCTGGAAATGTTTTCCCAGAGGGGAGTGATGATATGTTTATTTTCAGCTTTCGATATCAGATTGGTACCTTGCAGAAAAGAGATCCCTTCCCAGACAGCTCACTTGCTGCGATTTTATTTGTACATACACCATGGGAAGGCTCGAAAAGGCTACTTGAAAACCTGCTGCTGATGATAGCTTCTCCATTAAATCTGCTTGGAAGCTGATTCAAGTTATCAGGCAGTTGTGGATTTCACTGAGTTGGGGAAGCTTGCTGTTGGGGATAGGGGTATACGGCGGGTCCTGATGCATCTGTGTTAGGCTGAGTAGTTCCTTGCCCCTGCACAATAGATATATCCTCTATGAGTACATGAAATAGTAATCATAACCAGGGAAGATTTCAGAATTTTGCTTTGAATCAAATTCACGTATGAAAGAGGACGATGCTTTTGTCATTACGCAAATGAATATATGGAGAAACCTTCTCTTGGCAATTAGACAACAAAAAGGTGATTTCACAAACCATGGACATGATTTTAATTTCTGAAAAACATATAAAAGGAAAAGATCTAAGATGCTAATGTTTTCTTACCATCAGAATTCCCCAGCGATGGGAGAGAGGGCACGGATTTATGCAGAGAAATTAAATTAAAGAGGCTAATAATTTAGGCTTGGTAGTGATAGATTAATAACAAATTACCTAATTTATAAACTACTAATGTAATAACATATTATAAGGGTAAAAGAAGTTGCTCTAAGGATAACCGCATTGTGTGACTTCACACACAACTATTACATCTAAGATGATGAAAGTGGAAGATACTGAAGAAAATAGAAATAGGAAAACTAATGCATTAGTTTGTAAGGGTGGTTCACTTTGTAAGATGAGAAAAAAGTCCACAGTTACAAAACTTTTTTTTTTAATATGAGGTGAACTGTAAAAGGAAAACTACCTGAACTTTGTAACTTCTAATTTTATTTATGGATATATTCTCTTAAACTTCTTTTCATTTTTCAGACCAGAAGTAACTATTCGAATAGCACACCACATTCGCCTTAACTTTTGGTTCAGATCCAAGAAATTAACAACAATTCCAATATCTTTGCTTTATGAGGTCCTAAAACAATGTTCAACCGAATGCAAAATCATTAAATTCTGGATGTGTTTGAGAGAAAAGAAGCACCTGTTGGTAATAAGAGCTGTTCCACGTTTGAATCTCTAATGGAGTAATTTGCAGATGTTGCTGTTGCTGCTGCTGCTGAGGGTTTTGTTGCATCAACTGTTGTTGCAGCTGCTGATAATTTTGCTGTAGTTGCTGCTGTTGATGTGGCTGCTGATAATTTTGCTGTAGTTGCTGCTGATACTGAAGTTGCTGTTGCTGTTGCTGCTGGTGTTGTGACTGTTGATATTGTGGCTGTTGCAGCTGATGATTTTGCAGTGGCTGCTGATAATGTTGTTGCTGTGGTTGCTGATAATGCTGTTGCTGCTGCAGCTGCTGAATATGTTGCTGCGGCAGCTGTTGCTGATAATAATAGTTCCACATCTGAGGGTTGTATGCTTGGGTTCTCTGTACCTGTCCATACTGGATGTTACTCGGGAAAGAATAAGGATAACTCTGTGCTTGAGGGTAGGAAACAGGATGAACTGGTTGAGACTCAGATGCAGATGAAAATGTCTGTTGCATACTTCCTGCTGACCAGACACGAGTAGCTGTTAGGGATACTTCAGCAGCAACCACCTGATACTGGTTTTGTGGTTTTTCTTGCTGGACCTTTGGGATTTTCCAAGACAGAGGTTGACAAGGGTAACCTTGATTCGTGAGCATTTGAGATTGAACATCAGCAGTTTGGTATAGTGGCTGGGGAGAAACCTTTCTTTGTTGAGGCTGTTGGGCTTGTGGATAGCCAGAAAATCCACTATTGGGATTTCCAGGAGCTTGTCCAGTACGTTTTATCTGATGCCTCTTTCTTTCATGGACAGCATGTTCATCGAATACAAGATTCTTGGGTGGCAGCAGATTTGGATCTGCCTATGCTTGAGGATAATTTGGATCACTTGCTGGAAGAGAACTAGAACTTTCAACATGACCATGAGGAGAATTGACAGACCGTGTGTTTGTTGGGTTGGATGATGAAGAGAGGCCATACCATCATCGCCATTCTCTGATCTGCTTCCACTTGACCTAGGGGTTTCTGTTAAATCTTCACAGCCATGCAATTTGGGAAGGATGGACAGCTGAGCTTCATCATTGAGAGGATTTAAGGAGAGATTCTCTAGTGAGGGTGGCCCTAGATCATCTTCAGCCTCATGGTCATGGTCTGGCATTTTCTGCACTTCATTTGCTCCAAGATGTTCTCCAGACGCTTGTAGAACTTCAGTATTTTTTACAACTTCATGTCCTATATAATGATCCTCTCTAATTGAATCGGATGCACCTTCTCCTGGTGTTTTAAGACCTTTGGAGACACCTGTTGTAATCTCTCCTGCCTGCCGTCATTAGCTGCTTCTGATTGAGGCTGGTCAGTGACATCTATGTCAGATTGGATAGGACTTCTTTCAAGCAATAGTTCCTGGTCGTGAATCAAATGCTGGATTGAACTGTGAGAGCTGTCATCTCCAGGAGCTTGTTGAGGCAAATCCACAAGCTTATTCTGTCTTTCTTCCATTGCCATTTTTAAGGCATGATACCCATTGTCTATGTGCTTCAACACAGAGCTTGACCTCACTAAATGTGGAAATAGCCTTACATGACGATTCCATGCCTTCCTTACATCATGTATTGTACCACAAAGGTCTACAAACTGTTGATAAAGCTTCATAAGCAACAGAGGTAGAAAGAACAAAAATATATAACTTTTTCCTCGCATTAATACTTGGAAAGCATCTAAGCAAATTATTGTCTACATAAGTGATGCCCTTAGGAAATTACTATCCGGAAAGCAATTATGCATACTTTTTATACGCTCAGGTAATCTACTGTCAAGCATATGGTGATGGGGCAACCATGATTGGAAATCCATGGAAAAAGAATATTCCAATAGGATGCCTCTATCATGTGGCAATCCAGGATAAGCACGACATATGAATTGACTTATTATGCCAAAACCAACACTCGATCTCTTCATCTAGAACTGTGATATTTATTTAATGCAATCACTAGTGATGTAGCTCACAGAGAACAATTTCCAAAAGTAAATCAAATTATAAGGATCGCTTATTAATTGATGGATGATTACATGCATAGATGTGCAACTATGGGATTTACGAAGCTCAGATTGTTAAAATCCTATGAAACATGTGGCAGTTCAAATAAGTAGTTTGTTTACAGCATGAAAGAAAAGGAGTGATTATCTGATATATTTAAAAACATTTGGGTGTTCATACTTCAAAAGACGGATTACCATGCTTTCGAGAAGTGTTGGATCAAAAACAAAGTTACATGGATCAGAATTGTCACCTTAATTTGGACCAAAATTTTGATGTAAAAAATTCCCGAAAGGTTAGCTTTTGGCGTTATTTGATAGTTATATCCAACAACCCATGACTGGCATTCTGTTTCGTTCTTAACACTCCTATTGGTTACTTAGGTCAGGGGGAGATCTAAATATTAGGATATGGAGTTCCTTTTTTTTAATACATGAGAGCAGAGAGAAATAGGACCTTTAAATATAAGGTTGATATATCCTCACGATCTTTGATGTTCATGCCTTGAGAAACTTCAGACCCTGGAGATATTGCATTAGCTACGACAGAGTCAACCACGCTCATCAGCCTTGGCCCTCCATGCATCATTTCAAAGTTTATTATTCCCTACAGACCAGTAAAGCCAACTAAATTTCCAAAGCAATGCTTAAAAATGTTTAATATGACTAGCTTGAAGAAGATTTGGCTAAATCTTATGAGCATGTCTAGATTGTCCTCCAACCATGTGCATGTTCAGAATGAATGCTTCACTTTTATGATTTTGAAGTTCGATTAATGAAAATATAACTCACTTCATTTAATTTCAATGTGATAAAGACAATAATTTTAACCCCAAGGAATTGGCATCCCTTCCCCACATCACACCTATTGGCGATTGGATAGATCAAGAGGGACAAACTACCTCCAGAAGTAACTTGCAGTGAGGGACATGTTGAATACCCTTGATTAAGACGTCTCCAGCAGCATCTGTACTACTAGTGATCTATATACCGAAAAAGAAAGAAAAGAATAATTAGTTACTAATACATGTCAAACTGGTGAACATCACCTCACAATTATTAGAAAGTGTATATTCCACAGTGATGTAAGAGGAGACTTTGGTATCAGTCCAAAAGAAGAAGAATACAATTATCAAAAAACATCACATGCAAATTAATTTTGCAATGCCATTGGGATCAAAAATTTCAAAAGCTTTTTCGTTCAACACAAAGCACTTTGTAGAATAATATAGGCATTAATACCAGAAAAAGGAAATACACAATTAATCAAAACCAAATCTGACCCACAGATGCCCAGTGTATAATATAAACCAAAGTAATTGGGATAATGTCAACCAATTTGAAGCACGATTGGTTATTGCATGAGTGAAACACACAAATGAACATCAGTGACTCGAAATAAGCATGCATGTGAGACAGCAAGAGGTCAAGAGATTCGTAGCCATAAAGGCTATGAAAGCATGCAATGTCCAAAAGGAAACTAAATTCATCAAGTGCCCACAGATTTTTAATGGCAGCACCATGGATCCAGTGACATGTTTTGTCTAATCACAGTGGTTATAAAGATAACATGGACGAGGGTTGCAAACAGGGATGATCCAGATGGGCTCCAATTAAATGGATGGTCCTGATAACCCACATAATCCCTCCACATGGCAGAGAAAGGGAGGCGTGACCAGAGAGCAAATAAGCATGTACCGTGCAGAAACCTTCTTCCAGGTCTGTCTGATATTTTTTTCTGGACAGCTACATCACAAGAGGACCAGGTGGCAAACACATGGACCTCTTTTGAGTTACCATCTCCCTTTTATGTCTCAGAAATCAGGCAATGTGTCAGACACCAAGCCCATTCAGGACTACGGTAGAAAAGCCATTGTGAAAATCCATTCCCTAGTTATACAAATGCATGTTGCATGCACATGATAATTTTGTATGAATAAGATTAAGCCAGAATTTAGAGAGAGACTCATACAAGACCAAAAATATGGATCCTAGGAGAGATTTCGAAGGCATACACTGTAGATCCTATGGCATCAAATAGAAAAAAAAAAAAAAAAAATTGGTTGTAAAGCATGGTACTATAATGACAACACTGATGAAGAACAACTAGTGTTCTATAGCAAATGGGATAGTACTCAAGCATTTCTTATTTTAACAGAAAGATTCTTGGACAAAAATTGTTACAAGTGGAGATCCAATTGAAAAACTAATCCAATGGGATGATTGTTACAATAAAACAGAATTCCCAAACTGTTCACTTCTTTTATGACTAACAACAGAATTAAAAACGAAATATAAACACAAATACATGGTTATGATCAGCAAAACATATCAACTTATTTGGTGGAGATAGAGCCTATTGAATGGGGCCTGTGTTGACCATGAATATTAAAAAAATAAATAAAAAAATGAGGAATGCTTATGTTGTCCTGCCACCCAATCACAAATTATTAGCTTTCATTTTGCTACTATGGTTATAATTAATTATTTGGAATTTTTTCTCTTCCATTTTTCATTATTTACTTATACTATGGTTGTGATTGCAACCAGTAAGATACAGCCTTACTAATTTTCCATCAATAAGTAGAACATTCCAAAAGGAGAGGGGAAGCTTCCCAGTCACTGCATTGTTTTACCTATTCTTGCCTTAAAAGTTCTCTAGAATATTTTCCAAATTTCTCCTTAATTCTAAATTGTAAAATAAGCAGTCACTCATTTAACCTATCGGATTAAACTCAAGCTGATCACATCAACCAATTCAAATCCAACCAGAAAACTGTAACAAGTAGTTGTTTTAGTTTCCCATGGATATAAATAAATTCATTGAAAATCAAGTTTATAACAGATTGGAATAGTGGGACAGGACTCATTTTACCAGCCATAGCAAGAATAGTGGTTGGATCGGCGATCCAACTCGGGATTGGCCGAGACGAACGGCCACATTTAATTAAAAAAAATATATATATTTTATGGATCGTCCGATCCTGACCAGGATCGGACGATCCATTTTTTTGTTTCTCGGATCGGAAATGACTTGGGGATCGTCCCCTTCCGATCCCGAGTTGGATCATCCGATCCCTTACACCATGATTTTGACACTAAATTGAAAATTTGAAGTGTTTTCTCAAAATTTCCTCTCATTTTCTCTCTACAATCAAATAGATGAAAAGCTCAAAAAACTGAAATTTTATTCATTCCTTTTTGTTCTTTTGGTCCTAACAGACGGTAAAAGCTAAAGAAAACAAAGGCACAGAGGGAGAGCGAGAAAGAGAAAGAGAAAAGGAGAGAGAACAGATACACACACACACATACCGAGAGAGAGAGAGGGAGAGAGAGATTTCCTTTTCCATCCATTCCAAAATACACAACAGTTCTCTTCAGCAATGGACCCCTTGCAAGGAATTTTGTCCTTTGATTATGCAGAGGGCAGACGTTTGACAATGTAATTTTGCTCCGGTCTGAATTCGTGATCAGATATTGTCCAAGATTGACGCTTAGAGGGTCACTTTAAGATCTCTCACATAGCAATCTTCTCTGCTCTCTTTCTGATGGTAAGTACCCTAACCCGTGGTCTGCTATTTATTAGGTTGTAAGCAACGAGCCGTATATAATATCCTACTTAATCTCATCCTCAAAACTTATTCAACCTCTCAAACCTTTCCCAAAACAAAACTAAAGAATCAATTAACATATATTTGACCTAAAAACCAGATCAGATATATCACCAACAATGATGAAGAAAAAGCTTTTGTATATGCCATTAAAGCCAGAACTTTGGTCTTGCCTATGTCATGGTAGCAGCCATCATGCCTAAGCCTCCTAAGATCCTCACTTAGCAGTCC
>JAUPMG010000019.1:8631754-8649095 GCA_031762675.1 Pachysandra terminalis
AGATATAGACGCCTGGTTGGGAAGCTGAATTATCTTGCTGTTACCCGTCCAAATATTGCATTCCCTGTTAGTGTGACGAGTCAGTTCATGGCAGCCCCGCGAGTTCCTCATTGGGAAGCACTTTTGCATATTCTACAGTACATTAAGGGCACTCCAAGTCGCAGTTTATTGTATGGTAAACATGGTCATATGAGCATTGAGGGGTTTTCAGATGCAGATTGGGCAGGATCTCCTAGTGATCGAAAGTCAACTGCTGGGTGCTATATATTTGTAAGGGGAATCTGGTATCCTGGAAGAGTAAGAAACAACCAATGATAACCCGATCGAGTGCAGAGTCTGAGTATCGGGCTATGGCCCATGCTACGAGTGAGATGATCTATTTGAGACAGCTTCTTAGTGAGCTTGGATATCCTCCTAGTCCGTCGAAGTTATGGTGTGATAACCAAGTTGCTATTTATATTGCGTCTAATCCGGTTTTTCATGAGAGGATGAAGCACATTGAGGTTGACTGTCATTTTGTACGAGAGAAACTACATGGTGGAAAAATCTCGTTACAACATATGAGAACCGCGGAGCAATTGGCGGATGTGCTCACCAAGTCGTTGATATATGCTCCAGTTTGAGGGGGAGTGTTAGTGTGGACGAGTGGCCCACACAATCCCTTTTTCTCTTTTCCTCTTCTTCCTTTCTTTCTTTATTTGTGTATGTACTGTTTTAGCCCTAGTTCTAGTTAATATATAAACTCTCTCTAATTGAGGAGAGTAAGTTTTGCTGCCACAACAGTCATAAAGATAGCATGGACAAGAGGATTGCAAACAGGGCTGATCCAGATGGGCTCCAATTAAATGGATGGTCCCGATCATAGTGTAAAGGATCGTCCGATCCAGACGATCCCCGAGTAAAAGTCAATCCCTAAAGACCCCAAAATGCTTCGACTCGGTCCGATACCGATACAACTCGGGCGATCCGGACGAGTTGTATCGGTATCGGTGAGTTGGATCGTCCGATCCAACAAAAAAAAATGATTTTGTTGTTCGGACTGGGACGATACCCCATCCGAAACCAAGTTTAAACACTATGGTCCCGATCACCCACATAATCCCTCCACATGGCAGAGAAAGGGAGGCCTGACTAGAGAGCAAATAAGCATGTGCCGTGCAAAAACCTTCTTCCAGGTCTGTGTGATATTTTTCTGGACAGCTATATCACAAGAGGACCAGGAGGCAAACACATGGACCACTTTTGAGTTACCATCTCCCTTGTGTGTCTCAGAAATCAGGTAATGTATCAGACACCAAGCTCATTGAGGACTACGGTGGAAAAGCCATTGTGAAAATTCATTCCTTAGTTATACAAATGCATGTTGCATGCACATGATAATTTTGTATGAATAAGATTAAGCCAGAATTTAAAGAGATACTCGTGCAACACAAAAAATATGGATCCTAGGAGAGAATTCAAAGGCATACACTGCAGATCCTATGGCATCAAACAGAAAAATAAAATAAAAATAAATAAATATTTGTTGTAAAGCATGGTACTACAATGACAACACTGATGAAGAACAACTAGTGTTCTATAGCAAATGGGATAGTACTCAAGCATTTCTTAATTTTACAAAAAGATTATTGGACAAAAATTGTTACAAGTGGAGATCCAATCGAAAAACTAATCCAATGGGATGATCGTTACAATAAATCAGCATTCCCAAACTGTTCACTTCTTTTATGACCGACAATAGACTAAAAACGAAATATATGGTTATGATCAGAAAAATATATCAACTTATTTGGTGGAGATAGAGCCTATTGAATGGGGCCTGCGTTGACCATAAGTATTAAAAAAAATGAGGAATGCTTATGTTGTCCTGCCACCCAATCACAAATTATTAGCTTTCATTTTGCTATTATATTTATAATTAATTATTTGGAATTTTTTTCTCTTCCATTTTCCATAATTAACTTATATTATGGTTGTGATTGCAACCAGTAAGATACAGCCTTACTAAATTTCCATGAATAACTAGAACGTTCCAAAAGGAGGGGGGAAGCTTCTCAGTCACTACATTGTTTTACCTGTTCTTGCCTTAAAAAGTACTCTAGAATTTTTTCCAAATTTCTCCTTAATTCTAAATTGTAAAATAAGCAGTGACTCATTTAGCTTATCGGATTAAACTCAAGCTGATCACATCAACCGATTCAAATCCAACCAGAAAACTGTAACAAGTGGTTGTTTTAGCTTCCCATGGCTATAACTAAATTCATTGAAAATCACGTTTATGACAGATTGGAATAGTGGGACAGAACTCATTTTGCCAGCCATAGGAGGGGATACAATGTCCAAATTGGCATCTGCAACTGAAGATTTAACTTCCTTGCTAGCAGATACAATATGATTATCGCATTTACTCATGGGGCATGAGATTGTTTTGTTCCTCATTTTGTATACATGCCTCCTTAACATGAGAGTAAAGCATCAAGTACAACCAATACCAATCTGCAAATAGAGGGAGGAAATGTCAATAGTATTAAGTCAATTAGGTAACATAAATTTTAAATATGTGGTTTTCTTTAGATCTAGATTATAAAATAAAATCAATAAATAGTGCCCTACAATTGGTTCCTACATGAGTTTAAATTAAATAAAAATTCATAGAACAAAGTATTGAATTTTCCAGTATCTTAATAAAATATGCTTCTCTTGAAGTTTCCATAGATTCAATATAAAAGGTACACTTGATTAGAAGTACATCATATGCCTAATTCTTGTATATAGAATGGCAATTAAAAATATCAAAAATAGCCTTGAGGAAAGAAATTATATTTTTAAATGTAGTAATTAAATTAACAGTGAAAGATCATATTAGTCATTTAGATATATACTTTACCAACTGTTGGTCCAATTGAGGGAGAAAGAAAAAATTACAGAAGTGCATGACAAACAGAAAGTCTTTTAATTCACAAATAATAATACCTGTAAAAACATGATTTTCACCATAAAATAAAATAAAATAAAATAAGTTTATAGAGGGGTGACAAATAGCAAAGACTTTTGTGCATGACAATTAATTTACAAATATTTACGCAAAAAAATATAATTTTTCAACAAGGAAATGTTTATATGGGAGTAAAAACAAATTAAAAATTTGAAGATAGAAACTTATGTGCAGTAATTACATAAACGTTAAAAGATCACCTTAGTCATTTAAATATACTTTAACGATCATTGATCCATTTCAAGAGAAAACATTTACACAATTGCATGAAAAACATAAAAGTCTTTGATTAACAAATAATAATACCTGTAAGAACATAATTTTCACCCAAAAAAAAATAAAGGGGGATGGCAAACAGAAAATATTTTGGTATTGACAACTAATTCACAAATATATTATCTGTAAAAAAAAAATTCAAAAAAGAAATGTTTATAGGGGTTAAAAAAAATTAAAATTTTGAAGATAGAACCTCACAAAACAAATGTGAATTAATATGACCAATATGATAAGAGATGTCATATAAGATCGATTATGTTTAAGTTATAGGCATTCTACATGCTAAGGGCATGACTGTAGATTAATTTCTATCAACTTTTTGACCATTTTAAAAGAAAAATTACTAATGTTGTGTTTGGTTGCCAAAATAATGAAAGAAAAAAAATTATGAAATAGGTCTACAGTACTTACTTAAGGAGAGAATAAAAAGAGAAGAAACTTTAAGATAATCAATTAAAATTTTCTTTCAGATGTAGATTACAAATCTACTTTGACAGTCAGTTTGGATTGGGAGAAAAAGACAGAAATGATATAATAGAGAAAAGGAAAAGGAATAACTGGAATTGAAATATTTCCTACTTTTTGTTTGAAAGGACAAAGTGAATAAGAAAAGAAAAAATGAAGGGTAGACTTAACACCCTACTAAAAATTAAATCTTCAAAGTTGAATCTACTAAAACAAATAGATAGTAAGGGTGGAAAAAGTGGCTTGGGTGGTGCAGGTAGAGTAATGGTGGTGTTTGGCAGTAGGTGGTAGGCTGGGGATGGAAAGGTGATGATCTCAAGTGGCGGAGGAAAAATGGCGGTGGCAACGAGGTGGCAATAATGTTGGTGATGATTGTTAGCAAGAGAAAAATAATGGAGGTAGTGAGGGTGTTGTAGCAACGACAATGATAGTGCTGGTGATGGTTGGTAAGGGTGGTGTTAACCGTAGTGATGATTGACAAGGGTGCAGGAAGTGATGGTGTGGAAACAATAGTAAAGAAGGTGAAACAAGAAGGTAATGAATGGGAAGTCGAGACAACCTCAAATCTGGTTATTTTTATTTTCATCTCAAAATCTTCCCAATTTCGAGAGGGGAATTTTGACACCAAATTGAAAATTTGAAGTGGTTTCTCAAATTTTCCTCTCATTTTCTCTCTACAACCAAATAGATGCAAATCTCAAAAAACTGAAATTTTATTCATTCCTTTTTGTTCTTTTGGTCCTAACACAGTAAAAGCTAGAGAAAACAAAAGACACGGAGGGAGAGCGAGAGATAGAAAGAGAAGAGGAGAGAGAGCAGATACACACACATACAGAGAAAGAGGGAGAGGGAGGAGAGAGAGAGAGAGATTTCTCCTCTTCCATCCATTCCAAAATACACAACAGTTCTCTTCAGCAATGGACCTCTTGCAAGGAGTTTTGTGCTTTGATTATGCAGAGTGCAGAGGCTTGACAATGTAATTTTACTCCGGTCTAAATTCGTGATCAGATATTGTCCAAGATTCACACTTAGAGGGTCTCTTTAAGATCTCTGTCACATAGCAATCTTCCCTGCTCTGTTTCTAATGGTCAGTACCCGAACCCGTGGTCTGCTATTTGTTAGGCTGTAAATAGCGAGCCATATGTAATATCCTACTTATTCTCATCCTCGAAACTTATTCAACCTCTCAAAGCTTTCCCAAACAAAACTAAAGAATCAACTAACATATATTTGACCTAAAACCAGATCAGATGTATCACCAAAAATGATGAAGAAAAAGATTTTGTATATGCCATTAAAGGCCAGAACTTTGGTCTTGCCTATGTCATGGTAGCAGCCATCATGCCTAAGCCTCCTAAGATCCTCACTTAGCAGTCCGATGTGCCCATAGCCCCATATCACTCCTTCAGAGAAGGCTTCTGAACTCTGAAGCAGAATCCAGAAGCCCTTCTCACATGCACATATCCTACCTCCAGGAAAGCTACTACTCCAATATCACTTTTGTTTTATGTGTTCAATGATAGCAAAGTCAAGAGGCTTTAGGTCTCACACCAGTCTAAGCTTTTTCTTTTAAATGGAGTCTTGAAGCAGTAATGGAGGTGAGGGAAAAGTGAACAGTGGGTGTTTAACCCAGTTTTATGTATATATGCATACATATGCGTGGTTTCTTCTTCTGATTCCTCCCAGCAAGAGCAATTTATCTATCAATCAAAACAGCATAAGGGTAGGACTGTAATAATGAATGATTTTACAAGCATTCTAGGAATTTAAGAAAAAGAAATGGACAATTAATAAAGAAAAATAGAATATAATTTCATGTTTCTTTCTTTTTTTGTTCAAGGCGGATAGAGAGGGAGGGAGGGAGAGTACAAATTGGACATCGATCACAGTTCTATTTTCACAAGTGCTGTTTTGAGATGGATCCAAGTCCGAACTCTGAATTTGAATTGGGGAACAGGAGTGAAAACACATGCCCAATTTGGACACTAAGGTCTCTGAAAGGAAAATAACAGAATCCATATTTGACAAGCCATCAAAAAACCTTAATAACTTTATACTAAATTGAATAACTGCCAAAACACCAGTTGGCAATTTTGGTAAAAATCAACTTCCATACAAAGCTGACTTTGCAGAAGTTCCACATATTGCCAAAAAGGGTAGCATTGTCTAACTGGATCTTCTGTAATTCTTTCAATCTCGCCTAAGACAGCATATGGCAGACAAATTCATCTTACTGCTATAACTGTAGTAATTTACTTTCGTCACTCTGCTAATGTATAAAGGATCCTATACTTTTCTTTCTTCTTTCTATCAGGTCATTGAATTTATTTATTTATTTTTTAAATATTAAAAGCCTTTCCAGATAAACTTACAAAACCAGACTGTATATTTACTAAATGCTCCTACATGATGAGCCCAATGTGTAAACAGAGTTAACAAGCTAAGAATCTATAATCAAAGCCATTAATTCAAGAAGACAACGCAAATTGTAAGCATATAATTAGTGAAAATTCATGCAGGGACTATGTTAGTTAGATTTGTTTCATTTTGTCACATACAAACTATATTTGAATGTTATCCTTTTGTATGCATTCTTTCTTTACTTCACATGGAATTACAAAGATGGGCAGAGGAATACAAGATGACAGAAATATCAAATCAGAACAATGAACAAAGTAAGAAATGAGGATATCTCTTGGATATCTGCAAAAATCATGTTAGCTATAATTCCCTGCCACTTACTGTGGTCTATATAAGGACTGAAGCAGGCTTTTGACAGTTCTGATAAATTTGAGCACATATATGTGGCGTTTGATTGAAAGGTTCCTATTTTTAAAGGTGTTTAAGTATATTATTATTTTCAGAAATAGAACTGTGTTATTCTACTTCAATATACAGACATATTTTGTTAATTCTTTCTTTAGTGAGAATGTACCTCTTCTCTGAACATCTCTAACCATTTCTAAATGTTATGAAAATTGTTAAGAACCACTTACCCTAAAAGCTTAAGCTGTTAGAGAACGGCACAACAATGTATATCAAATAGTTCCCCTCATGTACAGGCTCTGCACGAGAACAATACAGCCGTGGGAGAACACAGGTCACCGAGTCAAACACATACCCACACAGGAACAACACATCTGTGGGAGAACAAACACACAAACACATACCCCGGGATTCGAACACTTGACCTCCCGCTCCGATACCATGTTAAGAACCACTTACTCTAAAAGCTTAAGCTATTAGAGAACGGCACAACAATGTATATCAAATGGTTCAACAAAAATCTTCTAAGCAAGTTGATAAAAATTCCAACAAAGATTACTTGTTAGTGGATCACAATTGAAGTAAAAATATCGTGTTCCAAACTAAGACCTTTATCTTCATTATAGACCAATGAAACCAAATCTATAAGAAACATCAGCTATTATCTTTACATCTACTTATGAAGCTAATATACTTAACAAAAATCATTTAATTTTAATACTAAAACTCCAAAATGTTGTTTTGTATTGTCATACTTTTGTACATTGCCAATCCTAAGCCTGGGTAAAGGAGGCGGTTTGCATTTGGTTGGCAGCCAGCATAAAGTTTTTACTAAATCTCTTATGACATCAATCCTGAACCATACTTTGGATCTTATGCTCCGAATTCTAGGAAAGAAGCGCTACAAAAATGCCTGTTAACACTTAATAGTGGTTGGCAAGGGTACTTACGTCAAAATGGACAAGCACGAGTAAGGAAGATAGTCAAAGAGAGTAGGATTCATCTTGCTACTTGGGGTGTAGGGGCTTTGACAAGAAAGAGGTTAGAGTTGATAGATGTAATGGAGATAAGCAGAATGAAGATAATGTGTTCACGGGAGATTAAATGGAAAGAATGCAAGATCAAGGAGGTTGGTGAGTATAATAAACTTTGGCATTCAAAAAAAGGTAAAATAAAAATAGAATAGGAGTAATGGTAAATAAGGATATGAAGGATAGTATTGTAGGTGCTAGAATAATTAGCAAGAGGGGTTGGTAGTGAGACAAACGAGTTTCCAGTTATTATAGGTTTCATCAAGGATGAACTGAGTCATTATCCTTTTTTATTTAATCATGGATAAATTCATCTCATATTCGAGAGGAATTTTCTTGGTGTATATGATTTGTAGATAGTGTGGTTTTGGTGGACCAATCTAGAAAGGGAGTAAATGCAAAAAAAGAATCATGAAGGGATACCTTGGAACCAAAAGGTTTAAATAAGTTGAGTTAAGACTAAGTATATGGAATGTAACTTTGGCATGAATGATAGCAATGGTGAAGCAATAGAAAGAATTGAGAACCTAGGATTCCTACAAGCAATCATTTCCATTATCTTGGACCAATTATCCATATGGAGGGTGATTATGATGAGAATGTCACCCGTGGAAATTAAAGCTGGATGTGGCTTAAGTGGAGAGGAGTTTCTAGAATGTTATGTGGTTGGTGTGTGCCACTCAAGCTGAAAGATAAATTTTATAGGACAGCTATAAGGCCTGGTATAATATATGAACCAGAATGTTTTTTATTATTTTTTTTTTTGGAAGGTAAGAAGGTACTTGCATTCCAAAACGTGAAAGGATAATACAATCATGACATATCAGGCTATACTGTAGTCACACTTCTCAACTAAGAGTAAACAAAGAAGCAACATATCCATAGGATGAGCATTGCTTAGATAAGGATGTTGAGAAGTGATAATAACCACTTACTCTAAAAACTCAAGCTGTTAGAGAAGGGCACAACAATAGATATCAAATGGTTCAACACCCTCCCGCAAGTGCAGGCTCTGCACGGGAACAATACATCCGTGGGAGAATATAGGGCACTAAGGCAAACACAGAAACATACACCCCGGGATTCGATCACTTCACCTCCCGCTCTGATACCATGTTTATAACCACTTACTCTAAAAGCTCAAGCTGTTAGAGACGGGCACGACAATGGATATCAAATGGTTCAACAAGAAGGATGTTTTGGAAGACTAGGAAAGATAATATAAGGAACGAACATATTTGTAAGTGTCTCGCAGTTGCCCAAATAGGAGATAAGGCAAAGTTGGCTAAGATAGTTTGAACATATAAAACCAAGACTACAGCAGGGGACTGTGAGAAGGTACAAGGGGGTGTATACGAAGGATCTACGAGGGCAAGAGAAAGACGAAAAAGAACATGGATGGTGAGGAACAGGATTTGTGTTGCTAACCACAACTAGTTGGAATAATGCATCTTGATATTGTATGGAAAATAAAGGTTTGTTCAGAGTAGGAAGCAATGTCAACAAAAACTAAAAGTTATCCTTTACGCAAAAGGGAATATACTTTGACTTATAGAAACATATATTAGTAATTAAATCAAGCCTATAGAAAAGGCAATCAATCACTTATATAATAAAATATAGAAGTATAATTCGACAACGTCAATGTAAAGAAATATGCAGTGAAAACAAGCATGTCAACAGGAATAAAAGGTTTGCCTAGAAATTTATTCTGCTTATGTCAGGGAAAAAAGGCAATCTACCAATCAATTATATAATAAAATACAGAAGAATAATTTGATATTCTCAATGTAAAGAAACGTTCAACGGCAACAAGCATGTCAACTGAAATAAAAAAAAATTCTCCTAGAAACAAGGGGAACATATGATTCTCAGACATATTCTGCTTTATGTCAGGGAAACAAATTTTTACCAGTATGAGGTCATGAAAAATATAAAATGCCTCTGGACTTCCAGGCAAATTCAGTAAAATGTGTAAAGTATATGCTACGTGAAGTTGTAAGAATATTTGGGCTGGAATCAGGAGCTACTAAACATCAAGTTGAAGCTCATTAAATAAGAAAAACTAAAAATGGTAAACATAACATTGATCACGTGCATAAGAAGAAATATATAGTCACCCACCATGTATTTAAATCTAGAAAAATGAACATAAAGCATGGAAAGAATATGTTCATTCTGCTTCTCTGCAGCCATTTCAAGCGCACTTTCATATATAATAGAAGCTGCTCCAAGATTTCCCTAACAGTGGAAAAACAATGGGCAAATTAAATACTTTCTTCCAAAAATAGGCCAAATTCAAGAATATATAGGTAGATTACACACCATGCGTTTTTCCATATTAGCTTTTTCTATAACATTTTCTACAAAGTTGAAATCTAACTCCGAATCACATTGAAGAAATGCTGCGCGGGCACCTGATATATCCCCTATTTGCTCCTTAAACCTGGCACAGAAGAGATGGATCACTGACACACTCTGCAAATGAGGAACAGTAAAGAACCATCAGAACAGTCTCCTCTGGATAATAAAAACAAGTCAAAGAAAAGAATGAAGGCTGCAATGAATTCTAAGTTGAACTGTTTGTGGAATTCCTGATATCAGTGTGAAAGGTACAAGTGTAATAAACTAATTTTTTTAATTAATTAAAATTAATTCTACTCAAGTTGTAATACACAAGTATGACAAATTTTGCTGGAAAATTGCTTATTCTCCGTCTATGAAGCTTACCAACCAGTTTTATGTTTCAGTGCACAATTTTTTGCAGCATGCTTTCATTGTAATGCATAAGATATTAGTCAATGTGCCAATATTGTTTAATCGATTTGAGCAACTCCAATCAAGTTATCACACAAGTTTTATAAGTACAGACAGTTACATCCATAGTTGAATTCTCTCAGTTTTCCAGGAACACATAGAACATCTGCTAAAACACTGATCTTGGCCATATCAAGTTATCAACCCTTGTTCAAAATCAAATAATTCCACCTGTCAGAGTCGAGGAACTCCTTTGAACCATGTTGGGAATAATGCATTAACAGAATAGGTCTGATCTGTGTGAGGAGAATAAATCAACAGATTTGGCCACAAAAAAAAGATCATATCTTACTTTAGTGGGATACAAGAATCACAACTTCTAGCTGACATGTCCATTTGAGAAACTTTATGCTTGTTCCAAAGATCTCTTTAAGTTTAGATTGGTTATAGATAGTTCTCTACATTTCGCGAGACTATCATTTTGGACCTTAAATTTGGTTTTTATATTAGTGGTAGATTGGTATTTAAAAATTTTATCAGAAGCAGGAAGCGTGGTGCTTGGATCATACGAACGTTTTAAAAAACAAGTAGGAAAAAAGAAATATTATTCTAACTATACATCTAAATAGTAGAAATAAGAAAGGTAGTTTCAAAATTATCAAATAAAGTGGGGCATCTACTCATAAAAAATATTTAAAAGTACATGCAGGTAATATATATACTATATAGGAGCCTTTTATATTCTTAAAAATAGTTGTCATTTTGGATTGAAGACCACATTCAATTAGCTGAGACACACTTAAAATTCTATTTTTGTTTTCTTTTTGCAGCATATCTAGCTGAAATTCAGATCTAGAACACGAACACATAATTACAATACAAATTTACATTCATATTGAGATTTATCCTTGTTAGACGCCACAGAATCAAGCAACACAAAGAACAGTGAATCAAAAGTTGCCCAAAACTGCAAGATATCTTGGTCTTCAAGGCTCGTGGTTAGTTGGGTTCAGGAGAAGAAAATCAAGCGAATTTTGGCAATTGCCTTCAAGCATGATCTACCTTGTTCTAAGATAGATGTCACTTTTAATGCATGCCTCTACAGTTGGCCGCTATTGCAGATTTTTTTTATTTATTAGCACCTGTTTATTTCCTTATTCTTTTGCTCTTGATGGATGTTTATTCATATAATCAAATAACAGACACTTCAACATAAGAATGTCCTTCAAATGCATCCACGTGTTTGGTACTCCCATGTGTTGGATTATATTAACAATGAAATATCATTTCATCAGCTATGTTGTCATTTTGTAGTATCAAGTAAAACATTAGCCAGAAACTTACTGTACAAAGGCCTTGCATGTTAAACAAAATTCATTGAAGAACAATCATCAAACTAGTAAAAACTCCATAGAACATTGATTCTGGTAATGTCAATGAATACCTTTAGAAAAATCTTTGTTGCCCGAACAAGTGCAAAGCTTGCTATCTCCCTTCCTCCCTTGATTTCCATAAAGTCCACATAACGCATCCAGAAGTCGGGGTAATTAGCACAAGGAATTAAGCATCTCTCATAAAGTTTTACAGTCTGTCATTAACAGAAAGAGGCGCTTTCAGATATAATCTGAACATAACCAAGTATTTACTAAGCATCACAGCAATAGACCACGTTATACCCAATCAAAATCTCCCTGCATCTCAACAAGGTCCAGATAATGATGCCAATTTTCTAGCTGACTGACATCAAGTGGCTTTACATGGAAATACTGCCTCCGAATATGAGTCTCAAAGCAATAGATTTTCGCATCCATCTTGCATGCTTCCTGATAGAAGTGTTCTCCAATAGATAAATATTTTTGCAATGCTTGAGACCTATGTGCTGCTGGATCCAGGAGGTCTTTGATGACGGAAGAGACTGCTGCATCCTTATAAGCCGCTACTTCTGTGACTTCGTAATTATGCGCCATTTCTGATTGTACTGATGTATCATCGTTGTTCTGACATTCTATCTCCGCTTTCCAAATTGCAGAAAAATTCTTAAACCTGCAAAGTATCGTCAAACTAATAACTGACAAGTATATTGTTCAAATTTACATTCCATATAGTCCTATAAGATGCCAACTGAAAGTAGAAACAACTAACCAGATAATAATCTGTGCATGTCAATGTCGTAGCTGCCTAGAACTTCAAAAGAAGTTAAGGAAAATGGAAGCTGACAAAATTCCCAGAAGGGGTCTAAATATTTGGTGCAATCCCAGGACCACCAAGCAGTTGTATTCCACTATGTTGTTCATTCAACTCAATGCTAGATGAAGTTCTAGGGTCAAGAGTATAGTATGGTTAAATCCCAAGTCAAAGGCACTATATAACAACATCGGCAAAATTCTTTATCCCAACTAACTAGTTGAGTTGGCAATAGGAATCACATTTCACTAACCCAAAGTCAAAAAGTGCAGCAATTTGTTTCAATTTCTTCATTTTTCACAGTTGGCTATGAGCATTTAAGCTCTACAGTCTTTCACTTCGTGAATACGTCAGAGAGGACTCTTTGAGCAGGGAATGTTGATGGAAACTGGATAGAGTAGTGTGGTTGAATTTTGGTGAAGATATACTAAATACACTCTTTAGAAGTGCCATGTTTTCTGAAAGGTTCCTTAGGTAATAGAGTCAAGCAAGGGGCAATTTCCATCAGCGGTTCTTTTATCATGATTAGGAAATCAAGAGGTCAAACCAGTCTATAAATATGTACACATTGTAAATTAACGAGGAGCATGAATCACTTCATGAGTAGTGTTTTTTCTTCTCTCTATTTATCCTTCTTTCCAAGGGGATGTTCAATTGTTGCACATACTTCCATTGAAATGTTTTGCAGGCTTTTCAGCTTAAATCATCATTAAATACCACGATAAGAAGTTAGACGTTAGATCATTTGGAGCTTTATTCATCATATAAATGGGTGTATAAGCAAGCAGTGGGAGCCCCCCCTTTTTTTTAATCAATAAAGAAGATTTATTAACATAAGAGAAGAAAATAAACATATGGCCATGTATGGAACGGGCAAAACAAAACAAAAACAAAAGAAATCAAGAACAAAAAGGATCCTCCATGAGTATACCCCAAAACCACTGTCTTCTCACCAAACCTCCCTTGGCTAGTGAATCGGCTATCTCGTTTGCTATTCTAGGAACTAGGGAGAACGCAGTGTCCATCTCCTGAGCTAGTAAGCAAGCGAGATTCACCTTATATGCCAATCTCCAAGGAGGATCCCATGTGTTTGAAATCCATGAAATAATTGTCGATGAGTCACCTCAACAACAAAATCCTTAAAACCAATAGAGTTTACCTCCTTCAACCCACAACGAACTGCCCACATTTCAGCTGTAATCATATTTGCTTTGCCTATCAAGCCTGAGCATGCATGTATGAGGGTCCCTAGATGATCCTTGAACACACCAATCCTATCAAATGAGAGGAAAAGGAGAATCTCAGAGTCAAGTTTAAAAAGCTGGCCAGATTGGAGGAAATCAGTTGGAGACAAAAGTCGCGAGATACGTGGTTGAAATTAGGTGACAAAAACACCAAATTCTTTCATTCTATGGCCAAGGCCCGTAATCGTATCAATTTTATTCATAAGTTGAAGGTGGAAGGAGTGGTGGTGGATGAGAGATTGGTATCAAAAAAGCTGTGGAAGACTACTTTTCTAAGTTGTATTTGGAAGAGGCACGTTATAGACCAGGATTGGATGGCTTGGAATTTGGTTGCTTTGTGAGGGAGGAAAGGGATGCTTTGGAACAACCCTCTTCTGAAGCGAAGGTTTTGAGAGTGGTTAAGGAGTTGAAAGGGAACAAAGCCCCCGGGTTCGATGGTTTTTCGTTCGCTTTCTACAAATCTTGTTGGGATGTTATTCAGGAGGATCAGCTGAAAGCCGTTGAAGATTTCTTATCTAGATCAGAACTTGAAAGAAGCGCCAATGCCACATTTTTATCTCTTATAACGAAAAAGGAAGTTGCATGTGAACTGAAGGACTTTAGGTCTATTGGTTTGGTGGGCAGTTATTATAAGATAGTTTCTAAATTGTTAACTAATAGATTGAATAGAGTTCTTCCTCTGCTGGTTTCTCAGAATCAGATGATTTTTGTAGGCGGTAGGCAGATTTTCAATGGTGTTCTAATAGCTAATGAATGCTTGGACTCGAAACTCAAGGATAAGTCTACAGGCATCCTTTGTAAGCTAGATGTGGAGAAAGCTTACGATTTTGTTAATTGGAAATTTTTACTTTGTGTTAAGAAGAATGGGCTTTGGTATTAGATGGAGAATCATCAAGACCTGTATTTCGTTTGCTACATTTTCAGTTCTAGAGAATGGGGAGGCCACAGGTTTCTTTAGATCATCTTGAGGGATTAGGCAAGGTGATCCGCTATCACCCTTCTTATTGATTCTGGTGATGGAAGCTTTGAGCTTGATGACTCAGAAGGCAGCTAGTAGGGATCTGATTGAAGGATTTTCGGTAAGCCCATCTGGTCCTTGTATTTCTCATCTTCAGTTTGCCGATGATACCCTCATTTTATGTAGAGCTGTTGGGAGTCAATTAAGAATTATAAGATGCATTTTGGTATGTTTTAAGGCATTTTCAGGATTACGCGTAAATTTGAGCAAAGTGAGATCTTTGGGGTTGGGGAGGGGTTCAAGTGGAGTCCCTGGCTTATAATCTCGGGTGTAAAGTGGGTCGTCTTCCTTCTCGTTACTTGGGCAATCCTTTGGGGGCAGGATATAAGAAGGTGTCGGTATGGGATTTAGTTGTGGAAAGGTTGGAGCGGAAGTTGTCTTCTTGGAAAGGGAGCTACTTGTCCAAAGGGGGTAAATTGACCTTGATCAACAACGCTTTAGCTAATCTACCAACCTATATGTTGTCCATTTTGAAGATCCCATCCTCGGCGGCTAAAAAGATTGAAGTTTTGCAGTGCGCTGTCCTATGGAAGGGGGAAAATGGGGCTCAGAAGTATCATTGGTGAAGCGGCTGGAGGTTTGTAGACCTAGAGAGGAGGGGGTTTGGGGATAAGGCTGTTGGGGGAGTTTAACAATGCACTATTGGGGAAATGGTTATGGAGTAAGAGGTTGGCCACTTGGAAGAGGAATTATTTATCTCTAGGGGGTAGAGTTACGTTGATTAGATCGGTTCTGGCTAGCCTCTCAATCTATTATCTATCTTTATTTTGAGCGCCGTCTAGAGTGGTTAAGATTTTGGAGAAGGCTCAAAGGGACTTTCTATGGGAGGGAGGGGATAATAAGATGGTTCATTTGGTTAGATGGAGCTTGGTTTGTAAGAGTAAAGTAGCAGGTGGTCTTAATCTGGGAAATATTCAACGTCGGAATGCAGCTCTACTTGGCAAATGGCTATGGCGTTTCGGCAATGACACGGAAGCTCTTTGGTACAAGATTATCATAAGTAGTTTGGGATAGGCATGAATTTATGGAATATTAATCATTCCGCTAGAATTTACTTACATAGTCCTTGGAAAGCCATTTCTGCTTTAGCTTCTTCTTTTTATCCTATTATTCGTCTTGGGTTAGGGATGGGCTCTTTAATCAGGTTGTGGCATGATTTATGGTGGGGTGAATCTATTTTTAAAAATAGATTCCATAGATTATTTATGGTTGTACAACATTGGGATGCTATGGTTTTTGACATTTTGTCCCGGTCTTCCACAGGTTTAGTCTGGAACCTCCCTTTTAGGAGAGATCTCAGATCCGCTGAGTTGGAGGAGGTGTCAGATCTTTTTGATCTACTCAAATTTTGTTTCATTGATACAAACTATCGGGATTACCGGGTATGGCCTTTGAAGTCTAGTGATTCTTTTCCACTAAATCTTTCTTTCATTTTCTGGGTCGGGAGGAGAATCTGAACCCTCCTCCTTTCAATGCCTCCAAACTCTGGAAGGCCAAAGTCCCTCCTAGAGTTAGAATTTTTGTTTGGACTGCTCTGTTATATCGTATTAACACCTGTGATATGCTCCAAAGGAGGAAAGGCAATATGGCTATCTCTCCACACATTTGTTTCATGTCCAGGAATAAAGGGGAGACAGTGGATCATCTTTTCCTACATTGTTCAGTGGCAAGAGGGATCTGGATGCATTATTTGCAGCTGATGGGTCTGGATTGGGTTTTATCGGAGCATATTACAAAATTGTTTGATCAATGGCATTTCCAAGGTTTGGGTATAAGAGGCAAGGTCTTCTGTGATGCTTTCTTCTTTTTGGTTATGTGGACTATTTGGTGCGAACAGAATAGGCGTGTGTTTGAGAATATTCAACGTTCCGTCTCGTGGATTATTGATTCTATCATGGACACTTTGGCTAGCTAGATGTCCATAAGGAAGGAATTTAGGGGAATCCCTTTGGATTGTATTGTCAGGAATTGGTATGAGCTGATTACTTCCCCTGTTAGCTACCCAAAGAAGGTTGAGAGTTGGAAGATGCCGCCTAGGGGTATCTTCAAGGTTAATTTTGATGGATCTTCTCTGGGTAATCCGGGAAGTTCGGGGATTGGAGGGGTGTTCAGGAACTCGGAGGGGGATTTTTACGTGTTTTTTCTGGCCTAATTGGTTATGCGGATTCAGCCACGGCGGAATTAAGAGCTTTGATTGCTGCCCTAACTGAAGCTAGAAAAATGAATCTCTTACCGTTACAGGTGGAAGGTGATTCTCAGTTGGTTATCTATCTCGTGGATGATTGGTGAGGCAAGCTTCCCATGGAGATATGCTCATTGGATTCGCCATGCGCGTTATCTCTCCAACAGCTTGTGCATTTCTTTTAGTCATGTGTGGAGATCAACTAATAAGGATGCAGATTTTTGGGCCCGTAGAGGTGTGGAGAGAGTCGATTTTAGGGCTGGCTTGCCTTGGGGGGAAGAGATTGAGATGACGGATAGCTTTGTACAATTTTAATTCTTCCTTTTTGGGTTTGCTTTGAATTTTGGTTCTGTCTGAATCATATTTCGTGATTCATCATTCCTTGTACATATTTTGATGATTAATAAAACTGTTGTTAATGAT
>JAUPMG010000019.1:8649195-8668856 GCA_031762675.1 Pachysandra terminalis
CGAGTCTCAAGCTGAGCTATCCAGGAGCTGCAAAACAGAAAAAAGAACATTTTGTTTCGTGCAAATTGGGGTGTCTACAGCATGCAAAGTATTTCACGTTTATATACTGATGTTAGTTGATTTATTATCCTGTCCACTAGATTGTGATGGACGGAGTAGATAAATTATTAGTCTGTCTGGGTCAACCGGGCAGCGACAGATAGAGCATGTGTGATGTGATTGTTGAGTGTTTGGTTTTGTACTCGGGTTAGGAAACTTATAATGCTTCCTAGTAGATTATCCGCGTGTATGGGCGTGTGGATAGTGTCTACGGGAATTATCATTGGAGTCCTAAGTTAAGCATGCATACATAATAAATTATGGTGAACTGTTGAATGAGTTCTGGAAGTAAGAGTACTAGGTTCCTGTGAGAGGACCTAGGAGAGGTTGTACTATACCTCGAGTTATATTCCCAGAAATCCAGTAAGAGGTTGTACTGTACCTCAGGTTATATTCCTAGAAATCCAGTAAGAGGTTGTAATATACCTCGGGTTATATTCCTAGGAATCCAATCAAAGGTTGTACTGTACCTTGGGCATTGTTCCCAAAAATTCAGTCAGGCTGTACTGTGACATTGTGGTAATCCCTAGAAATTCATTCAGATCGATCCTAATGAATAAGTTGATATGAAACCTTAGATAGTACACACATGGCATAATATCATTGCATTCCAAGTACTTGAGCGCATTGGACGAGTGGCGTACCGAGTAGCTCAACCTACGCAACGTTCGGCAATACACGTGTATTCCATGTGTCGTTGCGGAAGTATGATCCTGATCCATCACATGTTCTAGACTGGAGTCAATTGCAGCTATGAAAGGACGTATCGTACGTAGAGCAATCTATCCGAGTGTTGGACCGGATGGAACAAGTCTTGAGGACCAGGACTATTCCTTTGGTGAAGATTCAGTGGAGTCATCACGACAAATCTGAAGCTTCGTGGGAGCTAGAGTCCGGGATCCAGGAACGCTACTCTCATCTGTTCACGGATTAAGGTATGCAATTTCGGGGACAAAATTATTTTAAGGAGGGTAGGTTGTAATGACCTAGATCCTTTAACAGAGTTTTTCCTTTATTTAATTAATTTATTTGCATTTAATTTGGCATGTGTCTATATGGTTTGTGAACTAATTAAACTTAGGGATGTAATTGTAGTTTGACATAGAGGTTTGGGGCCTTAGTTTAATTAATGAGAAAATGGGGTTAAGTAGATAATTAAAGTTTTTAGACTCAACAATTCAAACGCACGGTTGTGCTTTGAATTGGTCTTGTCCACGTGGCCTTGTTTGTGGGTTAGTGGGGAGAGAAGTGGGGAGCTAACTCCTTATATCTCTAACTCCCATTCGTGGGATCCATTTTTTAAAAAGAAACTAGCTGTGGTTCTTGAGAACCAAAGAGAAAAACTGAGAGAGAAAGTTAGAGGAAGAGAGAGATCCAAGTTTAGCCTAATTGCAGAGAAGAAGAAGGGAAGATGGAGATTTAGGAGAAAAGTGGGAAGAATTGCACCAGAGATTCTACATTCTCAACCTTGATCGGTAGGAAATCGATGTAAGTAGTTTATTCTGTATAATTCTTGTTAATATGCATGATTTTTTCAATTTAGTTCAAGATGTGAATACTTGTTTTCCATGAAGTTTAAGCTCAATCATTATCGGCATAATCGTTTGTACATACTGTTATTAATCTATGGAAGCATGATCAATTCTAAGTTAAACTCATGTGTAGTTAGAGTATGTTGCTAGAATGATGTCGGGATGATTAATATAACCCAGAAAACGCTAGCGCGAAACCGTCGGTAGGTGCGTCGGTACACCGACCAGCCTACCGATGGAATGGAAAACGTGAGATGAGTTCGTCGGTAGGCGTCGGTACACCGACTTCCTTACCGACAGGGAACTACTGTAGCTCATTAGTAGGTGTCGGTACACTGACAGGCCTACTGATGGAGTATATTTTGAGGAGATCTTGTTGGTCGATAGGCATCGGTACACCGACCGCCTTATCGATAGGAGATTACTATTACTGATCGGTAGGCATCGGTACACCGACGGGCCTACTGATGGATTTGATCATTTGGACATTTTCAGAAGGTTTTGAACTGGTTACCTCGGGAGAATTTAAGGCTTTGGATGTCAGTGTTGGTTCAAGCTTAATGGTGCGATACATTCAGATTAAAGGAAAGTCAAGGGCAATGAGCTTGTGTGAGGAACCTACTTTAAATTCCCATAGCATGTGCTAACCTACTGGACACACACCTTAGATTAGTCTCCAGATAATTGATTGATTGATTATATCATTATGATGTGAACGATGGAATCCAACAGATTATTGACTTGTTTGGGCGCGTGGATATTTTCTGAGGGAGACTATCATTCGAGTCCTAAGGAAAACAATTCATGCATACTATGTTTTATGTGAGATGTTACTTATGCTCGGAAGGTGAAAAAGATAAGGTTGTCTATACCTGTAGGTTGCAAATCCTACGAAATAAGTTATGGTATCATAGTTGATCCATAAGGTCGGCTGGACCGTACACTCATGAATCAGTACATGGTGGCCTTCGTACCATGGGTTAGTCCCCGGAACAAAGAGAGGGGCTGCTGGTTGTTCTTTGTGACATTGGTCCTGAAACTGTTATTTATTATAGAAGCTGCAATGAGTGACACTAAACATAACACAAACGTAGATATCTTTATATCTCATTGTATTCTTTGACTGAGCATTCATTAGGGCATTTGAATGATTTACATGCATCATACTCATATCATATCTTCATCGTGGATACTTTGTTTATTATTGTTGTTTTTTCAATTGCATCGAATCGTGTGTGTTGATGAGAATTGGAGACAGAATCATACTTACTGGGCATTCATAGCTCACGCAACTTACTCATGTTGCAGGTTGAACTAGAGGATATGAGGTCGAGGACCATGTTAGCTGTTTTCTGTCTTGAAATTGCTTACATGTTTTATTACTTATCAGTTGTATAAACTTCATTTTAATACTTGGGAATGATGTAATAATGGCTCTTCTGTAGCCAGATGTTGATTTAGTTCTTTGACATTTATATTGAATTTGTAGCTTCCGCAACTCTGAATGAATTAAATTGAGATCTTGTAATCTCTTGCCTTGTTATGATATGGAAATCCGCGGTCCAGAAATGGATCCCAAAAGTCTTACATCGAGATCCATGCCATCTCGCCTAGGGATCCGTGCTACGGGATATGGGGCGTGACAGCAAGCTGAGCAAAAACTAAATCGCCTATTCACTACTGGAAGATCATGCTTGAAAATATGACATATTGTACTACTTGAGGAGCAGGGTGGCCAAGAAGTTGATGCCATCCTGCAGATGTTGTGTGTTCACCAAGAAAGGCTGCTGGAGAACTAGAGGCTGAAAATTGATACAATCCATCTTTAAACTGTCTTTTGAGAAGAATTCTCCCCAATTCTAGATCCTTAACAAGACGTATCACATTGTTATCAACTATAAATTTACTAACAGAAAGTAGATTCTTGGTAATATGTAACACATTCAATATGTTAAAAAGATGAAACTTATGATTCAGGGAAGATAAATAAGATGATTTGATGTGATCTATAGTCAAGCCTCTATGGTTACCTACACAGACTTGATCTATGCCATGATAATCATGATGAAAAGACAGATTTGATAAATTTGAGGTAATGTTGTTCCCTTGGAATCTGGATACCAGCTGGGATCAAATTGCGAGAATGCACGATCAAATATTACAGTAAATGCATTGGTGCTTCACTTGGATAGACATGATTGTACCTGTCACATCTCAAACCTTGAAATCTCAATTGAGTCCCCAAATTTAAGATATAACTCTCACCCCATATCCTTATGGGAGTGGATAAGTTATACATTACCAAATCATTGAATTAATTAAGATAATTATAAAGTAATATTCTGTAAAATTGTATTATTTAAGATAATATCCAATCAAAACAATCATCAAATAGGAAAACAGCGGGAGTAGTCTCATGCTTCAATCAAAACCCTATTAAACTACTTAAATCTGGTCCTAATGATAATAACTTTTTAAAAATATAAATCCAACTAATCCTATTACAATGTCTACTAAAATAATCAAACAATAATTTAATAAAAACTAAGGTCTTCATCATCTTCTCATCCTCCATTTTGATCACCATGGTCCTGCTGTCCATCATCTATAGGTTCTGAAATATATTGGGCTTGAAAGTGTAAGCTACACTTAGCTTGTAAGCAAATGAATATAAATATCATTTAAGATTGAAGTAGGGACAACGCTACTCTTCAATGGTAGTCAATAGACAAAAACAAAATAATTAGAATATGCAATTAATAACATGATATGAAATATGATTTGATAATGATGTACAATGCAATGTATTAGTTCAATTATTAATGTATGCAATACATGCTCATGCAACAATAAATATACCACCACATGTGATTCATGCACAATAATATGATATGCAAATATGCATGCTGTTTGGCATTCGATTAGTGTATGTCCACACTCAATCGAACCCCTGGTTAAACAAGATGAACACCATCTCCTATACCTTATTTCTGATCATAGAGACAAATCCCAAGGCATCACTAATGTGAACTTTCCTTTGTGATGCATACATTAGTGGATCTACTAACAGATTTCACTCTCATGATTCAGGTATTGGGCCTCACTAATGTGAAACTTCCCTTACTTGTCATCTTATCATAAGTCTCTTGGGATACTTATACAAGGCATAACCCTCACCAAGGGTGTTAACAAGAATTGGTCTATTGGGATGATCAATCCCTCAACACATACAAATTAGTCATTCCGAGACTTCCTCACCATTATTATGATTCTCAGATCATAATAACACTCATTATTATCATGAACTCCAACCATGTGAAGTTATGAAGGTCAAGTCAAGCATTAGACCATATACGAGGTCATTATGCAAAGTAGGCATATGTTGTGCAAGTGTAGAAAATCATGCACATTAACTAATAAAACAATATTGTGTAGATGAGTGAATAATATTTTAAATATGTATATAGCATAATCATGATGAGTTTAGAGTCCAATATGTCAAGTTTTCCATAAACGATATGTATGCCCAATTACATCATAAATTTATCAATTCAGATCAATTATATATATCAAATAAATATACCCAAACTAATATCAGATTAATTTAATCAACAAATCAACTATAAAATATTATGCTTTGAGGTAATCGGTAAAGTAACTGGTGTACCGGTTCACTTGGTAGACCAAGCAGTGATCAAATTTTACTTCGCAGGGGGATTAGCAGGGTATCCGGCACACCAGGAGTCTGCCAATTTGCCCCAGGGTTGGATCGACACACTTCCGGTACACCAAAAAGCCTATGGATCTACCCAAATCAACCAATTTCACCAAATTTCGTATTTTAAGTTGTAATTAGCACATAATTTATTTTAACACACATATTTAATTTAAGTTCTGAATAAAACCCATAAAATATATCATCAATAACTTATCAATTCTTACCTTGATCTAGTATAGTATTTAAACCCAGAAAATAATGCTTGTTATCATGTTTTAATGAATGAGTAGAAGAATAGAGATTATGCTATGTCATACTCAATGAATATGACATATGCACTTAAGTTCATATCGAAAATAAGGTTTAATCCGAATAGTTACCTCGATCTTTGAGTTGGTGTTGAGATGAACATCTTCTTCTTTGATCTTCTGCATTTCCTTCTTCTTCGAGCTCCTAAAGCTCCAGCAATCTTCTTCTCCCTCTTCCCTCTTTAGAATTATGATTCATATGTCCTACCCCTTGGTTTATATAAATTTCGTACAGTTCCCTACTTAGTTTAAGAGTTGTTATCTAAATTGGATTATAAGTTAAATCTCCACCTTTAGATTAAGTTGTTTAGTTTCTACGAAATCCTAACCATTGATTTTAAGCATCCTAGTCTTAATTGGATTATAAATTAACCTTGTCCAATCTAAATCCTTATTAGTTTAGGATTGGTTTTAATTCCTTAATTTATCCTAGCCATTAAAATAGAGTAGTTTAATTCTAGCATTTAGATTTAGATTCCTAGTTGTAGTTAAACTAGACTTTAATTATCTATTAAAGTGGAGTCCTAATTATTTTATAACTAGTATTAGTCCTATTGAATCTAAGTCATTGATTTAGATTAAAGTTCCTACAAGTTCCTAGCCTCACATTTTAACTTAAAGAGTTATGATTGTATGTGATTAAAACTTAAAGAGTTATGATTGTGTGTGAAGCACTTTAGTTTTCTACCGTGCAACCCACCAATCATAATGAGTCAAAGTCAAACCTGTAACTAACTAACTAACTAAAATTTTAAATTAACTCCTATATTTTTATTAATTACATATTAATCCTATTATTTTAGTTTGGGTTATTACAGTACCAGAGTTGATATATAAGAGATGAAGGTCTCTTAGAGGTTTGATTATTATATGAACAATCTCTAGAGTTACGAAAATGAAAACCACGCCCACAACATCGACGTGGATTTTGTTGTTGCGAAGAAGAGTGGAACTGGTTACCATTGTTGGATGTGGTATTTCTGATTGCCACATTTGATGAAATAATAGAGGAATCAAGAACAGTAGAGTTTTGTTGTTCAAGCTTTACATCTTTGTTGAAAATTAAATCTTATAGAAGGTCTACACTAACGGATTCAATCTAGTAGTCATGGACGTTACAAACGCCTTATATTCTGGTCGAAGACCCCCTAATATATAGAGTATGAGGTTCTCCTCTGATATTGGTTGGCCAGTTGTAGAGGAACTACCAACGAGACTCTTTTCCCTATGAAGATAATCGATCATAAACATTGACCCTTTCTTCAATGTTTGAAGTTGCAATCGAAGTTGCATCACTCGGATGCGAGAATGAGAGGAAAGCATGCACTCCAAACTTTGCCACATGTTGCGGACTGTGATAAGATCTAATACTTGGCTAAGTACACTGGCACTTAAAGAAGAGATAATCCAACTAAGGATAAGTTGGCCACGTTTGTACCAGTAGATGTATGCCGAATTCAATTCTGATGTGTCCTCTCATTTTCATTTGATAAGAACATGGGAAAAGATGTTGAATATTAGTTCAGGATTCTTATGATTTTCTTGCTAACCAAACACATTATGCAGAATTTTTATTCAGAATCATTTAATTTTCCCACAACAACCAAACAACAACTAAAAACTTACTTTCACTTTCTTTTTCCTTTGACGCATTTTGACGTAACCAAATACAGCCTTAGTCTCAAAACCGAATCCCACAAATACCTTGTTTTTAATGGGTTACCTTTCGTTTAGTTTTGATTAGATTAATTAATTAATATTATAATTATTAATTATCAAAAATTTAAGTAATGAATTATTTAAATTATAAATTAATTTTTATTTAGTTTCAAATATCTTATCTTTAAAAAATTATTAATGAAATATTTAGCAAACCCAAGAGATCCCAACTTGTACCCGTCGAGTATACCCGCATAGACCCTAACTTAAACCTACAAGGACGTGTTTGGTAAGCCAAATATATGAGTTATGTTAGGTTTGAGTTTGTCAAAGCACTCCCGGAACCCATACCCATGCCACTCATTGCTGGAGTCTCATTTTCAATAAATACGACGCGTACGAGTTTCCCAATTTGAATTGTGTAAGTAATAGTTAGAAATCTAAAATCCCAAAATCAAATTGAATCCAAAAACATAGTCCTAACCCAAGTTACAAGATCCGTCCTCCTTGGATGATGTTTTGGCTCGAATCTGCGTTTTGAGTGAGAGAACGTCACTAATCCATGAATTTGAAAAACTAATTTACGGATTGGAATAAATGCATACAAAATGGGTAGCTTAGGATAGTTTCAAAATATTTAGGAATTAAATTTTGAAAAATAATAAATATTTTTATTATTTTAGGTTGTTTTTAGGAAAATACAAAAATAAATGAGTTTTATTTTAAAAAATAGTTAAATTAGTTTATATGTATATATACTAATGCCTCGTAGATGCTCTAGGCCACAAGTTATTTTCAAGTTTGGTGCTCTCATGCTCTCACTCCCGCACCCGGTAGGCGTTCTGGTGACTTAGGTCCTAGCCCTAAATCATCTTAAAACCAAAATTCTAAAAGAAATTAAACCTTAACTCACCTTAAAATCAGGGTACATGACGTAGTAATAGTAGATTGTGTGCCAAAAGCAAAACACCGTCATTTTTTTGTTTTTGGCAATTTCTATCTTGACAAAGCGAACGTTGATCTTTTGTGATCCCCTTCCTTGTGAACCCTGTGTGAGGTTTCACACAAAATTGACACTTGTCCACAAGTAGGTCACTAAAAAAGGTGACTTACATTTTTAAAACCCTAAGAACCATAATGAACTTGAAACTGCCTTTACCTTAATCGGCATCTACTTAGATGTGGCAATGGGTCGGGTTGTAAACGGGTTGGGTCGGGTTTAACTCATTTACTAATGGGTCTGGAAAACATGGACCCATAACCAACCCACCAATCAACGGGTTGAACCCGTCAACCGGTTTAAAATTTAAATAAATAATTAATTTAATTTTAAATTAATAAAATAATAAATCATTCACTTCACCTATTTAATATTATATTTTTAATAAATATTGTAAAAAAATTATTTAACGTTAAAAATATATTTTAATCTATGAAATATAAAAATAATAAAATACTAAATTAAAGAAGAAAAAAAATTACATTAAACGAGTTAAACGGATCAACACGGGTTAGGCGGATTGGGTTGGGTTCGACTTGTTGGTAAAACGGATCGAACAAAACCTAAACTCGAACCCAACCCAACCCAATTTAATAAAAGGGTCAACCCTAACCCGTTTTGTCGGTTTGGATCGGGTCGGATTGGCAAGTTTGGTCAGACATTGCCAGCTCTAAATCTACCTTTATAAATGGTAGCATCACAAAAGATCCTCGTCCCACAAAAGCTGACCTAGTTTTGAATTACTATTCTTATACTTGTGATTGTCAAAAACACGTTAACTTTGTGTGTAGTGTAAGATCATTGATTTGTTTGGACTACTGGAACTGAATTCTATTCAACTAAAGGGGCCGAGTTGGCAGAGCAAACCATTTGGATTGTTAAAGCACGCATATACTTTGTATGGTAGGGACCTGTGCCGCTACATCCATGACAGCACAAATACTATGTAAGACACGTTTCCATTTACTTGAAGAAACTTTCCTCTTTCTAAGTTTGGTAACAAACATGTCCACCATGTGCAAGAGAGAGAGGTTTATCGGAATGTCGTTGGAGGAGTCGGTCTGGAATATTGTCGGTCGGTAACACAGGTTTCTTGTTTTAAATTACTTTATGTTTTAAAATTTAGATTAAAAGTCTAAAAACTTTATAATGTAATGACCCAATCAAGTTGAACTGGTTTAACCAGCAGGTCTTGCCGGGTTTTGAAATTTATTAGGTTAAGAGCCCACCCGACTTGGTTATAGCACTGGGTACTGGTTGAACCGGTTAAATCGACTGGGCCGGACCAGGTTTTAAAATACTGCTAAAAGCAAACCAAGCTAAGTTTAGTGATCGATTAACTTAAAGCTGAACCTTGAAAATCGACTTGCCCAACCCAAAAATCGAATTGAATTGAAATAAAAAACCCTAAATTCAAACCAACCCAAATTATAATTTCGATTCAATTTTAATCGGTTTAGTTATGGTTAGTACAATATATAAAAAAAAATTATATATATATATATATATATATATATATATATATATAAAATATTATATATATATTGTGTTAATATACCGTACGATTTACATAAACTTTGATTTAGTTTGGTTTAGAAATATCTATATATATATACTAGAGTTTAAAGTTCGGTTCAATTTAACTGAGGATTCAACCCAAAACCACCCAAAACCAAAGCAATACAATTTAGTTTATAATTTCAAAACCAAAAATCGAACCAATTGTCTAGACACTCAACACAAACATACCAAACTTCTTTTGGATCAATCAATTTTCAGGTTAACCCGAGTTGGTCTCCTAACATATTATTCAGGATCGAGATCGGGATCGTCTGCACCGAAAATCATCCTCGTGCATGATTGGTGCATTCACCCTTAAAATAAATATTATAACTTTTGAAATTTAAAAAAGTTAATTTTTTAAAGGAAATGTACCAATCACGTCCCCGGTGCAGGCATACACACACCGGTGGACGATTTTTGGTACAGAAGATCTGAGCTCTTATATTTCAGTCAAACCAGAACAAAAAGGCATTATTTCTACGCATGTGCTCTTCTTAAGAAAAAATTAACCCTAAAAAGAAGGAACCGTGTTATAAAGCTCTTGTGTTATGCTCCTCTTATGTAAACATGAGCATAGCACATGTCTTGGGGGCCCACCACACTAATTGAAGATTTGCCGAACCGGTTAATGTGGTAGGTCCCCTAGGGTTAACTGGTGACCTAGTAAACCGGTTAATGTGGTAGTCTCCCTAGGGTTCACCCTTTTCTAAGGTTTTTAAATTGGTAGGTCATCGGTGGACCTTCAGGACACGTGTCATACTCCTGTTTACATAACATGAGCATATCAGGGATCTTCTATTATGAAGATCCCTATCCAAAAAGAAGAGTCCCATCTACAAATTAATGATAATATGTGATAAATGTTTGCCTAGCTAATTAGCATTCATACTCTCTACTAAATAGAGTCCATTACACAAAAAGATTAAGCCCGGTCTATATAAGTGCTTATTTGAGCTTATAGTTTATGAAAATACTTTTAAAACCTAGGTCTATATAAGTGCTTATTTGAGCTTATAGTTTATGAAAATACTTTTTAAAATTAGAAGTGTGTTTGGTGACACCTAATGGGTAAGTGCTTACCCATAAGCAGTAGAGGAAGGCTACCCATATATAAAGAGAAACCATTGAAAACAACTTCTCTTATCACTTATGCGAGAAACTATTTCTAAATTTTAATAATACCTATTTTACCCCTAAACTTTCATGAGCACTTAAAAAATGTTATTTTTAAACTTTAATAATATTTTTATAATACTTATTTTACCCTAAAATTTTATAAGTACTTAAAAAAAACATATTTAAGAAACGCTATTTTTTTCAAATAAGCAATTTATTGTTGGTGTGGATAAATACTCCCATTGAGCCGCTTATCCGAAAACACAAGCCGGGCCAAATGCAGCCAACGACATCCCGTTTGCACCCATCTGCTCATGAAATGAATTAAATTCAGTAAACCAGACTTATTGTTGGTGTACGTACGTAAGGTCGGTGCCAAACATTATGTAGGCTAGAGTCTAGGACTAGTCCTTTCTTTAAACAGTCCACATCTTTAAACAGTCCACATTACTGCAATTGAATTATATGAGATATTACCATAATAGAAATGAATAATGGGTAACGATATTTTTTATCCTATAAGAGACGGTGATATATAGCGGTAAGGGCCAGTGACAAGTTTGTAGGAAGCCCAAACGATCGCGACTGCTCATTTGATGATCGAGGAGTACTATCATCTCTTGGTTACCTAACCCACATGCATGCCTAATATTTTTCGAGGCTAATCGAGTTTTGTTGAAATGCTTGTACTCTGCGCTGAAATGCTTGTACCTCTGTTATAATGAATAAAGTACAAGAATTTCAACACAGGGTATAAACTTTACAACATGCTGTGCACCAAACTGTCCAACTTCGTGGAGCAGACAAAATGCTCTCTTCACACGGTGTCTAAAGTGGCCAATAATTTTAACTAGCGAGTGGTACGTGCACTGGCACGCTGATACACTTCTAGAATCCATTAAATGTTTTATTGTCACATCATTTTTTTTTATAATTGAAAGAGATGAGAACGGTTATCTTGAAAACACCTCTAGAACGTGTTAACTGTTTATTTTTAATTCAAAGTGGTAGCAACAATTATTTCTTAACTGGACGTCGTCTCTTAGAATAAACAAAAAGATAATATTATCCTTAATTATATTAAATATTTTACTCGTATTAAAGGTTACTTTTGAAAATTTAAAAATTCTGCATGCACACTTTCCGATATGTTCTCTCCCTTAATAGTATAGATGACATTATCATCAATTATAATAATAATAATATGGGTATAATTAAGCACAAATGGATTTGCCTGCAGGGTCCCGGCTCAAGGAATTATGTTTTTTGCAGTGGGCTAACTCAACCATGATCGACCGGGTGGTCGAACCGGATAGGATCTCAATGGGTCAATGACCATTGACCAGGTAGTTACCAAATACAAGTAGAGAAGCATGACATTAGTATTAATCACAGTTACTAATGGCTATTATGAATTTAAAATTTTGTGACAATCTCATGAGCATTGCATGCATAGTAATCAACATGTCCATGTGATTAGCTCCCATAGTATTATTATGATTGAAAATTCACCAGAGCCTTGGCAAGAGATGCATGAACTTAACCACCAAATAAACAAATTAAAACACTGCACTCTAGTCTATAACTATATACAGATCAGAATAACTATCCAGAAAGGTGGCTAACTTGCTTAGATTTAATCCATTCTTGATGGTTTGGAGGAACAATGTTTGCCAAACTGAGAGAAAGTCCTAAGGTTTCTGGTGAAGTATAGTTGAGATCTCAACAAACTCAGATGGCTTTAGAAACCAAAGCCAAACCCCTCGTTGAATGAGTTATTTTATTCCAGAAACTATTAATCAGAGATTGAGGAGTACGTGCCATTCATTGGGTCCCACTCAAGAAATCTCCTAGTCAAACATCAAGAATACCACATGATCCTTGTGTTTGATGGCTGAGATCATGTGATATACTTTTCGATCATCAGGGCCCACAATTTACACTGCAAATTAGCTCAACATCACCATTTTCTGTCTGTAGGAAACATCTGGATCAATCATCGCCTGGAAAAAAGGTCTGTATGAATAGTCTTTTATTTTGAATTGGTTTATTATTAAGTCAACGGATCAGATGGAGCACGTTCACTAAAACTTTTTTTTTTTTTTTTTTGCAGATAAAGAAGGTTGGATCCCAGCAACAAAGGAAATCCAATTTTCAAAGCAAAAGCAAAACTACTCACAAAAAAAAAAAAAAAAAAGGTCGTTACCAACACTTCAACCTACCATTGCAAAGGAAGAAAGAAAAAAATTAGGGTGCAGTTAATGCCAGCGGTGTGGCTAACCAAATGCCCTGGTCAATCCCTCCTCCCAACATATCCTTTAATTACTATATATCTTCTCTGCATCCCTTCCCCTCTCTCAATTCTGCTACTTATTGCAACATATTCAGTCACTTTTGTACTATCTTCTTCACATTATATCACGACTATTTTGGCACTGAATACAGCTAGCCTAGCCATGGTTTTTCCTTTGGTTCTTCTCAAGCTTGCAGAATGGCTCCTGTACCAGCTCTTGGCTAACTCATGTTACAGAGCTGTTAGAAAGATAAGGAACTATGGGTTCTTGTTTAGAAACCAGTGCCTTAGATCATCATCAACATCACAACAGGTTTCTATGTTCCCTTGTGTGACCAAGTGTGCTTTTTTGGAGTGTAGAGGGTCAGAAACTTTGGTTTGTGATGTTAGTGGGACCTTGTTAAGGTCCAAATCTTTCTTTCCTTACTTTATGTTGGTTGCTTTCGAGGGTGGTAGCATTTTTAGAGCATTCTTGTTGCTTCTTTCTTGCCCCCTTTTGTGGGTTTTGGACCATGAGCTTAGATTGAGGGTCATGGTGTTCATATCTTTCTGTGGACTGAGGTTGAAGGACATGGATAGTGTTGGAAGGGCTGTTTTGCCTAAGTTTTTCCTCGAGAATCTTAACCTTCAATCCTATGAGGTTTTGGCTTCAACAGGGAAGAAGGTTGTCTTCACTAGTGTGCCTAGAGTGATGGTTGACGGGTTTCTTAAGGATTACTTGAGGGTTGATGATGTTGTGGGCACTGAGTTGCACACTTTTGGGGCCTACTTCACTGGGTTTCTCTCTGGTTCTGGTATGCTTGTGAAGCACAGGGCTCTCAAGGAGTTCTTTGGAGAGGACAAGCCAGATATTGGTCTTGGGAGTTCTACTCTGCATGATCATCTCTTCATCTCCCTCTGCAAGGTATTTTCCATCATATCTACATTGGAAATCTCCTCACTCGACCATAATGGAAGATAGAATAGGAAATAAAGTAAAAAATCCCTTCTTTTGTTTTATAACCACCTCTTATCTACAAATGCAAAACTTTTCTTCTCTTGGTAACTGTATATATGTTTATATGCATGCACAACATGTTCATATATAGTAAACCGATCCTAAAAAAAGAAGAAAAATATGAGAATCAGTAAATTTTATTTCTCTTCTTCCCATGCATAGATCTTAAATCTAAAGATCTCCCCTTATTGATTTGCTATTTCTATATATATATATGTACCATTTATATATTTGGATCCATGTATGTGTATACAGGAAGCTTATGTGGTGAACAAGGAAGATAATAAGGGAAGTGCAAGTTCATCAGTGATGCCAAGAGAGAAATACCCAAAGCCCCTTGTATTTCATGACGGGAGGCTGGCTTTCCTGCCAACACCCTTAGCAACTCTCTCCATGTTCTTGTGGCTTCCACTAGGAATACTGCTAGCCATTTTCAGATTGGTAATAGGGATCTACTTTCCTTACAAGGCAGCCATCTTCTTAGGTACTTGGAGTGGTGTGAACATAAGGGTTAAAGGGTACTGCAAACCTTCTGTTTCATCAAGAAAGAGTAAAGGGGTTCTTTATGTCTGCACCCACAGGACACTGTTGGACCCAGTTTTCCTTAGTACATCACTTGGAAAACCATTGACTGCTGTCACATACAGCCTAAGCAAGATGTCTGAGTTCTTGGCCCCAATAAGAACAGTGAGGCTGACAAGAGACAGAAAACGTGATGGAGAAACCATGCAAAGATTGTTAAGTGAAGGTGACCTAGTGGTCTGTCCTGAAGGAACTACATGTAGAGAACCATATCTCCTTAGGTTTAGCTCTTTGTTTGCTGAGCTAACAGATGAGATTGTTCCTGTAGCCATGAATACACATGTGAGCATGTTTTATGGAACAACAGCAAGTGGGTTCAAATGCTTAGACCCAATCTTCTTCTTGATGAACCCAATCCCTAGCTACCATGTTCAGATCCTTGGGAAGGTGCCTAGAGAGCTAACATGTAGTGCTGGAGGAAGATCAAGCCATGAGGTAGCAAACCACATCCAAAGACAACTTGCAGAAGCCTTGGGATTTGAGTGCACAACACTTACAAGAAGGGACAAGTACATGATGCTAGCAGGGAATGAAGGGGTGGTTCAAGAAGGATAACCTAACAACAATATATAAACTAGTTCTTAAAGTGGCAGTAAGTGCAACCTAGAGAGAGAGTAACTTGAAAAAAGAAAAAAAAAAAAAAGATATTTTATTTTATCCATATAAATTATTTGTTTTTTTTGCCAATTTTTTTTTTATTGAATCTCATATGGGTACTTACTTGACTGCTTGTAGCCTTGTGAACACATGGCTTGTGTGGTCGATCTTCAAACAATTAATAAATAGTATTAAGGGTTGAGTCAGGATTCTAGATTCTATAGTAGGGGATAAGATTTGTCAAAAATTCAATTTTCAGTATGACAAAATTAATATTAGTTTCTATATTCTATATATAGAAACAAATAAACCAACCCCGACTTTTTTAATTTGATTTGTCCGGTTTAGACCGAACCAATTGACACCATAATGAATGAGGATACAAAAATGAAAAAAATATTAAGACATGTTACAAAAATAATTATCAATTTTAAAATTTAACCGGAGTAATTTGTGACATGTTATAAAAATAATTTAACCGGAATAATTTGTGACATGGGGCAAAAACAAAATTTAACCGGAATAATTTGTGACATGTTACAAAAATAATTATCAATTTTAAAATTTTTAAAAAATTGAAGGGCGAAGAGTTGCATCCTCTCACCCTTATGTAGCTTCGTCCATATGATTCATATCGTACTACATCAATTGAAGGTAGGGTTGTAAACGAGCCGAGCCGAGCCGAGCTTTGTCCAGCTCAGTTCAGGCTCGTAAATCTCTACCAAAGCTCAAGCTCGTTAAAAAAATTTAGACTCCTATCCGAGTCGAGATTTGCCCAGCTCTGCTGAGGCTCGTAAAAGCTCGGCTCGCAAAAAATTTGGCTTATAAAAAACCAACATCGTAAAAAAGCTTAGATTAATACAACTATATTAACATTATAGTTGATAACTGTTATTATATCTAATATAATAGGTTAGTGTTTAATATTAATACATAATATAAGATATAAGAATATGAACATATGATTACATATACAAATCGAGCCGAGCTTTTATCGAGCCGAGACTGCCTAAACTAGGCTCAAACTCGTTAAAATAATGAGCTTTTTTTGAGCTCAGGTTGGCTCGCAAGCCTAATTTTAGAGCTCAAGTTCGGCTCAAATGAGCCGATTCCGAGCCTGAGCCGAGCTAGTTCGGCTAGTTGACAGCCCTAATTGAAGGTTGATCAGATCGGATGTTTGTTGTTGAATATTGCACACCCAATGAGTTAATCATCAATTTGGATGGTTGTGATGCCTGTGGATGCATGATTCTCATATGATCCTTGTCATATAAAGAAATGACCCCAGTACTACTCAATAATAACTATGCTGCTCTCTCATTATTTATGTTGTAGAGACTTGCTTTTCCCATGAAATGAATGTTCGCATAGAGAGGCGTGTGATGTGATGAGGGAGGGTATATAGTAGGAGAGATTTCTCCGCGTTTGCATTAAAGGTGTGTTAAATGCAAGCATTGAGTGACCACGGTACTCGCTAGCTGGACTCCTTCTCGGGGATACGGGATCCGTTGACTCTTACGTAACAGAATTCATGACCCTAGTGTTATGTCCACGCTGGTTTTTACTATCGGCAATTAATTACTTTTTCTCTTGTTTCCTTCTGGGTAAGAAAAATTAACTTTTCTCGTTTGATGAAACGGTTAGGCTCCATTTGGATATCAAGAAAATGGCAGAACGTACTTTAACAAGTAAAATTTTTGGAATCAATATGAAAGAAAGTGAAAATATGATTTTTGGTCTTGTTTACAAAAAAACTTGTTAGTTTTCAAGAATTCATAAGAATCTGGAACATAATTTCCAATTCTACAATTATACCATAAGCTATATGTATGTTATATCAAACAGATTTTGATTTGGTTTGAGTTTGCTATTTAGATTTTGGGTTTGGTTTTGGTTTTGAAATTATAAAATCGGATTAGACCGATTTTATTTTGGGTTGAAGCCTCGATTAAACCTAATCAAATTGAAAATCAATTTATACTCTAGTGTATAATCTAAACTAAACCAATTTAAACTGAATTGTAGTCTATACATATGTATTATATATATACACATATGTCAATCCTTGTGATTTTGGATGTTTGGAAGAAGAAAAAAAAAACTTTTCTTGCAACACACATTCGACTAAACTTGCAAGGAAAATAATTTTTTTTTCATTCTCTTACATTTTCTCGATATCCAAATGCAGCCTTTAAGTAAAAGAATTGATGGTATGTCATACCAGTTTAAGGTGGTGAGACAATTTTATGAAATACTAAGTAATAAGTAATGAAGTGGCCAATCCAAAAGGTTTCACTTGACTGGGGTATTATTTTGGACTTACCAATTCCATCAATTTATTATAGGAACTCACTTTGAAGGTTTCTTTGTGTCACACCCTAGATCTTGTGGCACAAATTCCTATGCAGGCAACACAAATCTCGAGGTGAGACCTTCGGGTTTCAATCATGTAATTCGGATCACCGTATCAGACACGAGATAATCAAAGTAATTTAAAGACTACTTTCATTAAAACATCAGAGTGCGGAAACAATCAAACAATTACATAACATTATTGACTTCAGAAAAGTCACATGCTTAAATAAGATCAAAATAATTCCATTACATCTCAATCATATGGTTCACGAAACATGAAAGTATTGAAACTGAAATGATTAGAACGAAAGCGCCTATCACAAATTCATCATAATCACACGTCATCCTGCAACATGAAAAGTCGCGTGAGTTTGGAATGCTCAGTAAGAAACATATCTGTCACCAATCCTCATGGAACATTGTTAGTCCAAAACCACATACAATGATTGTATATATGATACAGTTAATAGAGAGAAATTGTAATGACCTAAATCCAGTAAGAGAATTTTTCTTTTATTTATAATAATTATTTGAATATTTATCTGCCATGTGTTTATATAGTTTTATGAGTTAATTAGATTTAGGGGAGTTTCTATAACATAACATGTAAGATTAGGGGACCTTTGTGTTAATTATTTAGTGGGGTAAACTTAGTAATTATTAACTTTAGACTCAAAATTCAAACACACAACTATGTGCTAAATGAGTCAATGTGATGTGTCTCGAACGTGATTGAAGTGGAGAGTGAATGGGGGAATAGCTCTCTGTATCTTTAACCTCCCGTACGAATGATTCAATGAATAAAAAGTTTGAGAGAGAAAAATTGAGAGATTAAAAGAGGAAGAAAGTGAGAAGTTAAACCATTGCTAACCAAGATTAACTTAGTAGTGAGAAGGAGAAAGAAGAGAATAAGAGAAGGAGAGAAGTAGAACCAGAATCTTCTATTATTTTTGCATCAAAAATCGCTGTAAGTAAATTATTCTGCATGATTTCTCATTATCATACATGTTAAGTTTTCAGTTTTAAGAGGAAGAGATATATTCATCTGTGTGAATTGTGATCTTGGACTTTAACTACGTAAAATGTTCTTTCCTCCATGTTTAAATCCTTGGATTTCGTATTATGGAGTTTGTATGTGATTTACAAGTGATTAGAAGTGATTTCCTATGGAAACAATCAATTTAAAATACCCAGAAAAAGTACAGTTCGTGACCGTCGGTGGGCGTACTGGTACACTGGCAAGCCCACCGACAAGGAGGGTTTTATAGGCAAAATTAGGGTATCGGTACTTACCGGTACACCGGTGAGGGTATCGATGGATGCCTGCAGATAACAGACCGTCGGTACCCACCGGTACACCGGTGAAAGTACCGACAGAGCCTTATTTCTAGGCAAATTGAGACCATCGGTACCCACCGGTATACCGGCAAGGGTACCGACGTGGTATATTTTGGTGAAATTTTAGAGTTTGGATGTTCGGTTTGGTTCGAGCTTTTACGATGCGATATGTTGGGATCAAAGGGAAGTCAAGAGCAATGAACCTGACTAAGAAAACCTACTTTGATGCCCATGGCACATGCTAACCTTACTGAACTCACTCATTTGATTGGTCTTCAGCTTAGAATACGAATGATGATATTACTGGATTAATCGTATAATGCTAGGATGCGAATGATGGAATCCAATAGATTATCCGCGTGTATGGGTGCGTGGTCCTACGAATAATAATGTGCATACTACGTTTTAGGGGTGCAACTCGATTCAATTTAAACCGAAACCGAACCGACCCAAACCGACTTTGGTTCGGTTTGGGTTGGGATTCCATACATATGGTTTGGTTAT
>JAUPMG010000019.1:8674506-8688672 GCA_031762675.1 Pachysandra terminalis
CCCCTCTCTCTAAAACCTCGACCTTTGCCTCGACCACGGATATGAAAGCCATCCTCATCAACAGACTCTAGGTCAAACTGTTCTTGGTTCATTGGTTGATCAACTTGGGCATTCATTGGGTTATCCTACACATTCTAGTTCGCTTCCAAACTAGCCTCTCTCTAATTCAGAGAATTCACATCGGTGGACAAGGCGGCTAGTTGAGCAGAAATCTGCTGCAAGAGCTGATTGTTGTTAAGTTCCATCTCCATTGGGGTTAATGGGTGACTGGGATGATAGGAAGTACCACTACATGTGGGCATGCACAACCAAGGCGACAAACAGACCTCTAGACTCTTTAACTAAATGTGATGCACTAAGGACAACGATATGAAGCCTATACCTATATGCAAGGACTCGAATAGAAGAGCCCTAGGAAGATAAGACTAAGAATAGAATCCTAAACTAGGACCATGCTCTGATACCAAATTTGATGCAGCATGTATGAAACTCATGTAGCACGTGGTAATTAGAGATAAGATTTCAGAAGAATAATAAATAATTCAAATAAAACAACAAGCTTTTCACTTCATAAGTTGCTGAAATATTTTAATCAAACATTAAAAGACTGATCCCTAAGAAAAACCCACAATCAAGTAGTGCAATTGTCATTCAGTTTCTAACACAGTGGATCTAAAGGAAGTAAGGACTTCCTGGCTAGTATAGGGTTCACCCAATAATCAATTAGGAGGTCAAATACCTATTCTAGGGCTGCGGATAAAATTCAGGTTCTTAAAATATCATCAAACCAGTATTTTATTGAGTTTATTAGGGTTTTAACTGTGCTGGAAAAAAATTCATCAACAACAGAAACTGTTTAGAAGTGGAATAAAACCCTAGATAAAAGGACTACTGCAATAGAAGATTAGAACAGATGAAAAAACACTAGAAATAAGAAGAGAGATGGATAGGTTTAAAGAAATAACAGTACTAACCTTAGATATGACTTCTCTTCAAAACAAGAGAAGAGGATGGTTGTTAGCGCAGAAAAATCAACCAAAATAAACTTACCAAAGAGTAGAGAACAAAGAAAATGGCCTATGAATCACTCCTACAGGCTTCACACCTTCCAATCTCTGGAGCCTAGGATTTCCAATCACTGGAGAACAAAAAAATCATGTATTTTTTTTAAAAACAAAACAGCAACAATAAACTTATGTATAGTGTGCCCCCCAACCCTAATGCATAATAAATAGGAAACTGTCAAAAATACCCCTCACTAAAAGTGACACCCCAACAATTTATAAAGCCTACATAAAGCCCAATACTCAAATAACATCCCTAATAATCACTCTAAGGACCATATCTCAATAAAAGAAATAAAAAACTAAACAATAAAATTACTAAAATAGCCTCAGAAAAATCACTCAAAACTCCTGAGCATCCCATAGCACCTCTTCAGTTTGGAGTCTTCTAGATGTGTGTGCTCATGGGGTCTTCATCTCGATGTGCCACTTAACTCGGCCATAAATAAGGCCGAAAGTCTCTCCTCCTATTCCTCTGGTACACTCTAAAATCAGCTGAAGTGGTGATGTCCCCATCATATATATAAACAAGTTCCAACGAAATATTCACAGCCATTTCACCAGCTCTAGGTCCTAACTCCTGATGTAGAAACAAAACAAATTTTCAAATCAATTTAGTGTAATATTTAATATTTATAAAGAAAAGAAATAGTGTTTACCGTATTCAACTTTGTTGTTATCTTCATTCTCATTATCCTGATTATTTTCGCTTTTATTTTTCCTTCACCCGTATCTCTTAATTTTTACCTTCTATTATCAAAGTTTTTTGAATCCCTGCTAGCCATCACATCTAGTGGAACAATCAAGATGATCTTATCTCTTTGCTAGTTGTCAAGTTTCTATGGCTTGTGTCAATGTAGGTATTTATATGCAATGTAGAGCCTTAAAAGCAGAAACTTCTCTTTCTTCAAGAATTTAGAGTTTGATAGTAAATTCGTTAAGTACACAGTGATGGATATTAGAATTTCTTTTTTAGGTTTATAATGGTTGCCAAGGGCACTGCAGTTCAAAAATCTTTTCTTCTTCCTATATTTGTTCTTCAAGCACCTAACCGCATCGTATCATGGATCAAGTATGCCCCTCTAACTCTTTTCCTTTTATTGTTTTTTATTTTTATTATAGATTTAGTGAAAGAGTTTAGTAGTTGTTCATGCCTTAGTGAACTAACATAATTCGTTGCAGGAGTGACTATGGTGCATGGACTGCTTTTCTGACGCTCCTTGTTCGCGTCTTTTTCTTCATTCCTGGTGGGTTCTGTAGTTAAATTGCTTCAGCAGTTCTCTATTATCAATTATTTCTGTGTTTGTCAGCCAGACTTGTTGCCAAATAGCAACAAATAGTAACTTCATTTGAATGAGAGAATGGGTGGAAAAGAGAGGGCAGTGCATATGAAATCATCTTTATTTGTCTGGTCACTTTTGTTTCCATATGGTTTATTCTGCTGTCTTCTACTTTTCACAATCCAAATGAGAAATAAAACTATCAAACAAACACTTCTTTTTTCATAGGTGAGTTAGAGATGCCTCTTGTAGCGCTGTTACTGATGATTGTGGCTCCTCCTGAAGTAATGAAGTTAAGGTAAGCAAATTTTTTGTACAAAAGAGAGGCAACTTGATTGTTTTTGCCTTTGTGTACAATACTGTTCACATTTGTTAATTTTTTTATTGGACAGAGGAACTCAAACAGGTGCTATCATATCCTTGGTGATTGCGGGATATATGGCTTTCCAACACTTCTCATGGGTAGGAAGCTTGCAAAGGGCATTTGACCAAGTATCGATCATTCCCACTTTGGCTATCATTTGCATCACAGTTGTGCCATGCTTGCTTTTGATCTGATATTTTTCAATCTTGTAAGGTATTCCGTCACCACGATGAATGACCCTTTAGGCCATCTTTATCTTGGGATATATGTCTAATTCCTTAATAAGTAATGACCTCAACAGACGCAAGAACACATGTAGAATGCCAAACTCTCTTATAGTTCTGTGATCATAAGAAATAATGTTAAAACAGCTTAGGTGTTCATGATCTTATTCCATTATAGTTCTATTCCCAAAGGGATTGGTTTTCTTGTCAAGTTTGATCATTCTGCTATGAGGATGGATATCCATTCATGCACAAATACTTGCTGCTGAGTTTTTAATGTTCTGATCCATTACTGTGGATACTGATGGGAGAAGTTTGAATGGCCAAGCAACATTAACAAGTTTCCTTGATTTGAAGAGCACTCTGAACAGCTTGCTTGATTAAAACTACAATTCTGATAGCAATAATTGATTGGATTTATAATCTAGTCAAAGCTTGGGTTTCTCCGTAACCTGAACTTGTCTAGGCCTTTGATTAATCAACAAATTTTCGAATCAATATTTTTCGGGAGGTGTGGTTCCTTTATTGGGAACTTTCCTTCTTGCTTTCTTTTGTTTTGTATATTCTTTCCTCCCATTTTATATAATCGTTACCTTTATCAAAAAAAACAAATTTTCGTATCAAAAAGCATGTAAAAGTTGTTTATTGACGACTAAAAGGCAGTCATAGCTGAATTTTAACAATTTCTGGTGTCTTTTGTTAAACTTTTTTTTTTTTTTTTTTGATGACGCCGTATTTAGTATGAACTAGGTAAAACCCTGGATAACTGCAACCACCCACAAGCCACAGGTATTATTTTAGGCCGGGATACTCGAACTAGATATCTCACGCTTCTTTAGGCTTAAAGCTCCCGTTGAGTTATCCAATGCGGGTTTTTTTTTTTTTCATTTTTGAGGGACGAATGGATGTAGCAAAAGGCTGAATCTCAGTAAATCGTCGTATCAAGACCATTTTGCCACTTATAATACCCCGGTCAACAAAGCCACTTTGTTAAACTTAATTTTAGATAAGAACCGTTTGGAGCATGATAGATACAAGGTTTTTCATATCTTGGCCCATGCAAGGAAAACTTAAAATTCTTGGCAGGTAATATGCCATCTAGAGGAGCTGGAATTTAAAAGAAAAAAAAATTAAAAAAAAAAATCCATCGTAAATTTCCCATTCATAAAAAAAAAAAAAAAAAAAAGTCAAATTTTTTTAGCTTAGCTATGCAAATCCTGCTTCAATTTTTTTCTGTTCTTCTATCCAGGCTATATCCTCTATTATTTATTACATGCAGAAGTATGACAAACTTTTTTCCCCCTAATTTGTTTAAATAGTTCTCTTAAGCTTTCACTCAGTTATAATAATTATCATGCCAATTCATTGGCATGTCGATTCCAGGTCAATGTTTCATCACTGACAAAGCAGCCGAAACTCCGAAAGGCGAATGGGCTTGTTTGAGTATATTTATTGCTTAACACTACAAAGAAGGAAGGTAACTATTTTGATGGTGTCTACCAGAACAAGAACTAAGCAGCTTCCTCTACTTCTTGTTTCCTTTGGGGTTCATCAGTCAAAAAGAAGTCATTTGCAGATCAAGTAACCTTACTTCCACGTTTAAGGCCTCAAGAAAGTCTTTTCAGTCTATGCGAACTTCCTCCTCCTTTATACCTTGAAGTCGCAGAATGAAGCAATTTGTGGCAATCTGAGTGAATCGCCCTCTCAATGCATCTAAATATGTGTAGTAGCCATTGGTTCTAGAGATGATTTACAGTGAGAAGCGACACTAGGAGGAATGTTGAACTGAAGAGAAGTAACCGGCTACAAGACATGGACACTGCTGAGTTGGTTGTAGGTTGTGAACCGTAAACTGTTGATCCAGATGGGTTGGTCGTGTTTAGGACCGACGAAGTGGTGCTGTAATTGCAAATACCAGTAAGGTTCTTTTCTTTGTTAACAGGCAAAGTGAAATGAAACTAAATATGGCCAGGAAAGTTTACCTAGTTGATGGATACTGACAAGTCCCAGAACCTGCAACAACAAACAGAGAAACAGAAACAAATCTGAGAGTTGTATCAGTCTTGAATCTTTTCATACTGTGGAAGTTCCTATGAACAATCAATCAATTGCATATTGTAAACATGGCTTACTCGGATCAGTGTTGGTGATCACAGCGGTTCCTCCGAAATTACAGCTAGTTGGAACTGGGTTCTTCTGGTAATACTGATTGAAGGCATAAGAAGCATGATCGCGAACTGTACTTGGGTTGTAACAACTTCCGCCTTGCTGAATTACCGAACAGTCTGCTCCACCGTAGCCACAAGCATAATCCAAAGCAACCTGCAAAGCAGTTTCCGAGGCACTTGGGCTTGCAACACACCAACTACCACCTGGTGATACAGGGGATGTTGTTGTCGGAGTTGAAATTGGGTTTGTGATGGTTGGTGGTGTTGGGGTTGCAATCGGATTCACCAGAGGAGTTGTAGTCGGCGTCGTTGGGTTGATCAGAGGAACAGTTGTGATGGGGGTGGTGACATCCTTTTGGGTGGTAGACGTTGAAGAGGAGTGTAGTAGTTGTTTATCCTTATGATCCAATTCTCTGTTATGATGCTCAATTGCCCCAACCATAGCCTTTGAATCACTGGAACCTGAACTTGAAACCAAAACCAAAATGGGGTTTTTCATCATGATCAAAAGAGATGGATCTGTATTCATGCAAGTATATATCTACACAAATACTTGAATCTGGCCAACTTGTATAGCACCAACATCCCAGATAGCCAGAAGAAGAAGAAAAGAAAAATATCAAATACTCATGAAGTTGAAATGGGTCATGAAGCAGATATTTGGTCACTGACAGGTAAAGTCTCATCACAAAGTAAAGTGGGATAGCAATAATCTACATCACTAGAAAAATTTAAAAGCAACAAGACCCATGATTAGAAACCAAAAGAGAGAACCAAATGCCTACATGGAAATTACAGTCAAACCAGTGTACAAGATATAAAGTGAAAACCTTCTTTGAGAAAACAACCATCTCATCAGAATAGAAAGAGTAAGGCACTCAGAGAATCAAATCTGAAATTATTAAGAACCATGATTTAGAAAAGAAAATAGAAAATACAATACCCAACATGAAAGAACAATCAAAATTTAAATTACAAGTCTAGAGAGAAAAAAAAATTAAATTCAAACTGGAAGAAGTGAGGTAAGAACTGCATTTGATACTAAAGAAGCCAACATGGTACAAAAGATACCCATAAATCTATTTGAAACCAATAAGGACCATGATTTAGAAATGAAAAGATAAACCAAATATTGACTTGGCAAAGCAATAAAATTCATACTAGAAGATGAAAAATTTGAAATACAACCTCATCATCACAGAAATGAGATACCCATAGAAATAAATTTTTAAACCAATTAGTATCATCATCTAGAAAAATAAATAAATAAATTACAAAACAAAGCTAGTCACCTGAACAGAGGAGAACAATGAGGAGTATGAAACTCTGAAAACCCCTTATACCCATCTCTCCAACCTTCTTGTTCTTTAATCTGCTTCTTGTTTTTCTCCTTTGTTTGAGCCAGAAAACAGAGCAAGATATAGTTTCTCAAACAAGGGGAGCATTAATGGAGTTATTGACAAAAGATGGATTTTTCCTTTACTAAGTTACACAAATATATTTTGAAGAATCAGAGCTTTCTTTGGTATGGAGAGAGAGAGAGAGAGAGAGGAGGAGAGGGAATAAAAGAAAACTTGAGAAAGGAGGCATGGAGTGTTGGAAGATGCACGCAAGAGCAGGTGCAAAAAGAGAAAAAAGAAAAGGTGTGAAGAAGGAAGAAAAGGAGGCAAGGAGGTGAATTGTTTGGAATTTAAGTCTGGTGTGTGGGTTGATGAAGTGACGATAACAATGATGATGATGATGGTGCATTTCCTTTCACTTTCTGCTTCTTCTTTTACTGTTTATGGGACTAATTCAAAAGCCGAAGCTAAGGAAGAAGGCGAAGAAATATATTTCAGGAGTGGGTCCAAGGTGTTATTATTATTCAGCTCTCTTACCACCTCCTCAAGGATTTCAAATGAAGAAATTCAGTTTTTTTCAGTTAGCTTGTCAGTATAATATGGCTTACTGTGACTACCAACTGCCTTGTCAGAAGCTTCTGTTATGTTTTAGCTTAAACAGGGGTCAAAACCCAGTAACTACTGGTAGGTTCCTTTTGGCTTTTGGCTTCCATGGAAGGCAGGAGGATCTTGACTGGGTTTTCTTTTTTCTTTTTCTTTTTTTCTTTTTTTAGGATTTTGACTGGTTGTTGCCACATTAGATCATCTAAAAGTTTGAAGGTGTTTGATAAGGTTAAAGGACTATTATATAGTGGAAACAAGTATCTCAACATTCCCATTTCAATTGGCTCTGCTGACTTGATTCCACATCCAACCATCCAATAAGAGGAGCTAATTGGAATTTACCAGTTCCAAAAAAAAATAAGAGCTAATCCTCTTGTCTTGATGTGTGCAAAATTCAAACCATATTATTAGAAGATTAGAGCATGGTTTTAAATTTTGCCGGTATGCCACAGTATGTCAGCAAAATTTCGTTAAAATGGTTGAAATGTAGGGGAGAATTCAATGTATTCTTTCTTTTTTCACATTTTGTTGAAATTTTGAAAAATATAGCAAAATTTTGACAAAATATAATGAAATATAGGTGCAATATAGCGAACTATTTTCCTAATATTTCTCTAATCTGACAAAATATTCTGTAGGGTCGACAAAATATAGCAAAATTTCGTCGAAATTCCAAATCTGATTAAATGTCTGACGATATAGAAATTTAAAACCTTGAATTGACTTGGCTAAAAACCAGAGTATCTCCCACCCACCAATACCACCAAGAGAGAAAAAAAAAATCAGATATTATTTAGCATTAATTCCCAAATCCTGGGTATTTTGGATTTCAAAAATGATTTTGGCCAAGAGATGGAATTTGGTATTAGGCTCACAAAAAGAGTATATCAAAATCAGAAACTTTTGAAAAAACTTGTTTCTAGTTCTGGTGGAATCATTTTTCTAATTTTGGTGACAACTAACAAGCTTTTAAATATATTAGCACATTGGTAAGATAAAATTAGTGTTTCTTTTTTGAAAGACAGTTATCATTATGTTGAAGAAAGCTGTTTGTCATGATAATAATTTATGCCAACTTTTGTGAGCACTCAAGTAAGCCAAAATGAAACCAAAATGTTTGGTTCCAAATTTTTTTTAGGGGGCCAAATTAAATTATAAACTGTAAAAATTTCTTTAATATGTTTGATGATTTTGGTATGGAGGATAAAAATGAGATTTCTATATGAAATTTTTCTATTTTTTATTTATATAAAATAAATAACAAAATTAAAGAAATTTTATTATAAAATTTTGATGATTTCAATCAAATAATTTGATTTTTTAAATTATTATTTTAATTAAAATTAATTATTTCAACGAATTTCAAACTTTTTATCAAAATTTTAAGATTTTGATTTGCATACCTAAACGAAAATGAAAAATTTCAACAAAACTTTAAACCTTAACATAATCTGTAACTCGACTCGGGCTCGTAAACCTTGAGCAAGGCTCAAGCTTGGCTCAAACTCCTTAAAAACTTTTGGGATCATGCTCGGTTCAAACTTGTTATTTTAGGTTCAAGCTTGGTTAGTAAAAGGCTAAGCTTGTAAATAAACTTTAGTTTAGTCTAAATATATTATTATTATAATTGATAATTATCATTATGTATAACATAATATTTTTTATAATATATTAACATACATATATATATATATATATAACCGAGCCTTAGGAGAGATGCTAGGGTCAGGCAAGAACAACTTTCATCCAGCCTCCAGGCAACATCTAGGTGAGAGTTTGTTGACCATGTGGGTCCCAACAGTACCACATCAGCAGTGGGCACCTTATCTGGTCAGTCCCAAGTCTGCATAAAATTACATTAATACCCCTGCCTTACAGGATCTGTCTCTGCACCCCAGTAGCCTATACAATATTATAGGTCACAGCCTATAGGATACTCTCCCCTTAAGATAATATGTAATCATCTCTCTCCTTTTTTTTTTTTCCTTTCACTGGCTACCTTTCGTTCCTCTGTGATAGAATAACAGAAAAAGAAAAAGCAGAAAGATATGCACCTTTGTTCTACTGCTCTCTCTTCACCGTCAAACTCCATTTCCAGATTCATCTCAGACCACCCTTCACTCTCCCTGATAGAGAACAGATGCACCACCATGGCAGACCTTCAAATGATCCATGCCCATCTTATCAAGACAGGCCTAGCCAAAGACACCGTCGCCGCTAGCCGGGTCCTAACCTTCTGCGCCACCTCCCCGGGCGGCGACATAAACTATGCTTACTCGGTCTTCTCTCAGATTGAACATCCAAACCTCTTCACATGGAACACCATCATCAGAGGCTTCTCCCTCAGCTCTACTCCTTACAATGCTCTCTCTCTCTTCATTCACATGTTGCATTCTTCATCCATTCAACCACATAGACTCACTTACCCTTCACTCTTCAAAGCTTATGCTCAACTTGGGCTAGCCCATGATGGAGCCCAACTCCATGGAAGGATCATAAAACTCGGGCTCGAAACCGATCCCTTCGTCCGAAACACCGTCATTTTCATGTACGCGAATTGCGGGCATTTGATCGAAGCTTTTCGATTGTTTGATGAGGACTCGGACGAGTTCGATATCGTTGCATGGAATTCCATGATCATGGGCCTGGCTAAATGTGGGCATATTGATGAATCAAGACTGTTATTCGATAAGATGCCGTCGAGGAACACGATATCTTGGAACTCTATGATTAGTGGGTATGTTAGGAATGCGAAATCGAAGGAGGCTTTGGATCTTTTTCACCAAATGCAGGAGGAGAGAGTCAGGCCCAGCGAGTTTACGATGGTGAGCTTGTTAAATGCTTCGGCTCGATTAGGAGCTCTCGAACAAGGAGAATGGATTCATGCTTTCATAGAGAATAACAAGATCAAACTTAATGTTATCATCTCGACCGCGATCATAGACATGTACTGCAAGTGTGGAAGCATTGAGAAGGCTCTTCGAGTATTCGAAACCACCTGGGAGAAAGGACTGTCATGTTGGAACTCATTGATCTTAGGCCTAGCAATCAATGGGTGTGGGAAGGAAGCAATTCAATTGTTCACAAGGCTTCAATCCTCTGGCCTGCAACCGGATTGTGTTAGCTTCATCGGTGTTCTAACAGCTTGTAATCATTCCGGCATGGTCGACGAAGCACGAGACTATTTTTCGTTAATGACTGAAACATACAAGATTAAACCCACAATCAAGCATTATGGTTGCATGGTTGATGTCCTAGGTCGAGCAGGACGACTTCAAGAAGCAGAAGAGCTGATAAGGAACATGCCAGTAAAGCCAGATGCTATCATATGGGGATCTTTACTTTCAGCTTGTAGGAAACATGGAAACATTGAGATGGGAAAGAAAGCAGCGGCGCGTGTAATTGAGTCGGATCCGACTGATAACTGCGGTTACGTACTCATGTCGAATGTTTATGCTGCCTCAGGTAAATTCAAGGAAGCAATGGAAGCAAGGCTGTCCATGAAGGAGAAGCAGATACAGAAGGAACCAGGTTGTAGCTTGGTTGAGATAAATGGCATTGTTCACGAGTTTGTAGTTGGTGGAAGGTTGCATCCTCAAGCCCAAGAGATATATTCCTTGTTGGATGAATTGGGTTTGATGTTAAAGGAGATGGACTACTCTAGATTAAGATATTTAACCGGTTGTGAAATAGAATAAAATTATACAAGAAAATGGAACTCTTGCTATTTGTACTGGAGGCTCCTTCTGTACAAATTATAGAATCCAAAAAAAATACTAGCATTTCACCAAAAAGAAAAATATTTAGAGGTTATTTGACAAGCTTTGATTGAATTCATTTGATATTTCATTCATCATTGAACAAGTCAAGATATTTTACATGGAACAGACTTTTCAAGGAATTAAGCTTAGCAGCATTTTGCAATGTAACAAACGATCAATAAAGAAAGCTGGGTTTCAGTCAAAAATGCAATTGAAAAAGAAAATTTCCAGGGAGTTCTTGCATCCATGCCCCGACTCTTGTTTGTTCAGTTCTACACCAGGTACTTGTTTCTGGGTATCCATGTGGTTGGAGTCGATTGATACACTCGAAACTCCTTGAAAAATCATCTTCAAATCTTTCATCCAAATTGTGTATGGAATTGCAACATAACAAGTATTTGTCATTCCAACCCGTCCAAAATCTCAAAGCAAAATGCAACAGCTGCAGATGAGAAATATAACCTACATAAGAACAAGATTTCCTAGGTGGGAAAAAAAAAAATACCCTAAGGCTCCGTTTGAATAGCCAGATTTTGTGGGAAAATAAAGGAACGACAGCTTTCCTGCAAAATATGCGTGTTTGGATACCCGGAAAGTAGGGATCCCACAGAAAATGTTTCAGTCAAACTCCTTTGAATGCAAAAAAAGGGTAGCATGTACTCGATCCTACCCTTCACCACCAAAACTTCCTTTTTCCTATACTTATACAATGAGGGTAAAATGGGCAGATAAAAAACTTTTCTCATTCATTCCTCTTAACCAACCATCAAAATCAAAACTTTCTGTCATAATCGTACATTTTCCTGATACAACCAAACAGCTGCCAGGAAAATTAAATTTCACTTTCCAACATATTACTTTCCCAACTAACTTTCTCGCAAACTCTTATTACCCAAACAGAGCCTGAAGAAAAAAGCTAAAAATAAAAAGATGGTGCTCACCTTTTTCTATCCTTGCTTTTTTATATGGCACTTTGAAAGATGTTCTGTGACTTCACTCCAAGCTGCAAATACAGGATTCTTTAATTTTTGTGGGGCCTACGTACGACCCTTCAATGTCAAAACAAATGAAGATAAGTTACCTGGGATACTTCGAAAGTCAGGCTCTATTCCATTGCCATTGATGTCCATGTGATTTGGTGTAACATACTTCCCAATAGTAACTACCACACCAGAACCATCATGAAGCTCGAATACAGATTGTATTAGACCCTGTAAAGGCATTGGAACTTCAAATATAGCATGAAAGAGTGTGTGTGCGCGCGCACGGTCTGTCATCCTCACTGGACCTACCACCTATGTCATATGTACTCCACCAACTCAACAATCCAAACAGTTATTTTCGTTCATCTCTTGAATGGAACATTGCCTACAAATCATATTTGCTTGACAATGTATGAAAGTTTAATTATCCATGAACTTTTTCATTTAGACATCCAAGTTTTTACCCTAGTTAGTAAGTAACGTTAGATCACCTGCCCAGTCTGGTCTAGGGCTTCAACACATTCAAAAATAGACTCCGAGTAAATGGGTAAAACTGATAAACTGGTGTAAGTGCATAAACTACGAGGACTGGTTCATTTCGTAAATAAAATCTAAATTCAAAAAATATGTAGTAGAAGATTGATTTGAAAATTTCAGCAATGATAAAATGATGTCCATAAAAACCTTGCCAAAAGTCCTTTCCCCCACCAGAACAGCCCTGCAGTTATCATGAAGCGCAGTGGCGACCTGAAAAAGGAAAACAATTAAGAATAACAAATATATATCACATATTTAAAGTCAGATAATTCTTCTAGTAATTTACAGGTAAAATGGAAAATCAAGCTACTCACAATTTCACTTGCACTAGCAGTATTGTTGTTCACTAGGACCTGCTTAGTAGTAATGATTAAGTTATTTGACATTGAAAGGAAGATTAAAGAGTGATATCATGAACGAAACAGAACGTTATATGGTAGAAAAACTCTATCTTTTGATATATATATATATATTAGTTTCCATAACATGTATGCTTATAAGGTTCCAATCCCAACCTACTGCTTAGAAATGAAACAAGAAATCAGTCTTACCAAAGAATTACTACTGGCTTGTATGTACACCAATACATCCTAGAGGGCAAAGACATATTGATACACAGTTTCAGTTTTCATCGAGAAGAAAAAGTCACAATTTGGTTCAAAAACAGGGACCACTTCTTGTAAGATAAAGAGAGATTTAGACTCAATTGGTCAGGTCTCTTTAGCGGTTTCAAGTCCCCTTAGAGCTCAATACTAACTTCACTTATATAATTGTGATAAGAGTGGAAAAAATAAATAAATAAATAAATAATCAAAACTTCTACAGTTAAAGCCTACGTATTGATTCGTTGGATAAATATAGATAAATTGCTCCAAGGTGAAATTCCATATATTGAAGATTCATACAATGACAGGATCTGTAACCAAAGGCGCAGTTTCTGCAACAATACTTTTTCGGTACTGGGGATCTCTTCCAATGGTATAAATAACCTGAGAATAAATGCCAACAGAAGAAAGTACCATGATTCAGCAGGAAGGATAATGGAATATTACTAAATGTATCAAGAAATGCTACACAAGGTTGCTAAGTGGCAACTCTCTAACCAATAGTTTATGCCATAGAATTAGAATCCAAACAGAAAAAAGGGAACCTGGAAGCAGAAGAACTCCAACCTCTAATGGAATTTAATTTATATAAATGTCATCAACTTAATTAAATCAAAGTCTCAAAGAGAAACTGCCCAGAAGTTGTAAATGTAGCTGTTGTGATAATCAGTGTTAGCTGTCCAGATATCAAACTGCTGCGAGGATTTGCCAGAACCTAAAATATGTATCATTTCAAGCAAAAATAATTCACAACCATAGAAAGATCCCTTTTCATAATTGTTAAGACATGTAAAATCAACCAGATTCAGGGGAAACCGGGAAAGTATCCACTGTTATACACTGCGGACCCTTCAACCTAAGCAAATGTAGGGCATATCCAGGGGAAATGTAGAGGACGGTATGCATTTTTTTTGGAGGACTTGCCCTTCCGCTATTCGTTGAGCTATTTGGAAAGAAAGAAAATCAATTTTTTGGAGAGGTGGACCATGAAGTAGCCGTCATCTCTAGAACTAGAAGTGCTCTTTCCTTGTCATTCAGAGGCTTCTATCATTCTCGAGATTAAGGATGTCTCCTATCCAGATCTTGAAAATGATTGGGCTGTTTTGTTGTCTCTGTAATTAGCCACAGTGGGCTAGTTCTGTTTTTAGCCTAGCCCGGTGTATACTTCTCGTGTAGTTAGGGCCCTTTTCTTCTTTCTTATATAAAACTTCATTTTTCTGACCAGACAATATATTCC
>JAUPMG010000019.1:8688772-8701784 GCA_031762675.1 Pachysandra terminalis
CAGATATTATTTAGCATTAATTCCCAAATCCTGGGTATTTTGGATTTCAAAAATGATTTTGGCCAAAGGTTGCTCACAAAACGTTTTATAAGAAACAAAATCAGAAAAATGTTGAAAAACTTGTTTCTAGTTCTGGTGGAACTATTTTTCAAATTTTGGTGACCTTTTAAATATCTTTGCACATTGGTAAGATAAAACTAGTGTTTCTTTTATGAAAGACAGTTATCTTTATGTTCAAGAAAGATGTTTTTCATCATTATAATTTATGCCAACTTTTGTGAGCACTCAAGTAATGTTGTTGTTAACAAACAGGGTAATCCTAATTCAAAAATTTGGTTCGACTTTGATCCAGCCTCACCTTAACTACCCTATTGCCAATCAAGCGTAATCAAAATATTATCATTTTATTATTTACGCCTTTTTTTTAATTTAATTGGATGGTGAGAGGATTTCAGTGAGTCCTTGGATCTGACAGCTTGACTCAGGAGAGATGCTGGGGTCAGGCAGGAACAACTTTCATCTAGCCTCCAGCCAATTAGTTGATGGCAAGGTTTCAAGGATCGGACCGGTATGGTCCCTACCAGGATTGGTCAGGACCAGTCCGATCCCAAGCCACGATACAATAGTTGTATCGTGAGGCTTTGGATTGGACTGGTTCATCGGTACAATTGATACTGTGATCGGTCCAATTGATCCAATGTTTTTTTTTATTTTATAATTTAAACGGTCCAAACCGGTATCGATTTGGACCAGTCCTGTACCGTCAGTCCAGCGGCCGATACTATCGGTTCGGCCAATCTATTTTTTTTTCTTTTTAAAAAAAATAATAACTGGACGATCCATTTTTGTACCAGATCCAGACCAGTCAGTATCACTGGTCCGGATCGAGATCGTCCAAGACCGGTCCAGTCCCTGATCCCGAGACTTTAAACCTTGGGTGAAGGTTGGTTGATCACGTGGGTCCGAAGAGTACCACATCAGCCGTGGGCCCCTTATCTGGTCAGGAATTATCATTTTATCACACAACTCCTCCCATTTCTGGCTACTCCCAACTCCTAAGTGTGAGTCCGCATAAAATTACATTAATACCCCTGCCTTACATGATCTGTGTCTCTGCACCCCCAGTAGCCTACGCAATATTATAGTTCACGACCTATAGGATATTCTCCCTTTGAAGAGAATATGTAATCATCTCTCCCTCCCTTTCACTGGCTAGTGGCTACCTTTCATTCCTCTAAGCAGAAAGAAATGCAGCTTTGTCCTACTTCTCTCCCTTCGCCATCAACCTCCATTACCAGATTCATCCCAGACCACCCTTCTCTCTCCCTGCTGCTAGAGAAGAGATGCACCACCATGTCAGACCTTCAAATGATCCATGCCCATCTTATCAAGACCGGCCTAGCTCAAGACACCGTCGCCGCTAGCCGGATCTTAGCCTTCCGCGCCACCTCCCCCGCCGGCGACATAAACTATGCATTCTCAGTCTTCTCTCAAATTGAACATCCAAACCTCTTCACATGGAATACCATCATCAGAGGCTTCTCCCTCAGTTCTACTCCTTACAATGCTATCTCTCTCTTCATTCACATGTTGCACCCTTCACCCATTCAACCACATAGACTCACTTACCTTTCACTCTTCAAAGCTTATGTTCAACTTGGGCTAGCCCATTATGGAGCCCAACTCCATGGAAGGATCATAAAACTCGGGCTCAAAACCGATCCCTTCGTCCGAAACACCGTCATTTTCATGTACGCGAATTGCGGGTATTTGATGGAAGCTTTTCGATTGTTCGAAGAGGACTTGGAGGAGTTCGATATCGTTTCATGGAATTCCATGATCATGGGCCTCGCTAAATGTGGGCATATCGATGAATCGAGACTGTTGTTCGATAAGATGCCGTTGAGGAAGAACTCTATGATAAGTGGGTGTGTTAGGAATGCGAAATCGAAGGAGGCTTTAGATCTTTTTCATCAAATGCAGGAGGAGAGAGTGAGGCCCAGCGAGTTTACAATGGTGAGCTTGTTAAATGCTTCTGCTCGATTAGGAGCTCTCGAACAAGGAGAATGGATTCATGCTTACATAGAGAAGAACAAGATCAAACTTAATGTTATTGTTTCGACCGCGATCATAGACATGTACTGCAAGTGTGGAAGCATTGAGAAGGCTGTACAATTATGCGAAACCACCCGGGAGAAAAGACTGTCATGTTGGAATTCAATTATCTTAGGCCTAGCAATCACTGGGTGTGGGAAGGAAGCAATTCAATTGTTCACAAGGCTTCAATCCTCTGGTCTGCGACCAGATTGTGTTAGCTTCATCGGTGTTCTAACAGCTTGTAATCATTCAGGCATGGTCGACGAAGCACGAGACTATTTTTCGTTAATGACTGAAACATACAAGATTGAACCCACAATCAAACGTTATGGTTGCATGGTTGATGTCCTAGGTCGAGCAGGACTCCTTCAAGAAGCAGAAGAGCTGGTAAGAAATGTGCCAGTAAAGCCAGATGCTATCATATGGGAATCTTTACTTTCAGCTTATAGGAAACATGGAAACATAGAGATGGGAAAGCGAGCAGCGGCGAGTGTAATTGAGTCGGATCCAAGTGATAACTGTGGTTATGTACTCATGTCGAATGTTTATGCCACCTCGGGTAAATTCGAGGAAGCAATGGATGCAAGACTGTACATGAAGGAGATGAAGATACAGAAGGGACCAGGTTGTAGCTTGGTTGAGGTAAATGGTGTTGTTCATGAGTTTGTAGTTGGTGGAAGGTTGCATCCTCAAGCCCAAGAGATATATTCTTTGTTGGATGAGTTGGGTTTGATGTTAAAGGAGATGAACTACTCTTGATTAAGATACTAAACCACTTATGAAAAAAGAATAAAATTATACAAGAAAATGGAATTCTTCAGAGGTGCTTTGACAAGCTATGATTGAATTCATTGATATTTCATTCATCGTTGAACAAGTCAAGATATTTTACATGGAGCAGACTATTCAAGGAATTAATCTTAGCAGCATTTTGCAATGTAACAAAAGATTGTATAGAAAGCTGGGTTTCAGCAAAAATGCAATTGAAAAAGAAAATTTCTAGGGAATTCTTGCATCTATGCCCCGTCTCTTGTTTGTTCAGTTCTTGTTTTTGGATATCCATGTGGTTGGAGTCGATTGATACACTCGAAACTCCTTGAAATATCATCTTCAAATCTTTCATCGAATTTGTGTATGGAATTGCAACATAACAAGCATCTATCGTTCAAACCCGACCAACATCTCAAAGCAAAATGCAACAGCTGCAGATGAGAAATTTAACATACATAAGAACAAGATTTGCTATTCCTAGGTGGAAAAAAGAAGAAGAAGAAGATGATGCTCACCTTTGTCTATCCTTGCTTTTGTATATGGCACTTTGTAAGATGTTCTGTGACTTCACTCCAAGCTGCAAATAAGTTACCTGGGCCCTACATGCCTTTCAACGTGAAAAGAAATGAAGATAAGTTACCTGGGATACTTCGAAAGTCAGGCTCTATTCCATTGCCATTGATGTCCATGTGATTTGGTGTAACATACTTCCCAATAGTAACTACCACACCAGATCCATCATGAAGCTCAAATACAGATTCTATTAGACCCTGTAAATTAAGGCATTGAAACTTAAAATATAGCAGGAAAGTGTGTGTGTGTGCGCGCGCACGCATTTGTGTGTCATCTTCACTGGAATATTGCCTACAAATCATATTTACTTGACAATTGTATGAAAGCTTCATTATCCATGAACTTTTTCATTTAGACATCCAAGTTTTTACCCTAGTTCGTAAGTACCGTTGGATCACCTGCCCAGCCTAGGGCTTCAACACATTCAAAAATAGACACCGAGTAAATGGGTAAAACTGATAAACTTGTGTAAATACATAAACTACCAGGACAATGGTTCATGTCGTAAATAAAATCTAAGTCCAACAAATACATAGTAGAAGATTGATTTGAAACTTTCAGCAATGATAAAATGATGTCCATAAAAACCTTGCCAAAAGTCCTTTCCCCCACCAGAACAGCCCTGCAGTTATCATGAAGCGCAGTGGCGACCTGAAAAAGGAAAACAATTAAGAATAACAAATATATATCACATATTTAAAGTCAGATAATTCTTCTAGTAATTTACAGGTAAAATGGAAAATCAAGCTACTCACAATTTCACTTGCACTAGCAGTATTGTTGTTCACTAGGACCTGCATTAGTAGTAATCATTAAGTTATTTGACCTTGAAAGGAAGATTAAAGAGTGATCTCATGAACGAAACAGAACGTTATAGGGTAGAAAAATTCTATCTTTTGATATATATATATTAGTTTCCACAACATGTATGCTTATAAGATTCCAATCCCAAGCTACTGCTTAGAAACGGAACAAGAAATCAGTCTCACCAAAGAATTACTATTGGCTTGTATGTACACCAATACATCCTAGAGAGTAAAGACATTGATACACAGTTTCAGTTTTCATCGAGAAGAAAAAGTTACAATTTGGTTCAACAACGGAGGATACTTCTTGTAAAGATAAAGAGAGATTTAGACTCAATTGGTCAGGTCTCTTTAGCAGTAAAGCTAGAGACTTGGGTTCAAGTCCCCTCAGAGCTCAATACAAATTTCACTTATATAATTGTGATAGGAGTGGAAAAAAATAAATAAATAAATAATCAAAACTTCTACAGTGAAAGCCTACATATTGATTCGTTGGATAAATATAGATAAATTGCTCCAAGGTGGAATTCCATATATTGAAGATTCATACAATGACAGGATCTGTAACCAAAGGAGCAGTTTCTGCAACAATGCTTTTTCGGTACTGGGGATCTCTTCCAATGGTATAAATAACCTGAGAATACATGCCAACAGAAGAAAGCACCATGATTCAGCAGGAAGGATAATGGAATATAACCACATGTATCAAGAAATGCTACACAAGGTTGCCAAGTGGCAATTCTCTAACCAATAGTATATACCATAGAATTAGAATCCAAACAGAAAAAAGGGAACCTGGAAGCAGAAGAATTCCAACCTCTAATGGAATTTAATTTATATAAATGGCAATAAATATCATCAACTTAATTAAATCAGTCTCAAAGAGAAACTGCCCAGAAGCTGTAAATGTAGCTGTTGTGATAATCAGTGTTAACTGTCCAGATATCAGACTGCTGCAAGGATTTGCGAGAACCTAAAATATGTATCATTTCAAGCAAAAATAATTCACAACCATAGAAAGATCCCTTTTCATAGTTGTTAAGACATGTAAAATCAACCAGATTCAGGGGAAATCGGGAAAGTTACCGCTGTTATACATTACGGACTCTTCAACCTAAGCAAAATGTAGGGTATATCCAGGGGAAATGTAGAGGACGGTATGCATTTTTTTTTAGTATGTGCCCTTCCGCTATTCGTTGGGCTCTTTGGAAAGAAAGAAAATCAATAACTAGAAGTGGTGGACCATGAAGTGGCAGTCATCTCTAGAACTAGAAGTGCTCTTTCTTTATCATTCAGGGGCTTCTATCATTCCCGAGATTAAGGATGTCTCCTATCCAGATCATGCAAATGATTGGGCAGTTTTGTTGTCTCTGTAATTAGTCAAAGTGGGCTACTTCTGTTTTTTAGCCTAGCCCGGTATATACTTCTCGTGTAGTTAGGGTACTTTTCTTCTTTCTTATATAAAACTTCATTTTTCTGACCAGACAATATATTCCAAGGTGGCCTAACATTTGGATGTCAAGATCAATGAATTGGCCACATATAGCATCTTCTTGATGGAATATTATATATATATATAGAGAGAGAGAGAGAGAGAGATATGTTCTGTGACAATATAATCACAACATATTTTGGTCTTAAGACACTTATTCAGTGGTATTGTTGTGATACGAACCTTTTTCTTCTTATCTATTTTGGATAGAAGAAATGTGATAACAAGAGTTCAATTCTAGGAGAACCCAACCTCCAACAACTTCATAGAAGCTCTTTCTTAGTTTTTTTTACAGATCATCTTCTACTACCTATCTCTGTCAAATATAAACACCTACAAAGATTAACTGACAAAACCATACATTGCTGAAATAAAGGACACGGAATGATAGCTACTTGACCACTCTCACACGAATGACCACTACTAATATATTTACATAACAACACACAACTGGCTTAACTAACTCCTTCAGATGATAGAGTGCTTGTGGGGCTGATGCAGCTCCACATGCATCATGTGAGATATCCTTGCATAGAGAATATGTATCAATCCTCCCCGCTAAGAACAACCTTGTCCTCAAGAATGAAGTGTTGGAAACGTTCCTCATCTGCTTCATCGCCAGGCCAAGGCCCTTCAATCATAAATAACTTTTGCGACTTGCATCTATATCCCGGATGATATTTCTCGTCGCAATTATAGCACAGTCCTTTCTCCCTCCTTTCTTTAGCTTCCGTCGACGTGATTCTTTTGATGGGTGGCAAGTAGGGTCTTGTTGGAGGCTCTTCTATACTCATGGTTGAAGGCAGTTTGGCGGTTGCAGCCACCTTCTCTTCTTGGAAGTGAGCTAAACCAATAGCAGCCGTAAGCAAAGTGGGTCGAAACATTTGTACGTCTAGACGAATATCATCTTTTAGACTACAAATGAAGCAGCTCATTTGAAAAGTTTCACATAATCCTTCAGTGTGGTTGGCAAGCTTCTCAAACTCCGCTTGATACTCTCGTAAAGTGAACACTTGGCGGAGTTTTGCAAGCACGCCTACATGATCATCATATTTGGGTCGGTCCAAACCGATCATTTAAGGCTGCAACAAACTCCCTCCACGAAAGATACACCTAAGACCTTTCATACCACCTATACCACTGCATGGCTTCCCCTTGCAAATGGAAAGAAGCAACAGTTAATCGTTCCTCTTGGTTAGTATGTTGGCAAGAAAAAAATTGTTCCGCACGGTAGATCCGTCCGAAAGGATCACCATCTTCAAAAGTGGGAAAGTTAAGCCTAACAGTTCAAGAGTGCATATTACCCGTAAATCCCGAACGTGAAGACTCTTCTCCTTCACCACGATGGAAGCTTCTACCTTCAGAAGCTTCGCCTTTCTCCTTGTGAACAACATTCACTAGATGATCAAGCTTGCCTTCATAGGAGGTTTGCCTGTTCTCAAGATTCTTTAATTTTTGAAGAATCTCATCAAATGTCCGTTGCATAGCGGTGTCTTCCCAAGGATCTGCAACTCTAAAGTCTGCCATTTCATCTGGCTCTGATACCAAACTGATACAAACCTTTTTCTTCTTACCTATTTTGGATAGAAGAAAGGTGATAACAAGAGTTCAATTCGAGGAGAACCCAACCTCCAACAACTTCATAGAAGCTTTTTCTTAGTTTTTTTACAGATCATCTTCTACTACCTATCTCTGTCAAATATAAACACCTACAGAGATTAACTGACAGAACCATACATTGCTGAAATAAAGGACACGGAATGATAACTACTTGACCACTCTCACAGGAATGACCACTACTACTATATTTACTTAACAACACACCATTAGCTTAACTAACTCCTTCAGATGACAGAGTACTTGTGTGGCTGATGCAGCTCCACATGCATCACGTGAGATATCCTTGCATAGAGAACACATATCATGTTGCTAAAGAAATCACCGGAAATCAAGAATTTATGAACCCTGCTGCAGTTACTTTTGAGTGGGGGAAGAAAGAAAACTAGACTCATCACATTGCAATAAGAGAAGGCTTTTTACACTTTCACCCCCTCGCATTTCTGACAATGGCAAACAGATACCCTCTAGTTTTTGAAATCCCACTGTCCCCCCTCTGGTTCACTGTCTAGTCTAAGATACCCCCCTCACTAACAGAACCGTCCGGTTCATTGAATGAGTAAGTTAAATTTAATTTTTAATGACTAAATTACCCTTCTTACAATGAAGGGTAATTGGCATTGACAATAATGCCCTTTTTACTTTCCCAACATTTTCTCTCAACTCAATTTGTTTTTTAACGACGATGACACCTCTCAATTGGGTTTCCTTGCTCGACGACGACACCTTCTCATCATGAAATGTGTCTCCTTGTTTTTTTATCCTAAATAATCAATTCTATTGTCTCTTCTCTTGATGTTGTTCCAAACTAAACATTTATTCATTATGATCTTCTTCTGCATAAATAACTGAACATTTCTACAAAGCCACACAGACCTAAGACAACATAACCAGTATTATTAAACGAAATTTTAAAACCAGATCCATTTAGAGAATGCTATTTATGAGTGAAAGATAACTTTTCCACCAATATATAAACAAAATCAACCATTTCCTCTCATTCAATGCTTTATATTCAAGAAGAATCTGTAGGAGCGCAAGCTTTGTCACTGCTAGTGCAGTTTCAAAAACATTCAATCTACCACTAAATTTGGAAGATCTAATAGAGCCCAACTCAGGTAGAAAGGTAGAATCATATCTAACAATCGAAATCATGTGAGTAGGTATTAAATTCAAAGAAAAGCAAGTATCTGGAAGTCGTACCTTATTCTAGTGACTTCTTGATGCCGGAGAGAGAGAGAGAGATCCAAACGAGACCTTTGTTCAAGGTTTAGGGTTTGTAGATCACCACAGAGCAAAGATAATTCAATATTTGACCAGATGAATGCCATTTACGTTTCACTGTTCGCATTAAAAACTATTTCCTTGGATTAAAGTATGTGAAGATAAAACATATATATGTTTTCTTTTTGTTATAGTTTCTTTTAATCTTGACGACGTCCCGCGGCGAATGGTTGGATGATGCGAATGCTCTAACTGAGCTATGGAGAAGAAGAAGAAATGGATTAAAGTATGTGAAGATGAAGCATATATTTTTTTTCTTTTTGTTATAATTTCTTTTAATCTTGACAACGTCCTGTGGCGAATGGTCAGCGGTGAATGGCCGGACAATGCGAATGCTCTAACTGAGCTATGGAAAAGAAGAAGAAATGGGGAAAAAAATTTACCTTTCAATTTTAATCTTGTTATTTGATAGGTCCGGTTCAACCATGGGTTAAACCGCAGGATTAAAACCAATGGCTTTTTTTGTCTTTTTACAAGAACTACTAACACCGTTAACGGTTCTGCTAGTGGAGGGGGTATCTTAGACTAGACAGTGAACTAGAGGAAGAGAGTGGGATTTCAGAAACTAGAGGGTATCTGTCTGCCATTGTCAGAAATGTGAGGGGTCAAAGTGTAAAAAACCCATAAGAAAACTAAGCAAATAATGTTATTCACCCCCAAATACAACTGCATTTTCAGATGGATCAAAGTTTCGGGCCCTCAATTGCAAGGTTTTCATCATTTGAGAAAAACTCTACTTTAAGATGGTTCTAACAAAATAATGTTGCTACTATCAATAGGAAAAGAGGAAAAAATAAATAAATAAAGAATATATTTACATGTAGATTAATGGCCTTCACATGGAATTACCTAGTTAAGACACCCATATATCTATTTTTATTCCTGAAACAAGGGATTTTGTTTAGAGAGAAGGATCCCTTGTTGAGAGGAAAAAAAAAGGGAGTGGGGGAGGGGGGGAGAGAGAGAGAGTTGACATCTTTTAGTTCCAGGTCACCCAATGGAAAGAACAAATAATTAGAAGACGATGCAAAAGGATTTATCATAGATGGAGGTGGAGGATGATCCCCAAACAAAGTTTAAATGATAAGGAAGTTTAAGATCAACTATTAGTTCATCAGAGCTAATTATGATAGCTATGACTGCAATTAGAAGAGTAACACGATATCGGGGAGTCATGGTGTTGGCTCTCAAAGACTAGTAGTAGGTCTTTTGATGAGACTGGAAGGGTTTTGCTTTCAAAGCAGGAGATGGATCTTTTGTTCCATCCTGGCTCGATTTTTGGTGCAGGAATTCTCACTTGAAGACTAGATTTTTGAGATTTATACTAATTAACCCGAAAAATGAAGTTTGGTGAAGGAGTGTTTGGATAGGAGCAACAAGAAGGCAATCTAGGGTCAATCCTTCAGGAGACCTTCAATGACTGACAGATGGACTCTTCTCCCTTTTTGCCGTCACCTCTGCATTCTGTCTTGTTGACTTGAAAGCAAGTGGTATGGATAGTACTAGTAGGAAGTGGATTTGCTGTTAAATGTCTCTTCAATTATTTATCGGCCCTAGATGAGATTATCAGCCATCCCCATTCCTCATGTTACTAGGAAGGTAGTGGCCCCTGCCAAGATGGCTTTCTTCCCTTGGTATGCCTCTCTTAACTACAGTCCTTATTTCTACAAAGTAGATGGTTCCAAATAGATGTTGTCTTTGTAAGGTCACACTTGAATTTGTTCATCATCTACTACTTCATTGCCCGTTTTCTTACAAGATATGCTCATTCGTCTTGGCTAAGTTTGGTGTAAGGTGAATTATAGCTTACAATCTGGCTTCAGTTTTATTTAATCGGTATCTCCTTTCCAGAAGCAGAAGGGCCCACCTACTTGGAGAATGTGACTGTTTGCTATTTGATGGATACCGTGATGCAAGCAAACATAAGGAGCTTTAAGTATGGGGAAGTAAGGATAGAGTCAGGATCGATTTCTTTTGTGGCTAGGTTATGTATCACGAGTGTCTCTCCTTGGCAAATTTCAGCAGTCTTGAGCCTAGCTCCTTTGGTAATTAGGATATATTTTTCAGATTTTTTTTGTAACTTTTTGTAGAGATTATCCCAGATAGCTGTTTTTTCTTTGCTAGACTTTTTGTATATTGTTCATGTACAAAAGGGATCGCTTATTTCTTTTAAATAGAATCTCTTACAATCAATCAAAAGAAAAAGGGACACAAACTTCTTCAATGTAATGACAACACACTAGTACATAATTCAACAGACCTCTGTTATTAAAATCTTACAATTCATTATATGAATTTTACGATTTGATTCGATTTGACCCTAGTTTGATTCAAATTAATGGAAAAATCGATTTATATTTGAATCTCACTACTCATACATTGAGTCTTACAATTTAATCTTATGTTTCAAATGATTCGACTCTGCAACACTAAAAAAATGACAGTTTCCTTTTCAATTCAACTCACATTTTAACAACCTTCCAACAGACAAGAGCATATACACAAGGAGTATATAGAAGTGTTCTTTTCCAGCATAAATTTTTGAATTTTGATATAGACAAGCCAACTGTGTCATAAAATTCCGGATAACAAAGTCAAAGAACTTAATACATCATTGAGAGAAAAAAGGAATTTAACAACATGCATTTTTCAATGTACATATTATCAGGAATGACATACCGTCTCTCCTTCATTTAGAAAGAGCTTTGCAATTTCAATACCAGCCTGCGACAAGCAGAGTGGTAGTTAAATTCAGAAAACTAAGTCATCCAACCATTAAAGATATGAATGTATCTTTGAGCTATAAATCATAACATTGTAAGGTAAATGTTCGAGGAAAAGGTACACCATGGATAAATCGTATAAACTTTGTAGCTTAGAAGAGTATTAAATGAGAAGAAGAAGAAGAAATAACTTTACAATTTTAAACATCGGAGTATTAAATGAGAAGCAGTAGTACATACTATTTTATATACATTGTATGTATGTATATGTATACATTCTCTATCATCTCCGGTGATTGCACATAAAACTCAAGGCAAACAGATCACTATAATTATACTATTTGATGGGGATAAGGCTTCCTTGACATTAAGGGAGTTACAGTTGGAAGTGTTTTTCTTCTTCATAATAATTTTATCAGTATTGAATTCCTTCTTCAAGAAATTTTGTGTATTCATACCGATTCCCTTTTCAAGAAATTTTGTGCATGAATACCCAAAGAAATGCCAGTGGAGAAGCCAACATATTGGTTAAAGATGGTATATAACAGCTCCTTTATACTTTGAAAGTAACCCTTACTCTTGATACCTTTGTTACATACAATATCACTACCATGAAGAACATAAAAAGAAGAAAATCTTGATTATTAGTTCGAGAAACAATATACACAATGTTTAAACAGCAGAATGCATTCTCATATAGATTTTTTGCAATAAACTGAACCTAAGAGAAGAGTAAGCTTGACATTTTTCTTCTTCCTTTTTATTAAGTTGAGTTCTAGGAACAAGTTTGACAATTTTTTTTTTTGTTGATCGGTAATAAGTTTGACAATTTAATTGAGTATAGGTGAGGAGAAAATTAGTAGAAAGTCAGTAGTCTCCCTTTTCACCCTCTATCTGTTCTTTACTAGTTCCTTTTCCTACTGGAAGCTACGGTAAAACAGTAAGAAGCATAACCTTCAGGGCTTTTTAAGAGCTAGTTTAAAAAAAAAAAAAAAAGAAAGGATGAAAGCTTAAGTGATTTGAGGAAACAAATTAAAATAATTAATCAAAAAAAAAAAGGAAACAGATTAAAATAAATCTTCGCTCTTCGAGGAACCACACTCGTAGAATCTCCAGGAATGAATCATCCATAGACAAGAATCAAGATTAGCTGTTGAAAATTCAAGTGGCATATGAAATGTTGACACTCATTTACACATCAACGTCAAATTTACCCATCCAGAAGAAGGGAAACAAGGCCGGCGATGCAACCAGGAAACAAGTTCATCATAAAGCAAAATAAATCATGGTTAGGATCCAAGCCAAATACAGAAACATATCGAAAGTTCAATTTCTGGATCAGTTTCAGGTAGGAAAAAAAATGGCATGACATAAAAAGTTGAGATATCAAACAAACCTGTACTAGCCCACCAAGATTATCTCTAAGATCAAGTATGAAATATGAGGCACCCAAGTCTTCAAGACGCATCATTGCTGCAACAATCATTTCCTTATTCAGTGCTGTTAGATATGATGGTGTTAATTAATCAATCTTAATTGACACAAACACATAAAATCAGAAAATTGACACAAGCAATTTTAACGAGGTTCGGTATTAACCTACTCCTCGGGACCACGTCCAGATGATGATCAATCCACTAATATGAAAA
>JAUPMG010000019.1:8701884-8728133 GCA_031762675.1 Pachysandra terminalis
GTCTTAAGACACTTATTCAGTGGTATTGTTGCTAAAGAAATCACCGGAAATCAAGAGTTTATGAACCCTGCTGCAGTTACTTTTGAGAGGAGGAGGGGGGCGGAGAAAGAAAGCTAGACTCATCACATTAGGCCTTCAGCAGTGAGAAAACTAAGCAAATAATGTTAGTCTCCCCCAAATACAACTGCATTTTCAGATGGATCAGAGTTTCAGGCCCTCAATTGCAAGGTTTTCATCATTCTCTACTTTAAGATGGTTCCAACAATTGAATGTTGCTACTATCAATAGGAAAAGAGGAAAAAAAAAAAAGAAAAGAAAAGAATATATTTACAAGTAGATTTATGGCCTTCACATGGAATTGCCTGGTTAAGACATCCGTATGTCTATTTTTATTCCTGCAACAAGGGATTTTGTTTAGAGACAAGGATCCCTTGTTGACATCTTTTAGTTCCAGGTCACCCAATGGAAAGAACAAATAATTAGAAGATGATGCAAAAGGACTTATCATGGATGGAGGTGGAGGATGATCCCTAAACAAAGTTTAAATGATAAGGAAATTTAAGATCAACTATTAGTTCATCAGAGCTAATTATGATAGCTGCAACTGCAATTGGAAGAGTAACACAATACTGGGGAGTCATGGTGTTGGCTCGCAAAGACTAGTAGTAGGTCTTTTGATGAGTCTAGAAGGGTTTTGCTTTCAAAGTAGGAGATGGATCTTTTGTTCCATCCTGGCTCGATTTTTGGTGCAGGAATTCTCACTTAGATTTTTGAGATTTATACTAATTAACCGGAAAATGAAATTTGGTGAAGGAGTGTATAGATAGGAGCAACAAGAAGGTGATCCAGGGTCCATCTCAGGAGATCTTCAATGATTGACAGATAGACTCTTCTCCCTTTTTGCCATCACCTCTGCATTCTGTCTTGTTGAAAGCAAGTGGTCTGGATAGTACTAGTAAGAAGTGGATTTGCTGTTAAATGTTTCTTCAATTATTTATCGGCCCTAGATGAGGATGATCAGCCATCCTCATTCCTCGTGGTATTAGGAAGGTAGTGGCCCCTACCAAGATGGCTTTCTTCCTTTGGCATGCCTCTTTTAACTACACTCCTTATTTCTACAAAGCAGATAGTTCCAAATAGATGCTGTCTTTGTAAGGTCATGCCTGAATCTGTTCATCATCTACTACTTCATTGCCCGTTTTCTTACAAGATAGGGTCATTCTTCTTGACTAAGTTTGGTGTAGGTGAATTATAGCTTAAAATCTGGCTTCAGTTTTATTGAATCGGTATCTCCCTCCCAGAAGCAGAAGCGCCCACCTACTTGGAGAATGTGCCTGTTTGCTATTTGATGGATACCGTGATGCAAGCAAACATAAGGAGCTTTAGTATGAGGAATTTAAGATAGAGTGAGGATCAGGTAATATCTTTTGTGGTTAGGTTATGTATCACGAGTGGCTCCCCTTGGCAGATTTCAGCAGTCTTGAGCCTAGCTCCTTTGGTGATTAGGATATATTTCTCTGTTGTTTTTTTTTTTGTAACTTTTTGTACAGATTAGCCCAGATAGCTGTTTTTTTCTTTGCTAGACTTTTGTATATTGTTCATGTACAAAAGGGCTCGCTTAATTCCTTTCAATAAAATCTCTAACAATCCATCAAAAGAAAAAGGGACACAAACTTCTTCCATGTAATGACAACACACTAGTATATAATTCAACAGACCTCAGTTATTAAAATCTTACAATTCATTATATGAATTTTATGATTTGATACGATTTGACCCTAGTTTGATTCAAATTAATGGAAAAATCGATTTATGTTTGAATCTTACTACTCATATATTGAGTCTTACAATTTAATCTTATGATTCAAATGATTCGATTCTGCAACACTAAAAATATGCGAGTTTCCTTTTCTAATGAAAAACTTTCCCTTTTTCATATTTAATCTTTTGTATAGAATACAGTACGCTAAAATGACTAAATACACATATATAAAAAAATATAGTTTATTTTTGCTTATTTAACAAACCCTTTTCCAATGACAAATCCAAAACCATTATTCTACTCAAATTACTATGAAACTTACGGTCTACGATTTAATTCTAACTGTCTCGTAACGATTTTCAATTCAAGTCACGTTTTAATAACCTTCCAACAGACGAGCATATACACAAGGAGTATATAGAAGTGTTCTTTTCCAGGATAAACTTTTGAATTTTGATATAGAGAAGCCAACCGTGTCATAATTTTCGGGATAAAAAAATCAAAGAACTTAATACATCATAGAGAGAAAAAAGAAATTTAACAAAATGCATTTTTCAATGTACATACTATCAGGAATGACATACCGTCTCTCCTTCATTTAGAAAGAGCTTTGCAATTTCAATACCAGCCTGCGACAAGCAGAGTGGTAGTTAAATTCAGAAAACGAAGACATCCAACCATTAAAGATATGAATGTATCTTTGAGCTAAAATGCATAACATTGTAAGGTAAATGTTCGAGAAAAAGGTACACCATGGACAAAATTTTAATAAATCATATAAACTTTGTAGCTTAGAAGAGAACATTCTACAGTCTAGGAAAAGGAAAATAGTGGCACACCAATATGTCTCTTTGAGTGTATCAGTTTGTAATTCTTATTAACAATATAGGTAGAGTTGGCAATTTTTGACCCGACCCGACAACCAGCCCGCAATTTAGCGGGTTTGGGTTCATGTTTTCAACCTGTGGGTCGGGTTCGGGTTAGATGTTTATAACACGTGAATAAACGGGTCGGCTTCGGGTTAGCCGATCTGACCAGTCGGGTTATTACTATAGTCCACAACTTATACACCTCAGTTATAGTATAGAAACTTAAGTAGCCCTATGTAAGCATAATGATTGATTAGGGTTCTTCATTTGCCCTTTCTCTCTTCTCTCTCTCACATTCTCATACGACCGATAGAAGAAGCTCAAGATTGAAGAAGAAATTCATCTATTTCCATCTTCATCTTCCTTCCTCTCTCACATGAGTTGGAACTTGTCTAGAACCTTATTTTTTTCTTCTTATATCATTTTGGACCTCTCTTTTGCAAGTGTTTTGCAAGTAATCACCCGGTTCTTTATCAAGTATGTTCTTTCAATTTTTTTCTCCATTTTCTGGTTGTCAAGGGGTAGTCCCTAAACTCTCCTCTCTCTTTTTTTTTTTTTTTTTGCCTAAAATATGTTATTCAGTTTCTCTCTACATTCTCTAGGATTAGGTTTTTCCTTTTTAACCTCTTTCCATTTTCGTCCCAAACCTATGTTAGAAGTTTGCTTATCTTCATTTGAAAAGGATTTCTACACGCATGTAGAATCCTTGAAACACAACCTCTGTAAAAAAATTTACAGAGGATTTTCTACACAATTTGTCAAAACCAGATCTGAAAATACCCCTATTCTAGAGGAGGAATTTACAAAAAAAAATTAAATAATAATAAAATCAGACGGGTCACACAGGATAGAGCGGGTTGGGTGCGGGTTGAGATTACTCAACCCATTTATTAAACTGGCGGGTTCGGGTTTGGGGTTAAGCCCTTAATATCCCCTATCAACCCGACCCGAACCTGCCCGATTGCCAGCTCTAAATATAGGTAGTTCATTATTATAGAATGGCATGCCAAAGAATAAAAGAAGATATAACTTTACAATTTTAAACATCAGAATATTAAATGAGAAGCAGTAGCACATACTATTTTATATACATGTGTGGTACAATATATGTATGTATGTATATGCATATATGTATACATTCTCTATCATCTCCAGTGATTGCACATAAAACTCAAGGCAAACAGATCACTATAACTATATTATTCAATGGGGATAAGGCTTCCTCGACATTAAGGGAAGTACAGTTGGAAGTGTTTATCTTCTTCATATTAATTTTATCAGTATTGAATGCCTTCTTCAAGAAATTTTGTGTATTCATACCGATTCCCTCTTCAAGAAATTTTGTATGAATACCCAAAGAAATGCCAGTGGAGAAGCCAAAACATTGGTTAAAGATGGTATATAACAGCTCCTTTATACTTTGAAAGTAACCCTTACTTTTTATACCTTGCTTACATACAATATCACTACCATGAAGAACATAAAAAGAAGAAAATCTTGATTATTAGTTCAAGAAACAATATACACAATGTTCAAACAGCAGAATGCATTCATATAGATTTTTTGCAATAAACTGAACCTAAGAGAAGAGTAAGCTTGGCATTTTTCTTCTTCCTTTTTATTAAGTTGAGTTATAGGAATAAGCTTGACAATTTAATTGAGTATAGGGGAGGAGGAAAACAGTAGAAATTCAGTAGTCTCCCTTTTCACCGTCTATCTATTCTTTACTAATTCCTTTTTCCTACTGGAAGCTACAGTAAAAAAGTAAGAAGCATAACCTTCAGGGCTTTTTAAGAACTAGTTTAAAAAAAAAAAAAAAGGATGAAAGCCAAGTGATTTGAGGAAACAAATTAAAATAAATTTTCATTTACTCATAGAATCTCCAGGAATGAATCATCCATAGATAAGAATCAAGATTAGCTGTTGAAAGTTCCAAGTGGCATACATAATGTTAACACTCGTTTACACATCAACGTCAAATTTACCCATCCAGAAGAAAGGAAACAAGGCCGACAATGCAACCAGGAAACAAGTTCATCATAAAGCAAAATAAATCATTGTTAGGATCCAAGCCAAACACAGGAACATATGGAAAGTTCAATTTCTTGGATCAGTTTCAGGTAGGGAAAAAAATGGCATGACATAAAAAAGTTGAGATATCAAACAAACCTGTACTAGCCCACCAGGATTATCTCTAAGATCAAGTATGAAATATGAGGCACCCAAGTCTTCAAGACGCATCATTGCTGCAACAATCATTACCTTATTCAGTGCCCTCACATAAACAACTGAAACTATTTAAATCAGGTATAAGATGAAGACAGACTCTATAGAGTATAGACAACACCATATGGTAATAGCATGCAAAAAAAACAGAGCCAAGCAGCCAACAATTTTCAGAAAATGGAATGGCATATATAAGAATAAAATTAAAGTGAAGAGAACATCTACAATCGAAACTGTACTGGTTAAAGAAAAATATGAAAACCAATTTATTTTTTTGAAGTACCAAAGTCATTCAGTTTAAGATTTTCTGGTCCAGAGGACAAGTAACCATTCTTTAAGATAATTATATGAACAAAAAAGGACCTCTTTCTAATCAATGGAGAAAAATTTTGGTAATAAATGAGAAAGGAAGATAAAGAGGGAAAATTAGGAAGAACTTTCTACCTGAATATAGTGCCTAAGGGCACCCCCCTCGAAGAGAAAGTCCACAAAGTAATCAACATTTCTAGGACTGTCACTAAGCATTATGTCAATGGAGCAGGTTTTGACAAACCCTAACCGGCCCCTAAAGGAGTCCCCCTAATACCAAACCCGCTCCTAACCCTATTGGGGCGGTAGTGGGGCGGGTTCGACCCGATTGTGAAGGTTTATTAAAATAAATATTTTTTTAAGTTAAATCTTTAATTTTGTTAAACATATTTACTTATAAAATATTATGTATAAAAATATATATTTAAAATATAGGTGAATGGCAACAGGGTGGGTTGAGCCAAACTCGAACCCGACCCAAACCCAACTCATGGGTACCAAACCCTAACCATTAGGTGTGGGGTGGGTTACCCATTCAACCCGCCCTATTGCCATCCCTATGTCCATGCCACCCACAATGTCATAATTCCGGTCATAGTATTAGGAAGGACCCAAAGGCGAACTGATCCATCCACCAACAATAGGACACTAACTGAATCACCTTGATAGGGCTCTAAAAAACTCAATGAATCACCTCTAGATTGCAAGAAAATAGTTATGAGCCATGGGGATGTTATGTGCTATAGACAGTGCAAAAACCCCAAGAGTACACGATGTGCCTCAGCAAAGCATCTTTTATCATGGTTTCACAGATCGGCCGATACCGGTCCGGACTATAGCAGTCCGAACCGGGACTGGACCACAGCGGTCTGGTCCCAATCCGCGATACAAAGAATTGTATCGTGGGGTTACGATCCGGCGGACCGGCGACCGGTACCGCCGGACTGGTGACCGGTTCTGGCGGTCCGACGACCGATCCCGCCGGTTTGGCGTTCAATACCGCCGGATCAGCGTCCGGTACCAGCAATCGGCAACCGACACTGCCAATCCGTCAGCCTGGCGACCGGTACCTTTGGTCCAGTGACGGTCCAAAATTTTTTTTTAACATTTTGTACTGGATCCGGAACCGGACGAGACCGGTCCGGTCTCCAATTCCGGTTTGTTAAGCTATGTCTTTTATGAGCCTTTGCTTAATATAAACACATCGACCACATAAAGGAATAGGTAAATTATGTCTTAAACCATGTGCCATTCTAACCAATAAGCCTAGACAACATGTCTCAGGTAACATTGAAAAAGCATTGTCGAGTCGTACCGTTGTCCACTTTATGGCCATATGAAATATCTCAATACTAATGAGCACTAATTGCTTGCTCAATGGTGGTTTCCGGGTCTAGCAGAGAGAGGGAGTATCATGTACCGATTAGTCTTTCAGGCTACATTGTGGCACATTTGGAGGGAGCGCAATATGCGGATATTTCAGGTCATTTCTTCCTCGATTTCGAGCGTGATTGAGGGGATTAAGGTGTCCATGGCATCTTGGACATCCGTGAGGAGTCAGTTTGCAGGAGTTTCGATGGCATATATTATGAGAAAGAGGCATTTGATTTCAGTGAGTGGTAAATGTGCATCATCTGTGCTTTCTGTTTGGTTGCCTCCTGGTCCTGGGTGGGTTAAACTAAACTTCTGTGGCTTTTCGTTGGACCATTTGAGCCCCTCTGGGGTTAGTGGTATATTCCGTGATAGTGGGGATGCTATTCTACTTGCTTTAGTGAGGTGAGGTGATGAGAGCTGGTTTGGTGGCTTTAGTGACCGGTCTGAGGCATGCTAGAGCTCAAGGATACCGCGATTTGAATGTGGAGGGTTCTTCGCCTACTATCACTGCATGGATGATGAGACATGAGCAGTGTGATTGGAGGTTTACTCATTTGGTTCGCCTGGCTTGGTCCTTACGCAGGGATTGGAATACCTCACTCCAACTAGTGTCGAGGACGGCGAATCAAGATGCCGAGACTTTGGCAAGGAGGAAGATGAAGAGAAGGGACATATTTGAGGGGGTTCCGGCATCTATGGATACGGTTGCGCTTTAGTCCAGGAAGGCTGTTTTTGGGCTTTTGTGAGCTTATGTTTTAGAGAGTATTTTTCTGGTTTCTTTCCATGGCTTGAGATTCCTTTCTTAAGCTATGGAATCTGTATTTTTATCTTTTTACCCTCTTTTATACAATTCATCAGTTATCAAAAAAAAATAAAAATTATGAGCGCTCTATAGAACCAACCTAAGTTCTCACAGGAAGCGGCCCCACTTCCCAAACAAATATGTCTTCTAACAAGGATGTCTTATAACTATGCATCCAACTGGAATAGCTAGATATATACAGCATTAAGAGTCATTGGCCCATCCTTCAAAAGTTGCTGCAAGTACTTCACATAATAGGAATGAGCACGGAGTTAAAACTCCTTAGTGCATAACAGGTTACTCAAACAACTTGTTTACTCATTGAACAGCTAATGCATCTAAGGAATAATTAGGGTGGGCTTAGGACCACTTAACACCAATTTGAAGCACCTAATGCACACAAAACTTTATATACAACAACAAAATGCCATTTCCCCAACTAGTTGGGTCAGCAACAAGAATCCTATTCCACTATCTTAATCTACCATCTTTGTATAGGAACATAAAATTGAAGAACTATAAATTACAGATTTCATAGCTATTTCAACAGCCTCTTTTCAAATGTTTGCTGATATCCTAAGTTTTCTTGTTTTGATATTTGTTATTCCTATCATTGCACCCTTCAACCTAAGTGAATCAATTATTTCACAATTAACATTTTGCTTCCTCCTTTTCAAGCTAGAGATAGTCATTGTCTCACCTGATAAGGTATGGAGCCATTGTGACATCACTAGTCTTTGCGTGAATCTAAACCATCGGGTCTATGGACCAATATCCTTAATGTGGGTCTTGAATCCTTTGGCAAATTTTATTTTCCCCAGAAGGTTTACTACTCACATTAAAATGTCTACCTCATAAACCTTGAATTCACAAAGGTTCTCAACCTTGAACTCACAAAAATTCATCACTTACTTTGCAATCATCGATATAATCAACAAGTACTTTTGACATTTGAAAAGAGGGAATATGAAAAGAAGAAGAAGAAAACCACATACTCATCTTTCTTAAATAAAGCATGCATTCATGCTCTTAAGGAACACATATTATACTACCATTGAATCATCATAATAACCTTCTTTCTTGATCTTTAGCCTCTCAGGCATCCCTCTAGAATAATCCAGTCAATAAAAATTTGCCTCTCTTTAGGTGATGAGGCTTATATATTCCCTCTATTAGGGTCGTCTAACTCTGATCTCAAATCAGAGTTTCCTAATAAATTCATGTGGGAGGATATTATCTACAATGGTCAAAATGTACCACAATGTGGAGAATAGCTATTTAACCAGAACTTCATTGGTTATGTGCCTACTCAACTCCAGGCTGATTGTGCACATTTTTGTGAGGAAGAAAAAAAGGGAAGAGAGAAAGAGAGAATCTATGAAATGTTGGAATAAGAAAAACCATTATTTTGTTGCCCTTATCCGAAAAGGATGATTGGGTAAACAGATAAACCAACAACATGCTAGCAAAATCTTATGTGTGGAGTCATATATTTAGGGAATCCACCTTAAATCACAAATTTCCAATGAAATTTTCATCAATAGTGCTTTTCCTTAAACATCACTTACAGAAACACTAACCAGAAATAATTAAATAAATGCTACAAGATAAGCACATACCAGTGACCAAATCTTTTCTTGCCAATGCATTGAACTCTTTTAAGCGTACATATCCAACAGATGCAGTTCCATTCCCCATCTGATCCAACCGATAAAATACTGGGCTTCGAGCAACAAGTTGCCTCTGGACATCAATAGATCGGATAGGTCCACAGTTTCCATGCCTAACCTACAAGCATCAAAATTTACTTCCAGTAAACATAACAAAAAGCAATATAACAAAATCTTACATAACACTGTTCCAGATATGGGACTGTATTAGGGACCACAACCTCGATCGTCACAAATGTTTCATTGGGACCTTGTAGCAAAGACGATACTTCGAAGGCTGATTTTCCTCTGATACCCACTCCATTAACAGATAAAATTTCATCCCCCTATCAAGAGAAGATAAATTGGTACGACAATAGCTGTAAATATTGTTTTCGGTAAAATCACGCCAAAGAAAAATAAGAAAAACCATTCCAAATGAATCAGAGAACTGTTGAAACAAATATATAAATCAATATATATATATACCAAATAGCCACAAAAATAAACAACGTAATTTGTCAAATTCAATATTTACCATTCTTTCAGCAAATGCCTCGGGTAAACAGCATATGGAACCAACTCCCTCTATGAAAAGAATCATGGTGCCTGGTGTGTGTGTGTTTGAGGTAGAGGGTAGACCAGGTTTCATTTCCAGTTTCCCATTCCTCAAGCTAAAGACTGCATTCTAAGCACAAAATACTCCTGCTATGTTCGCAGGGGTTCCTTCTTTGGAGATGATGTTGGAGGGGGACTGAGATTTAGTGGGGGTGGAATGTATTTGATGGGTGGCTTGGTATTAGAGGGATGTGATGAGTGATGATCCTTGTACTTTTTGTTGTTTTCTTACCTCATGGCTTGAGAGCAGGCTTCTCAGCCATGATGTCTGTAGCTTCACTTTCTGCTTACTCTCTTTTATATAATTCATCATCTATCAAAAACATTGTGAGTTCTATCATATTAGACACCAACATATTTTGTGGGTAGAAATGCAGGCATAGCAACATCTAAATTTTCTTTTAACTAGACACACGAAAGCACAAAGAAACATTGAGATATATATATATATAGCATGATTTCACAGATCGGACGATACCGGTCCGGACCAGAACCAGACTATAGTAGTCCGGTTCCAACCCACGATACAAAGGATTGTATAGCTGGGTTATGGTCTGGCGACCGGTACCACCAGTTCGGTGACCGGTTCCGGCGGTCCGGCGACGGTCTGAAATTTCTTTTTTTTTTTTTTTTTCTATTTTTTTGCTTTGTGCACCGGATCTGGACCGGGTGGTTCTGACCAGAACCGGACGGGATCGATCCGATCCACACACACACACACACACATATATATATATATATATATATATGTGTGTGTGTGTATGTATGTATGTATGCATGCATTTATGTACATATACAGACATAAATCAGTACTAGGAAGTAACATGTATTACACACTTCCATAGGATGAGCATAACAAGAGAGATAAAGATGTTGAGACGATGTGTGGAAAGACCATAAGAAAAAAAGGAAATAAGGTATTTGCGAGAATCTACGAGTAATAAGTAAGGATCAGAATAGGTCATTTCCGACTTGGTTCCACCTATACATAAAACAAAACTCTATTTAAAGCATCAGATCCAACTCTTAGGCTACAACCCCAGGAACCACAACCAAATACAAAATATGCGATACAAAGTAAAAACCCAAAAGAAAGATATTAAGTAAACAAAGTTTTGAAAATATACCTACTTTACATCCAAATACATAGTGTTCTCGTTTAGTCATGCGTGTTCAGTTGCTGTTGGCTAATAAATGTAGGAAAGTGTGGTTTTCTTAGAAGAGAGACAAAGCTATAGATGTTTCTACATAAGAATTAGAAACTAGATTCCAAAGTTTTCCAACTTTTTACATTGGTCTTGTATCTTTGCATCAAGATTTTAAGCTGTATTTACTATTTTGGAATTATTATATCATTTACTAAGTTATCTAGGATACTTAGAAATGACTTGAATTCACATTGGATAATTAAAGATACGGTTTTTTTGTCAGGTTGCAAAGGTGGAACAAGATTAATTTCAACAACCCCAATTAGTTAAGAAAAGGCAGTATTGTTGGTGGTGATGTTGACAATGTGTGGGACGGGTAAATAATCTCTTCATCGAAGAAAATTTTACTCTCGACTATAGTCCACATCCACTTGGTCAAAGCAATACATAATTGAGGATTACCACCACGAATAAATACCCTACATAGAATTTTCAAAAGCATTAAAAACCAAGGAAATTCAAGAGTCAAAATCACAGAAAGAAAAGGTTAACCAACAATATATGCGTAAAATACTAGAATACTTCAAACTAAATCTTTGATAATTTTTCAATCATCCTACGTCTTTGCCTTTCATTGTGAAGCCTAATAGGATATTTTTCAATCCAGGAAATGATGATGATCACAAAATTGTCAGAACAATCGTGCTAGTCAAGGGAAACAAGATTTGCATTCTCATAAGTTTGAAACACCTAGGCTCCGTTTGGAATCGCTTCAATAAGTTGCTGCCAGGAGCAAGAAAGCAATAAACAACTTCTTTGCTTTTCAGAAGACCTTTTCACGAAGCAAAACCTGTGTTGCTCAAAAGAAAGCGAGGGAAATGTTTCTTTGCTGTTATGCCACTATTTTAAGCAATACTGATCCGCAATTATTAATCATAAACTCATTGCACATTCTTACATAAATTTAGCAGTGTGGAAAAATAATACAAAACTGTCTGCTCAATCAAGCACGTTCATGAAAAGTAACCTTAGTGTAAACAATACAAAAATAGATACTCATGTATAAAAGTGTATAGAATGCTGTTTAACCAAATACACTAGCCTAAGCATCAAGTACTAAAAGTATGTAAAGCTATTCATAGCAAAGAATCCTTTGTGAGTAATATCATTTTCACTTGGCCATTCACAATTGCATTTGACCATTTAAAAATTTGTATTAGTGAAAGTCACAAAAAGATCACCTTGAACAAATCCATGCTGCAAATATTTGTCTACGCACCATATAAATTCTAACTTTCAGTCAGTCCGACTGCTAAAGGAAACCTAGTGGGCACACAAATATAGTTTTGATAATTGCATGCCTAACCAATCTGTACATGTGTCTCAAACATGTCACTGAATCTAACCGATCCTTATATGCTGCAATCCAATCGAGCTTCTTCTCCGTTCGTTTTTAAAATCAGTTATAGACAAAGAAGAAACTCCATGAGAAAAAATATTATAATCTTGACAGAATTGAATCGTGATGAGATTCTAAAATCCGTTTGATTACTGGAAGCCTCCAGGGACTAAAACCTTAGGTTATAGACTTGCCCTTATATAGGGTGTAATGTATTATAGATTGGGCATACCTTAAAACCTTAGGTTTGAAAATTTGAATTCCGTATCCAAACGGGATCAGGTGTTTCAATGGAAACAACAGCATATTGGCTGAAAAAGATGACCAAAAGAAGAAAAAGGAAGAAAGAAAGGAAAAGAAACCTATTGTGCACATTGGAGAAGGTGACCGAGATGGTGGTGTTTGGCCAGAAAAGATTATTGAAAGGTTTGGCAATGTGGCTGGAGAAAATGATCAAAGGAGGGGGCACTACAAATGGTGTTGATAATGTTCCTTAACCTTCTCATCTATAGTTCACCCAAAGGCAAAATATTGTCAACAGAGTTCGATTTTTTGATTGCTTCTCAAAAAAAGAAATAATGTTTTCTTTCTTTTTGAGAGGTACTTCACGTACATGTTATTACACATTATTTTTTCTTTCAAATGCAGATTTTTGCTTTCAAAAGAGAGAAAGTACTTTCAAAAGCAAATTCAAAGAGAGCCTACGAAAACAGATCTAGACCATTCTTACAGCCATTCAATCCCACTTATAATCAACTAATCATCTATTCAAGACATTACAAAAAGAGGCCCACCGATGTACATTGTACACGAACAGTATACATCAAGTAAAAACATTACAACTGAATCCAACTCCAAAAAGGAAATCACCCCACCAAAATATTATCCCGTTCATATAAAAATGTCGAGTAAGAGACATTCATAAATATATATATATATATATATATATATATGTATAGTCAGATCTTGAACTAGAAAGATTGCTAACTCAGAAGAGCATATAGGGTGAATTAACCACGAGTTTCAAGTTTTTGAATACAAATCGTATAAAACTGGGAATCAACCTATTTGTACATTCTAGAATTAATATTTTATTTAAAGCTAACACTATTATAGAATGCATCATCATGAAAACCATAAGGACCATGAATTACATAAAGAACAGCCAGCACAGAAAGAACACGACTTCATCCCCACGAAAAGTCAAGTGTTCCTGACTACATGATAAATAAAGACTAAAAGCAATTGAATGAGAACAGAAATACTAGCCATGTGAAAGGAAATAAAATTAGACCTAGGTGAGGGAAAGTTATTAATAGTTGGCAATGTGTGATATAACCGTCTAGCACAAACTACCAAAACGATATAATATAATAATTCAGAGAGTCATAGAAGTTAAAGCTTAAAACACAAAGAGAGGCATAGACCCGAAATTACATTAGTAGTTGCAGCTTCACCATTACCTGCCTCACTCCAGCAGCATGGGCAGGACCATCCAGTATTATCCCCAATACCTTCAATTTAATACCTCCATTGTCATCCGGAACTTCCCTAAGGTTTATTCCAATTCCCGTCACATCATACCTAGCCATCTTGGAGAACTTTCATCAATGATGAAAGTAACATATCACATGGAATAAGAAAACTGCAATCTTGTTAGAAAGTACAAGTTGATGCATGTGAGTACACTTAAATACAAAATAAAGGCTTTGTAAGAATCAACCATAAGCATTAAATAGTAATATTTAATAATACTGGTAACATGCTAGATGCTCGGTACACAAAGAGAAATAAAATGAATAAAAAAAACAGCAAAAGCAATAAATTCATATCTGAAAGAGAATGGCAAAGACCAGACCGGAAAAGATCAGAATAATATAAATAGAAGATGATAGGTAGAAAGATAAAGAAATCAGCTAAGCAGGTAAATTCGGGAAAATGGTATTTCTCTATCAAGTTGGAAGATGTAGCTTGGGATTGGACTGAAAATACCGGAGAATTTCTCTTAACATTTATGATGACAATGAAAGCAAGCAGTTTTTACCAGCTTCTTATATCAACAGCATAGTTAACTTCCAGGAACGTATTAAAATGCCTGAAAATAAGGAAGCATAAAAAAAACTAAAAATATGTTAAATTTAAAAATATGTAACATCTCATAAACCCCCATATGATTACACACCTCAAGGGATTGTGTGGCATTTCATGAGGTTCACAGACCCAATGAAATCATTGCAGTAGTAGTTATCATCATTTCTTACATTTGGATTATCAAATTTCAAGCAAACATTGTGCTAGTGCTGAAATATTACTGGAAACACAACCACTGAAATTATTGCTCCTTCGGTTAATCCAGTTGCACAATATTCATATTTTTTCCAATGTTCCTATAGAAGTTCCTGGGACATAAAATGTGGTACCTAATACTGACGATTAGCTTCTAAACACAATGATCAGCAGAGCAACCCTTTTTTTTTCTTTTCTTTTTTTTTCTAAAAAGTCACCAAGATAGCTTTGTTCTTTCAGGGTGGAAGAAAAAGATATGCTACTCTTTTTAAGCAAGAGTAACCACAAGGCTAGAATGTAATATAATCCTTGATCAATACTACATTTTGAGGTATACATCCACATCAAAAGTTAGCAAACTCTGCAAATATCTAGGTAATCATTTCTATAGGTTTCTGCGGAAGTACAACAGATTCTTCCACTATGTAAACAAATGATTAAAGTCCAGATGACCAAATACTTTAATCGTTCCCTTTGTAAGGACCATTCCTGGCATATTGTCCATCTTTAGGGTCGAGAATCCCAGCTCAATTACCAAAAGATTCAAATAAAAACTGTTATAAATTCAGTATATAAAGATTCATGCTCTTGTGTTTTCCAAGCTTGTAATACAAAAGATTGAAATTATTTAATATGATAAAAGTCACACCTACCCTATTGCACTATCCCAAAATAAGTAGGCTCAAGATAACTACTTCGATAACTTCTCTGATCCAATGATTCCTTGTCAAGTCAATTTTATTTGGAATTTTCTAATTACAGATGAAAAATCAATTTATTTTACTTAAATACAAACACAGAAATAAGAAAAATTGACTCCTCACCCTTATTCCTCCCTTCCTGAAAAAAGGGAAAAAAAATTAGAAATAGGAGCTCGCTAAGGCCAAAACCTCACCTAGACGGTTGCCTTTGATCGCCTAAACATTGAAAATGATTGGTCACCTGGACATGAAGGATTCCAGGCAAGCACCTTTAACAGCACTGATATTGCTTTCAAGCTTAAGAACTAAGCTAGACATATGGAAGTTTGATATAAGGTAATGAATTTCTAGGGTTTCTAAAAAATCATATTCATACACAAACACACAGCACACACACATGTATATACATGTGTATATTTGAGTTGAGTAAGTCTACATGCATACATATTAGTTTTTTAATTTTTTCCCCTAAAAATTAAACAAGATGACTGCTCTAGCGAATTTGTTTATTTCAACCAATAATCCTCAAATCCAATTGTTATCTGCCTAATCCTGGCCGGTTGGAGTTAATGCGAGAATTGATGGAGAGATAGTTTTTTCAAATCGTGCAAAAATCGCTTGAGTTCAACTTGTGGAGAACTCCAAAGGTTCTGCTAAAAACCGTAGAAGATCCCGTGGTTTTTCTTCGGTGGTCATGTTAGACGAGTTGGAGACTATATGGCTTCTGAAGTTTCTAAGTGAAGTGGTCAGGGGAGCATTTCAGGGGTTTGAAAGTCTACGCAAAGGTAGCAGGGTCTGTTCCCTGATGATGGGCAACAATGGTAGGGGAAGATACTTATCATTGATGGTCAACGAAGGCTACCATCGGATGCTTATCCTCCCAAAGGGCGACCAGGGGTTAAGGTTGAAATTTGTACACGATGTGCTGTATTGGAGGTTGGGTATAAGAATCTCTTATGGGAGTTGCTTACTAATCTCGTTACTAGAGTCACCTTCCTCAACAAGAAACTCAATTCCAATCTCCTCAACGATGTCAAAACTTCGAAAGAAACATAAAGCTTCAACCTTGTTAGAGTATTCCAAAGTGCCAGTCTAGACATGAATGGTCCTACAAATATGGTCCTAAAGAAGTAAGAACCTCACCTACAACCAAAAGCCCTAGGCTACCAGTTCGAGGACCATCAAATTCAACTTTATCACATTTGTCATAGCTAGGTGCCACATCACATTCACCATATGGAGTACTTGAGATAAGGCAACCTCAAACAACCTCAAAAAAAAAATTATATGAAACAGAACACTTGTATTAAGTGACCTGTACAAACTATAAAAGTGAGAAGAGATTTCCCACAACTGATGAACAGATTTACATAACAGTAATCAGAATACTCCGTCTAAAAATAAAGTTCGATCACTTTACCTTAAAGAAATTGGTGTACCCCCAAGCTCCAATCCATTAGAAGAAACCCTATATTTGAACAGACTTGCTGCTATATCTTTTTTTTGCTTCAAAAATTTATGGAATTTCTCTTTTTCCACAACCCCTGCCATAGCAAAGGGGACTAAGCTCCAAAGGATCTTCCCTTTAGCTACAAATGGGCCTTTAGGCTAAGAGCATAGCAGATTTTTAACTGAATCTATCGCCATCAAATAGAAACCAAACATCAATATGAAGAAAATTCACACCACTCTAGTGAAAGAACATTGGATATGGAGGTGATTTACAGATTCTTCTTGCTGGAGGCATAAGGGCAATGAATTAGGTAATGTTCATCCTATACTGATTAAATGGTCAGTTGTGAGGATTTTCTCATGTGCAACAGTCCACACAAATGTTGCCACTTCTGAAAGTGAGTTCCCATATCACCGCCTCCTCTCTTTTTGAGAGAAAATGATCAGAAGGCAAGATCTTTCAGGGAGCTCACCTGTGTACTCTAGGACAAGTTGTTCTGGACACCTATGTTGGACTTTGTTTCCTAAAATCCGTACATTCCTCTCCTCCCAATTGTTAAGAGAAAGGTTTAATGTATCGGGACTGGGTACCGGACCGGTCCCGGCCGGTCTAGATCCGGTACAAAATGAATGGACCGTCAATGAAAATGTGAATTTAAAAAACATTGGGTCGAACCGGTGGTACCAGACTGGTCTAGATCGAAACTGGTCCAGACCGTCCAATAAAATTATAAAAAAAAAAAAAAAAAAAATTGGACCGGTTGTATCGGTTGTAAGGTCACCAGACCAGTTGTACCAGCCTATCCAGATTGGTACTGGTTGTACCGGTCCGGTCCATAACCCCGCGATACCAAAGTTTGTATCGTGGTTTGGGACCGGTCCGTAAAACCATGGTTGAGAGTGGAGTTCCAGGAGATACATTGGCATTTACCAAGAAATTAAGCCACCACCTTGATTATTTAAATTTGAAATAACCAAAGAATGCAAACATGGTTAAAGAAATTTATTCCTTGGCCATCTCATAATAAATGAAAAAAATAGCTGATTGACTCCACTCTTTTTTTGTATAAAACTTACATGTGCAGAAACAATGTTCTAATTTTCATATGCTTTTCAATTATGTCGTAAGTGCTCAGCCTCTTAAGGACCACCAGCCAAGAAAATGTTTTCATCACGGTGGACATGAAAATTCCAAAATTCTTTGTCCAAAATGATGAGGAGCTAAGGGTAGAAGCGTTGTAAGACTCAGAAGCGAAGAAACCACTAGATTTAGGGATCAAAACTCTAGAATCATGATAAAGAGACACAGTCCACGAGAGAAATGAAGAGATTCAGCTTTTGTCAACACAACTAGTTTAAACACCATGTACAAGAATAAGAAGAAAATAGGTGAGGAGATCTAATTGCCTTAAACCCATCAACAAAGTCAAAATTCCAAGGGTTCTCACAATGATAACTAAAAAGTGAGATGAATCAAAACCCATGATCACCTTTCCTGTTAATTACCAAAATCTATTAAAGGACATATCAAGGAATCCCTAATAAACACTATCGTAAGGCTTAACAAAACTAACTTGCACACTACACCTTTAGCCCCGCTTTTATCTTTCTACGTCACAGTCAATCACAGTAAGAATGCATCTAATGAGTAGCATATTTTCAACCAATAAGTATAATTATTAGCCTACTTTTATCTTTTACTAGTTTAGTAGTATCTATTATGAAAGATTACAAATGTGTCAACAAAAATTATTTAGAAAACAATAGAATGAATCTTTTCCTTTGCTCACAAAAGATTAGCATTTAATTATGAAATAAATCTTCCTTAAGTCTAACTTATGAAGAGCATCAGTAATAAAGAGAAGAAACTACAAATGTTTCAAAATTCATTAAGAGAAAAATACGAAGAGACTTCTTGAGATCTTTAGAGGTTGAAACAAAATCGTATTCTTTCCCTTTCTTCTATCTTAGCATAAACGATTGGCAGAAGATGAACAGTATAACCTAATTGAGGAAGATAAAATTACTTTTTCTTGGAGCATAAAAGGAACTTTTAATGAACCGAAGCATAAAGCAAAACCATTAATGTTCAGCTAGATTGAAGATTAAGTAGGGAAAGAGAGAGATGTGAGGATCAACAAGAATTGAGGGCTATCACAAACTTCTTAAATTATATAGCTTAGTGGTCAATTGGATATTCTGACTCCCTCTTAGGTGAAATCCAAGATCTAAGGAAGTTAGGGAATCAATGACCAAGACGTTTGAGAGAAAATTTGTCCCAAAGCGAAGGAACCATCCTTGGAGAAAGAAATATTTTCATAAGCTCGGAATATATCTCTCCTTGAAATACTTGGAATGGTTGAGAAATTCCACTTGCTTAGTTGGAAAAAACACATAATCTCAAGGACAAGCACAATTGGCATTTAAAAAGAAAAAGTATAAGGGTGTAATATGACACGTGGGAGAAAATGAATATGAGACTCGTCCAGATCGCATTACCTTTTCTACCATACAAAGCATTTATAACAGCCCCTGATGTTTGAGAAAATGAATTTGAGACTCGGCCTAACTGCATCACCTTTTCTGTCATACAAAGCATTTATAATTATAACAGCATCTCAATAGGTAGGGTTCCAAGCTAACCAGATAGCTCACTCTTGCAATCCTTAGAGATACATGTCTTAATTCATCCTATGCACAGGGTTATTTTTTGGAAAATATGACTTCAGTTAGATGGAAGGCCATTGTGATTCATTTCCTCCTATTTGGCTTTGTAAAGGTCTTAAAAATGCTGAAATCACCACATAAATGTCTCTATGAGTACCTATATGACGCCGTCTATCAACTTTCTGTTGATCTATGTTTAGAGTCAAAAATTAAATGGATCCTTCATTTCAAGTTTCTTATTTTCACTAGGTACATAATATCCTTCACATATACTTCAAAAAATAAAAAGTATCAACAGTTGCAATATACTTCAAAAAATAAAAATAAATAAATAAATAATAATAATAATGAAACGTGCCTTTTGCAATACATGTTAATATTTTGAATAAGAATTAAGAGGGGAAATCACATTTTCTATCTTGTATGAGATATCAAAGGACTTTGGGACCACATAGAGATTAATAAATTGCTTCCTCCAATATTTTTGAGATGATTGAGCGATGATATGGGCCACCTTCTGGGAAACTTGAACGGATTCATAAAAATTGATTCCTTCATTTAATCTTAATGGTGTATTTGTGAAAAGAGGGATAAAAGGATCTTTACAAGAAGTTCCCAAAAGTGCTTAGCATCTTCGAGAAGAATAATATTAGAGTCAACAATTAGGTTCATCCTTCAAAGTTCTTCGAGGATTATCTTGCAATGATTTTTGAGGATTGAATTTTGATTGTATTCTCCTTTGCTTAATCTCTTGATGAGTATATTCTTATATGCTCCTCATTGAAGGTGTTAATTCGAATTATGACAAGTACTTTCACAGGAATTCGGGTTTATTAAGTAATGTGGCGATGTAAAAGGAATGAATGGGGCCATCACAAAATGATTTCAAATCTCTGATGATAGTATTACCCAAGGAACTAGAATAATTAGAGAGAGAACTCTAAGAGATCTAAAGGATAAAGGTGACACAATAAAGTAATTGGTTAGTCGTTCATTAAATAGGTGCAAAATGTTGGGCAACTAAAAAGTAGCATATTCATAAGATAAGGATGTTGAAATGAATGTTTGGAGCAGTAAAAATGATAGAAGGAAAATATCCAAGAGATTCTAGGACTAGTCACATAAGGAGATAAAACAAAGTAGGTTGAGATGGTTTGAACATGTCAAATGAAAGCCTAGGATGGTGCCTATCAGAAGGTGCAAGAGGGGAGCAAGCTGTAAGGATCAAAAAGGGCTAGAGAGTCTTCTAAGTAAGAGGAGTATGTACTAAGTAACGCTTGTTTTGTAATGTAACTACTGTAATGTATCATTAGTTGCTTCTGTATTCGGTATTCTCTTCTTTTTTGTTGTATATCTACTTTTTAACAAATATTTTAGTTACGAAGCAAAACTGGAAGAAGAAAAAAACATAAGCACGAAACATTGAAGAAATTCTGCATATGCAAGTCAATTTCTTTAAAATTTGATGTGCACCTAAATCTCATTTCGGGAACAATTTAGAGTATGTATAAAGCCATTTATCATAAAATCAAGTAGTTATGAAATATATCAATTACTGAGAAAATGATTACCTCCGAGGGAGAAAGAAACCGTGTATAAGGGTCACCCAAGCTATTGAGGAAATGATTACCTCTGAGGGAGAAAGAAACCGTGTATAGGGGTCACCCAAGCTCGCTAACATCCGTCGGATGATATCATGAGCTTTAGATCTTTTCTGTATGGAACTACCTAAAATATCTTCCTTCTTTTGCTGGAAACAGAAAAGCTAAACATTCAGCAATGTTGCAATACAATGTAATAAGCGCCCAGCTAATAGAATATAACCAATGGACAACAAAACAAAACCAAAAGGAACAGAAAACACACACATACAGACAAACAGGTGGTAATATACTATCAAGGATTAAATTTTGATATCGCCAGACATTTCGCCAGATTTTTTCTGGCGAAATTTCACCGACCTGGCAGAATATTTCTCCAGGTTGGAGAAATTTTGGGGAAATATTTGGCCGAAATTTCGCTATATTTCGACAAAATTGGAGAAAGGGGGAAATTCAGCGAATTCCCCCTACATTTCGTTTCGCTAGGGGTCATTTTGGCGAAATTTAAAACCATGAATATTATATATAGAAAATAGATAAAAGAAAAATAAGGGGAATAGTTTTAGCAGTGAAACCATGAAAAGTTTCTGAATCAATAAATTGGGGAAAAGGGGAAATTCAGCGAATTCCCCCTACATTTCGTTTCGCTAGGGGTCATTTTGGTGAAATTTATAGCCATGCATACTATATATAGGAAATAGATAAAAGAAAAATAAGGGGAATAGTTTTAGCAGTGAAACCATGAAAAGTTTCTGAATCAATAGTAAAAAGGTTTGCATGTATTTTTTTCCCTCATTATTTCTGTGAAGTTTTCTCCTGAGATTAACATTTAGACTAAACCATATATTTAGAATCAACACCAGTGTATGCTGCTTTTACATTATACTCACTTTCATATGGGTCTCGAGTTGAAGAAATGGGGTTGATTTGGTTTTTATTTATGGGTTTTGGAGTGTGAGCTGGGGTAGTTAAGATGGCAGAACAAGATTCGTGTTGCTGACCCCAAGTAGTTGGAATAAGAAATTATTTATGTTGATATTGATGTTGATAAATAGGGTTATTTGCTGGAGGATTCAAAGTGGGGATACAGTATGACAAATCATTAAATGCTCACTATTAGCTCATTGTAATTTTGCTTTTTTCTTTTTTGTGCAAATATATTTCTTTAGAACTTTTCTGGTCTTTCTATATTTTTGTCCATTGTCTATTTAAATTTCACAAGGTATCAGCAAATACGATTCCGTAGGCAATAAAAAATTTTTAAACCATGCTGCAACAAGATGCTTCAAAGCTGCATTGTTATATGGAGACAGAGCAAATAATAAATGAAGTGCTCAATGAGATTGTAAACAAAAATTCACAAGCAGTAACCTAAGTAACCTAATGAGTTCAAAAGAAGGAAAAGAAGAAAATTGAGAGAGAGAGAGAGAGAGAGAGAGAGAGAGAGAGATGAGCAGATTTCAACAAATGACCCCAAAAAGATAAAAATAACAGTTTGAACAAGATGGTATATTACCAGCCATGTTTCAGGAGACCATCGATGGCGACCAGTGTCTAGGAAGCTCTCATTGACAATCTCCCAAGCTTCCTCCACAATTCCTTCATTAGTAACTAACTCTGGGGCGGTTTCTGCTCCTTGTTCTTGTCCATCTTCTTCCCGGCAATATTCAGAAGAAGGAGAAGGGGGGATTTGAAAGGATGATGACTCCACGGCAATAGAAGGAAAAGAAGATAAGAGAAGCCCAAAGGAGAGGCTTCCTGTAAGAATATGGATTAGAATTTTCTGGGGCCATTTGGAGATACTGTAAGTACAGGAACTGGGAATTTTTGGAGAGAGACGACTGTTATTGATCCTTTTTCTGGTTGTTGGTGCTGTTCCCACTGTAACTGAGCAGCTGCAAAGTAAGGCCCTCATCCTCTTGCTGTAAGTTTGCTAGGCAAAACTAGCAGGGCCAAACAAAGCAAGCAAATTAAATAGATTAAATAGGGGCTGATGACAGGGCCCACTGTCTATAAATTTTACCAAAAGAAAAAAAGACTGGCTGTAAGTTCATTCTGGATAGAACTTGTGTAGCATGAAAGCCATTTATTTATACTTTGTCTTTTTTAGGGTAAATTATATTCACACCCCCTCTTGAATTTAGCATAATGGCAACAAGTATCCCTCAAACCTTGGCCATTACAAAAACCTTTCCTATAAGTTGAAAGTATGTTACAACAAACCCCCTCTGTTAGTAAAAGAATAACAGAATATTTGGTTTTGTGCTTATAACAGCATATTTTAAGGACGAAAATGCCATATAAGCTTGTTTAATGATTTTAAGAACAACATAGATGCTAATTCGGAAGCAAAAAGAAGCTTCTTAAAGTGTATGCCCACCCTAAGTCCTGCCGGGTTGCACGTCGGACCGCTTTCTTTCACAATTTTAGCTCAAGGAGTTCTCCTTTAGTGCATCTTGAAGTGTTATGTCTCATTTTGAATTGTTATGTCAAGTCTTTGTCATATCTCAAATTTAAGAGATCTCAAAAGAGTCTTTAATATGTCAGAAATATAACTCTCATCCTATTCCATATGGGAGTGGTTGTCAATACATTGCCAAATATTGAAATTATAACTGAGATATTATATGAATCAAAAACCTTAAAATCATCACAGCTCAAAACAATAAAAATATAGCAACAGAACGAAAATATAGTTTCATGCTAAACCAAATCCCAAAATAAAATATAGCCCAACAATGGCTAGTAATAAACTTTGGCATGCAAGCCAGCAAAAACGAGTAAAATCCCTAATATAAATCCTAATTATCTTCTTCGATAAAATCAGCAGGTTCATCAAAACAATTGTCCACGGCTTGGTCTCCATAGTCCAAGTACTCCTCTTCTTATGTGACTGAAAGCGTAAGCTACTAATAATGTTCATAATTTCAGGAGGGCCAAGGCCACTATTTAACATTAATCCATAAAACAATAAACAATGATATATGTATGAGTAAGATATGTTGTTTATGCAAGGTCAAGTTTAAAGTATGCATGCAGTGATACTATAAGAAGCATCAAGTGTGATCTAACAATAAATCTAATATGAAATGCAATTAATTAAACTGTTTGAGTGTATATACATATATAGGTTCCCACAAGATCGATCATTCCTTAAGCAAGATGTCTTGTCGAACCCCCCTCCCCCTATAGGGCCATTCTCGAGTTAAGATATTCCATGTGCACATCATAGTTCTAAGGGACTTCAACCTAGAGGGCACAATTCCCCCACTTATTCGTGATCAAGGGTAACAAATCCAAAGAATTCAAATTGAAAATTCCTTAGGGAATTGTATATATAAAACAAGCAACCAGAAATCACTCCTTAATATAGTCCATAGGACTAAATAGGTATATTGGGATAGCTAGTCCCTCAACTCCAGAATGTATAAGTATGTGCAAGTCTCCTCACCTACTGTGATTTCTAGATCACAATAATCTCTGTAAGTCCTTAAAATTCAAAAGTATGGATTACATGCAAAGGGTTTACCCATAGGCCAAATCCATGGTCACAAGGCATATGAGGTGCAAGTGATATGGTGCACATTAACTAAGCATTCAATTCAGGTGTACAAGGGAAAATATATCTAACTAACATGTTGGACATTAATAAAACATGTAATAATGAGCATAGCAAAATATCATGTTCCAACCAATATAGAAAAAGAGTTCAAATAAGATATGAGTATAATAAACATGCATAATAAAGTAACAGCAATATCAGAATTAGTCTAATAAGATCAAAATACACATGCCGATGAAATTTCAAATCAAACAAACCAAATTATGTGTTCTCGACATACCGAGGGGTCGCCGAGTGGAGTTCGTTTTACTCTCGATGGCCTTTCGATGTACCGAGGGTATGCCAAGGGTTATCTTTAAAATTCTGAGTTTTAGTCAAAGCGTGGCTCGACGTGCTTTCGGCAAGTTGAGGAAGGTCTCGGTGTACTTTCCAAGGGCCTTAAAAAGTTACTGTGAGCGTACTCTCGGTACGCCAAGATAGGGCTCGGTGAACAAACCAGAGACTAAAAAGTCTCAAGATGGGGATCGATGTGGCCTCAGTGTACCGAGTGTTCGCTGAGGTCCTTTCTGGGTGTGTTCGGCGAGGTCTCAGTATACTAAGGGTTCGTTGAACTTCGCGATCTAGGCCGTTTTGGCCTTTTTTTGGTCTATCTTCAATTCTAAGCAAATAACTTCCTTAAGTAACATTCCTTCATCTTGGATTCCGCACAAAACCCAATAAAATATCATTAGATTCGTACATATCAAATTACCATATAAAACTAATATAAACTTTGAAAGCTTACTTCATACTATTGAAAGTTACTTTAAACTCTACTGAAATCATAAACAAAATTAGTCTTGAATACTTATCTTGGTGTTGACGATTGGTGTAGTGTTACACCTTCGATCCTCTTCTTCTTCTTCTTCTCTCAAAGTTGATGATTCAATTCTATCTAAGACTACATATTTATATGGGTGTTTTAAAAGTCCTAGCTTTATTAGAATTAGAACTTAAAACTTTAATCTTAACCACTCGCTGGGATTCATTGATTCTTAGCCCTTAGATGGAATTTCCCAGCCTATGTGGCTATACTTCTAATCTTGTTATGTTTCTATATTTGAATTTGAATCCTAGTTAGTTTCAAATACTATTTTGTAAAGAAGCTTCTATTGTATGTTTTTAAATTTGAACCATTGATTGGAGAGTGAAATCTTCTGCAAGATCTTAACCATCCATTCAACTATTAGAGGTTATGACTGTGTGTGTTGCAACTTAGTTTCCTAATTGTGCAACCCACCAATCACAATTAGTCAAAAGTCAAATGATATGGCAGTTACTAAAATTTTTAAACTAACCCCTAATTTTCTAGTATTTACACAAGGCCTATTATTTGTTTGAGTTAGTACAGTCGTCAAGGCCAGAACTTGTTAAACATGGAAATGCTTGCTTTCGGGCATTTACACCGAAAAAACAATAGTTGCTCTAGAAAAAACTGAAGGCATCATTACTCGAAGTGTTTGGAATGACAAAACTTAATCTAACAAGGACATTGCCCTTACTTAACAACCCCGGTCAACTACATTTATTGATTAATTGAATTATTATCTTATGTCTAGTTTTCAGGAGATGAGATCTCCATCACGGGTGAAAGTCTCGCTTAAAGAAGGGTTTATGTGGTCCTTAAGGTTTGGCAGTCAAAGGCATGGGTATTGTGATCGCCCCCGGGTCGGGTGGACCCTAGGTTGATCGGGTTAAAATGGAGTCACCACCATCCATGGGTCAGGGTGTGGATGGTCACCCACGAGTTTTATCAATTAATTGCAAAATTAAACCAAAGTGTGA